>CM072237.1:5255127-5283000 GCA_036851935.1 Coregonus suidteri
CCCCCCCCCCCCCCCCCCCCCCCCCCTTCCCCCCCCCCCCCCCACAAACCACACCACACACACACACACACACCACACACACAGTCATTGCACAAGCTAACCTTGTGGGGACATACAATTCCTCCCATTCAAAATCCTATTTTCCTAATCCTAAACTAGCCCTACCTCCTAACCTTAACTAACCAAAAAACCTAACCTTAAACCATAACCCTAGCTCCTAAACCCTAACCCTAAAAACTAACCCTAATTCTCATAACCCTAACACCAATTCTAACCTTAACCCTTAAACCCCCCTAGAAATAGCCTTTGACCTTGTGGGGGACCAGCAAAATGTCCCCCCCCAGGTTGTCAAAGGTTTCTTGGTTTAACTATTCTTGTCATGAACTTTCTGGTCCCCACAAGTATAGTTAAACACGGTCCACACACACACACAGACGCAACACGACAGTTATCCCAAGCAATTATCCAAAGAGACAGCCAAGTCGCCCTGACAATGTTCCCCCCTCATGTTTAAAATGGTGATGAATTAATTCACATATTTCCCTGTAGTATGTGTGTGTTTGTACTTTCCCCTTGCACATCATGTTATTTCCCGGTGCACTGTGTGTTGTGTGTGTGTGTGTGTGATGTGGTTGTGGTGTGTGTGTGGTGTGGTGTTGTGTGGTGGTTGTGTTGTGTGTGTGTGTGGTGTAGTGTGTGTGCGGCGTGTGTGTGTGTGCGTGTGTGTGTGTTGTGGCGTGTGCTATAGTATTCCCCTGCACTATGCATCACTGCATGATGCCATGGCATTCTTGACTCAACCAGATTTATTTTGGAATTCATCACAGTGGTAATTAAAATTTCTGAACTACAGGTTTTTATCTTGACGGTTATCAAGTGTTTGTTCCTTCCTCTTGACAGGATAAGCTAATTTATGGGTTTATGATGAATTAATCTACAGATTAGGTAATGAATCAATCATTAAGAGAGGGAAGGAAGGAGAGAGGGCAGAGAAGAAAGGGAAGCAGTAACTTTGGAAGAGGAAAGACTCTGGGTTCTAACATTAGTTCTCTAACGTTCTCTAACGTTCTCTAACATCCTCTAATGTTTGTCGAATGTTTACTCTAACATTAGCCTAACATTATCTAACCGTGCACTAACATTATCTAAACATATATCTACATTATCTACATTATCTACCATTCTCTAAACATGAATCTAACGTTCTCTAACGTTTCTAACATTATCTTATGTTGTCTAACGTTCTCTAACATTCTCTAACATTATCTAACGTTCTCTAACATGATCTAATGTTCTCTAACATAATCTAACATTATCTAACATTATTTAACGTTCTCTAATATTCTCTAACATTATCTAACATCTAACGTTCTCTAACATTCTCTAGTGTTTCTAATAATCTCTAACATTCTTGTACATTAGGACAGACACAAACCAGACCAGTATGCATCACACAGGGAAGGACTGGACCCTCCAATCTCTACTCAAACCATAGCAAACCGGAGGACAGAGAGGGACAGAAGAATACAACTTACACCTTCAGACCAATCAGCAAACAGGAGACAGGAGAGAAGAGAATACAACTTACCTTCTAGACCACCTAGCAACAGGGAGACAGAGAAACAAACTTACCTTCAGGGACATAGCAAACAGAGGACATAGAGACAGATCATACAAGCTTACCTTCAGGACCATCAGCAACAGTAGGACAGAGAGACAGAGATACCAACTTACTTTCAGACCATAGCAACAGGAGACCAGAGAGACAGAGGAATACAACTTACCTTCAGACCATACCATAGTCAACAGGATACCAGAGGAGACAAGACAGAGAATACAACTTACTTCCTTCAGGACCATAGCAAACAGGACGACGAGAGACAGAGAGAATACAACTTACCTTCAGACACATAGTAACAGGAGACAGAGAGACAGAGAATACAACTTACCTTCAGACCATAGCACAGGAGTACAGAGAGACAGAGAATACAAACTTACCTTCAGACCATAGGCTGTGGGGAGGGACAGTTCATGGGGGAGAGGAGGAATACAACTCCTTCAGACATAGAACGGGGGAAAAAAGGGACAGAGAATAAACTTTCAGGCTGTGGGGAGGGGCAGGCAGGGGGGAGGAGGGAAAAAGGCAGGGGGGGGAGAAAAGGGAAAAGGAAGGGGGACGAAAGGGGGGAAGGGAGGAAGGGGAAGGGGGGAGAGGAGAGAGGAAAGGGGAAAAGGGGGAAAGGAAAGGGGAGGAGGAAAGGGGAGAGGAGGGGGGAGGAAAAGGGCAGGGGAGAGGAAGAGAAAGGGGAGAGGAGGAAAAGGGCATGAAGGGGGAGGAGGAGTGGGAGGAGGAAGGAGGGGAAGGGGGAGGGGGGGGAGGAAGGGGAGGAGAGGGGGAGAAGGAGAGGGGGAGAGGAAAGGGGGGGGGGGGCAGGGAGAGAGGAGGGAGGAGGGGGGGAGGCCCGGGGGGAGAGCGAGGGGGAGGAGGAAGGAGAGGAGGGGGAGGGGGCGGGGAGGAGAGAAAGGGGGAAGGGGGAAAGGGAAAATGAGAGAGGGAAGGAGGAGAGAGGGAAGGGGGAGGGAGGGGAAAGGGCATGAGAGAGGAGAAGGAGAGAGGGGGGGAAGGAGAGAGGGAGGGAGAGGGAGAGGAAGAGGGAGAGGAGGAAGGAGAGGAGAGAGGAGGGGGAGGAGAGGGGAGGAAGGGGCATGAGAGAGGAGGGGAGGAAAAAAGAGGAGGAAGGAGTGAGGAGAGGAGGAGGAGGAGGGAGGAAGGAAAAAGGGGAAGGGAGGGGGAAAAGGAGAGGGGGCGGGGGAGAGGGGAAGGACATGGGGGAAAAAAGGGGAGGAGAGAAAGGGGGAAGGGGAAAAGAGAGGGGGAGAGAGGGGGAGAGGAGGGGGAGGAGGGAGAGGAGAGAGGGAGGGGAAAGGAAAAAAAAGGGGGAGAGGAGAGAGGAGAGAGGGAAAAGAGGGGGAGAGGAGGGAAAGGGAGGAGAGAGGGAGGGGGAAAAGAGGAGGAAGGAGAGGAAAAGGGGGGAGGGGAAGGGGGGAGGAGGGAGGAGAGTGAGAGGAGAGAGGAGAGAGGAGAGGAACGAGAGGAGTGAGAGGAGAGAGGAGAGAGTGAGAGGAGAGAGGAGAAAGGGAGGAAGGAAGGAGACCAAGGATGAGAGGAAAACCGAGAGTGAGGAGGAGGAAGGAGAGGAGAAGGACGAGGAGAGAGGAGAAGAGGGAGGAAGGACATGAGGAGGAGATGAGGAGAGAGGCGGAAGGAATGAGAGAGGAGATGAGGAGGAAGGACTATGAGAGAGGAGAGAGGAGGACAGGAATGAGAGAGGAATGAGGAGCGAGAGAGGATGTAGCGAAGGAACATGAGCGAGGCAGAGAGGAGAGAGGAAGGAAGGACATGAGAGAGGAGAGAGGAGGAAGGAACATGAGTGAGAGGAGAGAGGAGGAGGAAAGGAATGAGATGGAGGAGAGAGTGAGAGAGGATGGAAAGGACATAGAGAGGAGAGAGGAGGAAGGAAACATGAGAGGGAAAGAGAAGAAAGAAGTAACAAATTGAGGAAGAGGAAGGGGAGGAGGAAGGAAAAAGGGCCTGAAGGGGAGAGAGGCAGTTTATAGAAAAATGTTTATGACAAACGAGCATTTAACAAAAGTATGGATTTTGTGTGAGTGTTTGGTGGTGAGTGTGGGGTTTTGGGGTATTAGAGGGGGGTGTGTAGTGTGTTGTGGGGTAAGGGGTTTTTGTGTGGGTTTTGTGTTTTGTTTTTGAGGTTTAGGTAAATAAATGGTTTTTTTTGCCTTTTGGGGTTTTGCCCCAATCTTGGGCTATTCCAAAAAACTTGCAAAAGTTTTCAAAAGGCGTGTTCCCCCAAAAGGAACCCATTCCCTTTAAATTGGGACCCTATTCCCCCCAAAAAAGGCCCTTATTTTTACCCAAAATTGAACCCTTATTCCCCAAATTGGGAAAAAAAATTTCCTTATATAGTGCGAACCCTTTTTTGACCCCCGAAGACCCCTCGGGGGGGGGATTTTTAAAATAGGAAAAATGGGGCTTCCCCTGGGAAAAGAGATAGCTGGATGGGTGAATTATATACCTCTCAGTTCCCTATTCACTGTTCTATAGTGCGGATTTACCTTTGACCAGAGCACATTAGGATAGATTAAGGAAACTGCTGACTGAGCTCCATGTAATTTTGTTTTTCGTAAGAAGATAATGTCTGTTTGTTTGCGTGAATATTTTTGGTGGGAATTATTATCAACCCCTCTTCAGTTCCCTAAAACCCTATTCTCTATATAGTGCTGAGGATGAACCTTTGAGCCCAGAAGCCACTAGGATTAGATATAGAAAATGGCTCATGTAAGAGAGAACTAGCTGGTTGGTGACAAAATTCCCTCTCAGATTCCTATTCCTTATATAGGCGATACCTTTGACCAGAGACCATAGGATAGGGGAATCATAGAACACTGAGCTCCCATGTAAGAGACTAGCTGGTTGGTGAATATATCCCTCTCAGTTCCCTATTCCTTATATAGTGCGATACCTTTGACCAGAGCCCATAGGATAGATATAGAAACTGAGCTCCATGTAAGAGACTAGCTGGTTGGTGAATATATCCCTCTCAGTTCCCTATTCCTTATATAGTGCGATACCTTTGACCAGAGCCACCATAGGATAGATATAGAAACTGAGCTCCATGTAATAAGACTAGCTGGTTGGTGAATATAATCCCTCTCAGTTCCATATTCCCTCTGTAGTTGACCAGTCCCTAGATGATAGCATGAGCCTGCATGTAAGAGACATCTTTGTTAATAAGCTCGGTCCCTCTTAGTGATCCGACTGCACCATAATAATAATAATAAAATAATAATAATAATAATAAATAATAGTCAGCCCATTTAGCAGACGCCTTTTATCCAAAGCGGACTTACAGTCATGCGTGCATACATTTTTGTTGTATGGGGTGGTCCCGGGGTATCGAACCACTACGTAGTTGGCGTACAAGCGCCCGTGGTGCTCTAACAGCTGAGCTACAGAGGACTGTATCATTATTAGCCTGTATATTTGATTCTGCTGATCATTTTACATTATTCACTGTATCATAATTAGCCTGTAGTTCAGGTGTCAGACTGTATCATTATTAGCCTGTAGTTCAGGTGTCAGACTGTATCATTATTAGCCTGTAGTTCAGGTGTCAGACTGTATCATTATTAGCCTGTAGTTCAGGTGTCAGACTGTATCATAATTAGCCTGTAGTTCAGGTGTCAGACTGTATCATAATTAGCCTGTAGTTCAGGTGTCAGACTGTATCATTATTAGCCTGTAGTTCAGGTGTTCAGGACTGTATCATTAAATTAGCCTGTAGTTTCAGGGTCAGGAACTGTATCATTATTAGCCCTGTAGTTCAGGTGTGTGTGCGTGTGTGTCTTTGTGTGTGTGTGTCTGTGTGTGTGTTTAAATGCTGTACTGTAAATCCTAAATAACGGTGCAAAAGTCAACCACTGAGCCGCATGATTAGATGACAGCCTGGAAAGAGAGAAAGGGAGCGAGAGAGGAGGGAAGGGTGGAGAGAGAGAGATACATAGAGAGAGAGATAGATGGGAGGGAGGGGAGACAGAAGAAATGAGAGAGGACGAGGAGAGACTGTGTGATGCCTCTCTGCCCTCTAAGGGACTACTTCTTTGACAACCTTGTTGATTGCATCTTACAATCATGCGTTGCCCTCTTAAAAGGGGAACCCTCTACCTACTCCCCACCTCCCACACTCTTGACAACTCTAGATTTTCCTCGCCCATCTCTCTCTGTGCTCCTTTCATCCACCCTCTCACCAGTCTTCTGTCTCTCAGTCCAACCCCTCAATCTGCTCTCTCTCTCTTCTCCTTCTCTCTCTCTATAATCTCCCCCCCCTCTCTATCCTTGGCTCTCATCTACTCTCTCCATCCCTGTCTCTCTCCCTTCAACAGTCACTCGCGTCCTCAACTCACCGCAGCTCGACCATCCTTCTGCTCACTCTCTCCTCTTCTTCTATCATGTCATCCCTCGACTCATTCCTAATCTCCCCAACTTTTTTCGTTTCTCCCTTTTTTTTTTTTCGCCCCCCCCCCCTCTATCAGTCTTCTTTTATACGTCTTTATATACTCTTCTCTCCCTGCTCCTTTCCCCACTCTCTCTTTCACTCACTCCGTTTCGCTATTTTTCTCTCTCCATTTGCTTCCCCTCTTCTTTCTCCCCCCTATCTTCTCTCCGGCGGCTTTTTCCTTTCCTCTCTTCTTTTTTCTTCACCCCTTCTTCCCTCCTCTTCTCTTCCCCCCCTCCTCTATCTCCCCTCCCTCTCTCCCCTCTCTCCCCGTCTCTCTATCTCTCTCTGTTCATCATTCCTCATCATGTTCTCCTTTTTTAATTGGGAGAAACAAAGGGATAAATTATTTTCACCACACGTCAAGGGGGGGGGACTGTTTCCAGGGGGAGTTTACTGAAAGAAAACGTGAATAGGAAGGTATTTTTCATATCTCTTTAGGAGGAAAATTAAAAAACCAACATTCTGTTTGGAAATTCTCCGTCATTAAAGCCCCAAAAAATACATTAACAGCGTCCCAAAAATTACCCACCCATATATTCCCTAACCCTAAAAACCCCCTATTGGGGGGGCCCTGATCATATTGTACCATGTCATCGCAGGTGGCTCAATCTTGAAGCGTTGTGGATTTCCGAATCGGTATCAGACCCCCCCCCCCCGGCGTTTTGGTAAATTAGTCCTTTAGCCACGGGGGCATAACTCCTGTTGGGGAGTTTCTTAACCTATTAGGATAGGGGGAGGAGTGCAAGCAAACTGGATACGTCGTGGTCAGGATTTCTTGCCCGAATGGGACGTGCCCCAACAGGTCGGGGACCGGGCTTATACACCCAAAACCCAAATTGCCGGGAAGTTTCGAAATAGCAAATGGCGAGAAAATTTAGGGCAGCGGGGGCCCGTAGACCTGAAAACCAAAACCAGTCTCTGTGAAGGTGATAGGAAACTTTTCGGGGCAGGCGGGGCCTTAAGTCCTCAAAATTTGCTTTGTTAAAGATCCCCAGCAAAAACAATAAATGCCAAGGGCCTTCAGGGGGATAAATGTGGATTTCCAGTTGTGGGGCAATTAAAGTTCTATTGAAGTAAGGTTCTTTGAGGGGCCCGCTCAGTTTGGGAAATCGAGCTTGGGGAGGGGGGTGGGGGATATTCACGGGGGCCGTGGGGGGGACTTATAACCGGGAAAAAAATTTACGGGTCTGCATTTGATTGTTGAGATTTGAGGTGAGAGTATCTGTTAAGGTATTGTGTCGGTAGGGAAAAGGGGGTACTTGAGTTCCTGTTATGGTTTTACTACAGTTTACAACCCATTGTAGTGGTTAATACATTGGGGAAACCCACCCACCAACCCCTTCCCGCCCGCCCTTCTGAGCTTCCCCAGAGGTAGAATATTTATTTCTGTTTGCCGATTGGCGAAATGAACTGAGAACCCCATCTGGGATGGGGGGGGGTGAACCGATTTTTTGGACAGGAATGATATTTCCCAGGAGGAGAGGGTTTTTCCGTGGGCAAAAACCCCAAAAGTATGTTTACAGGCACCTGATTTGGTCTCTCATGGGAAAAGGGGGAAACAATCGCCATGCACTGAGAGTCGGTCGACACTTTTGTTTATTTCCAAAGGGGGGACGTGGAAACATTAGCGAGGTAAGTAGGTATTACTGGTAAGCGCGGTGGGGGTGTGCGCGCCCTCTGTTAAGTCGATAACCAAAAAGCAGGGCCGCTCCGTGAAGTTGCCTCTCCCCTTCGCCGGCGATGTTTTGGGGTCAAGGCCGCTGGGGAAATTGCCAGTTCAAGTTGCCCTGGGGAGGAGTGGGCAAAACCCAAAGGGGAGTCTGCTCCTCGGGGAAGAATAAGTGGGTTCGTGGTACCTGCGGTAGTAATGCTGGCTGGAGTTTACCCGCCACGCCCCCCTTTCTAATTCCACAATAACTTTTTCACGGGCTGTATGTGTAATGATACCCAAAAACACGTCTTTCCGGAGCTTTAATAATGTTTTTTTTTTTAAACTAAATTAAAAACCAACCAAAAAATCCGTTTTGGAGTTTTCCTAAGGATGGGCTAGTCGCGCGAGGGAGCCCCGCGCCATCTTTCGTCGGTTTGCAGGTTCGCCATGATGTTAGGAGAAGTACGTGTTTCAAAGGTGGTAATAATTTGTGTTCTATAACAATTTGTTGTAACGGATGTGCAAAATAGTTTTTAAAAAGGTCCACAAAGGGAAAATTTTTAAATCCCAAAACATAAAATACTGGGTTGTTAATTTTATCAATGGGGTGTTGTTTCCTTCAACTTGGTTTGGGGGGGGGGCCCTAATCTGTTGTGGCAAATAACAAGGTGTCAACAAACTGCTCCTGGCTGCTGTGATGGCATTACACTGTAGACCAATGGTTATTATCAACCCAATTAGAATATTGGGGAGTACATTATCAAGAATTGGGTTTTTTGTTTTTAGGAATTCTTATGCTACTGGTGTTTTCTGTGTAAAATCTGAGGGGGGAAAATGTATGTGTCTGTCTCTAATTAATGGTTTCATTGACCCATTTGGGGCAGGTTCAGGGGGGGTGCAGGTGGACAAGTTGCAAGCTCAGTTTCCAACCTTAATTTTGTGGGCACATAGCGTCCCTGTGCAACATTAGCGTTCTCGAAGAGGGGCGCCAGGGCCCTGGTGTCACCACGAGTTTCCGGGGCCGAGGTGAACTGCTTTTTCCTTCTCCTGCATGGGTTTTTCGGGGGGGGCCAGGCTTCGGGCGTTCCGCCCCGTGCTTCCCCGGAGCAGTATCTAGGTCTTGCCACCGTTGTGAAATGTTTCGTGGTTGTTGAACAATTGGGGACAGGTTTGTATTCCTTCCGGTCGATCTTGTACCACATGTGTCGTTGGTTTTTGGTAGATGATTTACGTTTGTTTTTTCTATAAGTTTTTCCCTGTTTGTAAAATTGGTTAAGTGATGTGTTTTGGTAGTTCTTGCCTTTGTCTTATTTCGGCAGCCAAGGGCTTGCCGTGGGTTTGAAGCTCGTGTTGGTTTGGGTTAAGTGTACATACGCATGGCAGGTATAGTGACGTTTAAATTCACATTCGCCTCGGTTGTGTGTTTCGAGAGCCGGCCTGTAAGTTTAGTATTGTATTATTCTGCAACTTTAGTTTGATAGTAAAAGTCCTCGGATTTTGGACGAAGGCCATCTGTGTCTCTGCGGCCTGGGGGGTACTGACTCCTCCCCCAAAACCACATCCCACAGGTCGGTTCACTCTGACAGTACTTTGCATACGGCTGTTTCACACGGTTTTCTGGTTAACCGAGTTTCGAGGACTAACTTTATCCTTGTCTGACAGGGGGCCAGGGATTTTCGAGAAAGCCGTGGCTCGTACGCGTCGTAGTCTCCGGCGTTGCATATACTAGCTAGCTGCACCCACGTCTCTATGTTTCACTTGTTTGATTGGGTTTTGTCTGATTAGGTCCACAACCTGTCAATACCTTGTTGTCTAGATCTAGTGTCTTCATTTAGCAACCCTATTTTAGGTTTCCTGAAGTTGTTAGTTTTTGTTCTGTTTTGTGTGATTAATGTGTTGCGTGTCGTAGTTGTGTTGCGGCTTACCCGGTGGGTCGGTACAGCTATAGACTCTCATTAGCGTCCTAGAAGGACCTCCTGTGTTAGGAGAGTGAGGATTATTTATTCTGGCCCAACCCTGTTGTGGTGGCGGCTCGCGCTAGCTATATCCGGCGCTCGTTTTTGCGTCTTTTTGCTCTACACCGGGGCTGTGTGGATTAATTTGTGTGTTTTTGCGTTCAGCTCCTTAGTAAAAAGTGCTTAGTAAAGATTGTTGGACTTTCACTCTGCTTTCCTGCCGCCGTGATTTTCTACCACCCCCACCAAACCAAAAATAGACACAGGCAAAACGTGAACAGAATTACACCACCACCTTACCATGGGGACTCAGCAAAGGAGGAAGGGGCACACCCCGGTGCGGGGACACATCATGGACGGACTAGGAAGCGTCTCCTTGGGGGTCAAGATAGCAACCGGATTTCTCCAAAAAACCAAGATCAGGGGGGGCCACGTCCTTGGGGGAGGGGCGGTTCATGGACCACCCTCGTCGCTGGGAAAAAAAACCAGCGGGGTTTCCCACCAGCCCCCAACCATCGGCACCATCAACCATACCGGGGGGGGGGGACCCAGGGGCCAAGGCAATCGTCCCCACGACCCGGAACCCCCAGGTGGGGAAATGACGGGCTCAATCAGGGTCGCCGTAGAGGCATTGATGACGTGGGGACAGCAGCAAACCACGTATTAAACGTCCGGTTGTAGGATAGCGATGTGTCAAGGGGTTCCTACTACACAATCGTGGAAGCTCTGACGCTTGGCCACACATTGTAACACCCACCGGCGAGAGGCCCGATTCGGGGCTTACCCCCCGGAGAGTCGGGTTTACGGGCACCTCTTTCAGTCCTCTCTCCAACCGGCAAAGGGCGTTGGAGTGGGGGGCACAACGCCGGCCGAATGGAAGGGGAAAGGACGCCGCCACAACACGGGTAAAAACCTATGCCGGAGGTTTTTTTTTTCCCCACGTCCAGCGCCGTTCCGTTGGCAGTTCTTCGGACCCATTCCCACCCAAGGAGGGGGGGGGGTTAGGTCTGGGTGTTTCCGTTTCCGTAGGGTTGTAGGGGGGACCTTCGGTGGGGGAAGGAGGTCCGAAAAACCCAGATGGCCAGGCCCTCCCCCAACTGGCACCCCATTCCTCCTGGTATGAGGATTTTGGCGCTCGGGGTTTAGTAAGTGGGGGGGGGACCAGGGAGGGTCGGTGCCCCAACCGGGTGCCCACCTCATAGGGGTGGGGGGGGGGGGTGGGGAAACAGGGGGGATTTTGTTGCGATAGGACCCCCCCCCAGACAGGGGGGGGAGGCCGCGGATTCCAGCGGGAAAAGCCATGTGGATCTTTGGGGGCCACAGGGAGGGAGGGTGGGAAAAAAAAAGGGGGGCAATATGGAAAACTTTTACATTGGGCAGAGTCTATGAGGGGGGGGACAGGGATTACATTTACGGTTTCCCCCCCAACTTTCTCCCGCGTTCCTCGAAGCTTCCTTGTTTGATGGAAGAAAAAAAGGGATTGGGGAAAGGTTGCGTTCCGTGTATGTGTATTTGACCGCGCGGGGCTTCAATCCAGGTAACAACTGTGGAACATATTAAAGTTATTCCCCCAATTTCCGCTGATTGGGGGGGGGGACCATTGACGGGGTGAAAGTTTCATTACCCACGGGTCGCAACCCGCGTTCTTCACCAAAAATTGGGGAAACCTCAGGAGCGAGGGGCAATTGCTAAACGTTGTGGTGCGGTCCATTAGGAGGGCGGATGAGTGGGAAGGGGGGGTGAACAAGGGGGCATTTCTAAGTACTACCTCCCTGAGCCAATTATCGAGTATCGGTCGCTCACTTGCCATAATGGGGTTAATGACATTAGGCTTCCATCCAAAAGTCGTCCCAAATCGGTTTTGTAAGAGATGAGAACATATTTTCCGGTCCGTAACAGGCAGAGCGGCAAGGGTAATGGAGTTTAGGTGGGGTGTGGGCTTTTATCATAGCATGGGATATTTCTTGTCGTTACAGTTCTTTTACGCGGGACGACGAACCCGGAGCATGTAAGCCCTGGTGCGAATCAGGTAATTGGAGTGAGGACTTTGTTGGGCAAAGCATGGACAGGTATGTCACAAAAGCTGAGCAAAAATGTTGTCTCGTTCTTTTCAGATTTCGGAGTGTCAGTTTCCTTCTTTTGGAGAGGGTTTACAGGGTGTTCTGCGGTCCAGGTGTCAGTGAGAGGAATGGGAGGGGGGACGACGAGTTGGCCCGAGTAAAAAGTAGGTGGCTGCCAAGACCTGACTGGCAGTAAATTTGGCAAAAACCCCACACGTTGTGTTCCTCCGGTTAAAAAGTAAGTGGCTAGCAGCGGGTTCATTGGGGTTTTTGCGACGAAAATTACTACCGGGGGAGGTTGTTATTCGGGGGTTTTTGGGGGACAAGGGTGGCGCAAGCTCCCATTTAAACGGGTGCTCTCTTCTGGACAGGGGGGGGTATCCGGTGCCGGGCTTGGGGCCCAGTGGTCGGGGGCTGAGGTGGGGCGGGGGGGTGACCAGGCGGACAGGCCCTGTGGGGAGACTGGAAGGGGGGGGTAACCTTGTGTAACCTCGGGGGCCCCGTGTGTTGGCGCGGCAACCACGGGAGATTGCCCACTTTTTACCCTTCCCAGTTGAGAGTGGTGGACGCGATCTGAGGGGGGGGCCTTTGTATCGGTACACGGGCAAGTTCCAAGTATTCTGTGTTCTGTAAAAAAAAACGGTATCCAGTCGGAGTTTTACAACCAACCTTGGTAACGCTCACTGCCACCTAGGTGACTTTTGTTTTATCTAAAGAAGGCTTTTCAGTCCGGCGGAGCGCGTGAATTATGTCTGTAGGGGGTGACCAGGGAGGGAGGCTGTAGCCGTCCAGTAACAGGCCCTAAAGGTGGTGGAGGGGCCATTGGGGCTTGAGGGGGGCTCATGCAACCCTTTCCTTCATTCTGGGGGGAAACTCGACACACCGACCATTTCGTAACCCTGGTTGTCAACACTTCGGGCAGGTAGGAGGGAACTCGAATTCCTCGCCAGGGGGCTCGATGGACTAAACTTCAGCGCCCCCGTTTTCTCGCTCCGGGTTGTGCTTCAAAGGGGATCAAACTTACAAATCCCTGGATTCCCAGGAACGGGGAAAGGCCAAGATTGGCTTCTGTAGTCCCGTGGTTCATGAAACCGGAAGAAGGAGAGCGGGCGTGCGAGAAGTTCCCATTTTCCCCCTACTTAAAACCGGAGTGGGTCTTTTGTTTCTGGTAAGGCACCCGGTGTGTGTGTGAGGTCGGATGCGGAGACTCGAAGCGGGGCGTTTACGCACCGACCCTAGTCCTCACAGTATGTCCGGTGGGTTGGTCGTCGGGGCGGTACGTCCCACGCCTCGAGGTCCGGGATCGGGCTCGGGCATTCTATTAGGGGCTCACACCACGTCCCCCCTCCATCTGGCTGGGACATCCAAGGTATGGGGGGCCGTGGACGGCTGCACTTGCCTTAGTAACGAAAGTACTGGTGCGCCAAACGGGTTAGCCAGGAGGGGGATGTGGAGGGTTTATGTCTCTCCTCCTGCTCAAGTGTGTGCCAAAGTGTAAGGGCGGCCACAACATACTTGCCCAGGGGTAAACTTTAAATTACAGCCCCTGGCCCGTTCCACAAAACGACCCTGGGTCTCACCCTCCGGGGATTTTGTTTTACACGATCTTTCCCTTCCTCAAAGGGGAATAGACCACCATCCTGGTCGTTGTGGACGGGTTCTCGAAGGAATGCCCTGTCGTCTCCTTCCCATTGCTCGGGTCTTCCTACTGCCCTTACAGACCGCTGAAGGCTCTATTTACTCACGTCTTCACCGGCATTCCGGGGCGCGTTACGGTGGTGCCCGAGGATATAGTGTCCCGATCGGAGGCCCCCAGTTTACCTCCAGAGTCTGGAGAGCATTTATGGAACGTTAAACGGTTTGAGGGTCTCGGTGAGCCTTACCTCGGGGTTACCCACCCGAAGAGAGTAATGGGCAGGTTGAACGAGTCAACCCCGGGGCAGGATTGTGGGTAGGTTTCTGAGGTCATATTGTCAGGGCCGGGCCGGAGGAGTGGGCGAGATATGTGCCCTGGGCCGAGATGGCACAGAAACTCTCTCCGCCACTCCTCCACGAGACTAACCCCTTTCCAGTGTGTGTTTAGGGTACCAGCCGGGTTCTGGCACCGTGGCATGAGAGAGAGCCAAGATCGAGGGCCCCCGCTGTGGATGAGTGGGTGCGGGCGCTCGGAGGAGACGTGGAAACGCTGCACACGTCCATCTGCAGCGTTGCCCATACGTCGACCAGAAGACGAGCGCCGCGACCCTACACCGCCAGTGATGGGGCCAGTGTTTGTACGCACCTGGAGGATCGAGTCTGGCTCTCAACCAGAAAACCTGCCCCTCCGCACCTGCCCTGCCGGAAGCTGGGTCCGGGTCCGCGGTTTTTGTGGGGCCTTTTAAAGTCCTGAGGAGATTGAACAGAGGTGTGTTTACAGGTTAGAACTACCTATTGATTTACAAGAATATTAACCCCTCGTTCCATGTGTCTCTCCCCCCTCAGGCCGGTGGTAGCTGGTCCACTCCAGGACTTTGAGATTGAGGAGACTCCTCCGCCCCCGTTGGACATCGAGGGGGGGGGGGGGGCTCCCGCGTACACTGTTCGGACCATCCTGGATTCGAGACGCCGGATGGGGGGTCTCCAATATCTCGTGGGAGTGGGAGGAGGGGTACGGTCCGGAGGAGCGGTGCTGGGTGCCGAGGAGGGGACATTCTGGATCCGTCCCCGATGACGAATTCCATCGTGGGTCATCCTACTGCTCCGGCGTCCTGCTCCGAGGGTCCTCCTGGTCGAAAAGCCGCGCGGCAAGGGGGTATACTGTCACGGTTTCGGCCGGAGGCGGCTCACCTTCTCCTTGTTCGGGGCAGGTTTCGCCGGTCGTCATCTCCGGAGTACTAGTTTACTAGCTTGCCACGCTCTATGTTTCTTGTTTGATTGGTTTTGTCTGTTAGTCACACACCTGTGTTTTGTGTTATGTCTCATTTAGCACCCTATTTAGTTTTTTCTTGTTGTTAGTTTAGTGTTGTGTGTAAGTGTTTTGTTCGTGTCGTGTTGTTGCGCTACCCGTGTCGGTACGCTATTCTCATAGCTTTCCTCCTTGTGTTAGGAGAGTATTTTTCGCACCTGTGTGTGCGCTCGCTATTTTACGCCTGTGTGCGTCTTTTTGCCTACCGGGCTGTTTGGATTATTTTTGGTGTGCTCTAGTAAAGTCTGTGTGGGACTTATCCTCTGCTTTTCTCCTGCGGGCCTGATTATACACCACACCGAAATCCACAGCAACGTGACAACGGCGGCCTCTCCTCAATAGCAAAGGCTTATGCTCACTGAGTCTGTACATACACTACCAGTCAAAAGTTTGGACACACCTACTCATTATCTTTATTTTGACTATTTTCTACATTGTAGAATAATAGTGAAAACATCAAAACTATGAAATAACACATATGGAATCACGTAGTAGTAACCAGAAAAGTGTTAAAACAAATCAAAAATATATTTTATATTTCAGATTCCTTCAAATAGCCACACCCTTTGCCTTGATGACAGCTTTGCACGCACTCTTGGCATTCTCTCAAAACAGCTTCACGAGGGGTAGTCATCTGGAATCCATTTCAATTAATAGGTGTGCCTTCTTAAAAGTTTTAATTTGTGGTTACAAGGTAAAATATCTGCCCATTATGCCCTTGAGCAAGGCACAACTTAACCCTAATTGTTCCAGGGGTCCGCCGATGAGTATTCATACCACACAATGTTAGTATTATCTTAATTTGCGACATCCAAAGTCATGTTGTTGAGCTTTCCATGTTACACAGCACAACATCCTCATCCACGGTCCTTCAATCCTGATAGGAACTATCATCCTGGAACAATTCTATTCAGAGGACACAATTTTTTACTTTTTATTATTATTATTTTTTGATCTTTCAATGTTGTTAAGTTGTCCTGAAAGAGATAAATTGTACTTTTTCTCTACAAGAAGTAAGTGAGGGAAAGAGACTGATTGGAGGTGAAATGTGGGGTCCAGTGGTCAAACAGGATGATGACTGACTTTTTAAAAGAACACAGAGGCCAGGATCACAATAGTTACCATGCCAATGAGCTTCATAACAACCCTGTGACCTGAAGAAAGACGATATAATTCTCTCTCTCTCTCTCTCTCTCTCTCTCTCTCTCTCTCTGCTCTCTCTCACACTCTCTCTCTCTCTCAACACACTCTCTCTCTCACACTCTCACACTCTCTCACACACACCTTCTCCAGTTCCTCCTAGCCCACTGGCTGTGATGCTGCTGACCTGATCTGAATCACCTCTGATAGATACAACCTCAGGGGGCTGATGGTTGGCACATTCCCCCTCACCGTGCCAGGCAGACATGATCCCAATGGAAAGTGGGCAGAGTGGAGAAGGATTACCGCAGGGGTAGATGGGCATTAATCCCACTAACACACATACAACACACACACAACTGGGGCCAGTTATTATTTTTCTCATGCACACACACACACCCCTCCCTTTCAGCCTCCCTCCGTCCCTCCCTGCCTCCATCCCCTCCTTCTCTCTCTCTCTCCCTCCCTCCCTGCCTCCCTCCGTTTTCCTCCCTCCCTCCCTCCCCTCTCCATTTCTCCCTCCCTCTCCCTTCTCACCTCCCCTCTCTGCCTCCCTCCCTCCCTGCCATCCATCCATCCATATCCACCCCTCCAGAGGTGCTAACGGTATTGGACCACATCAGTTGTAATTGAAGGAATGGAGGGCTCTGCTGGCAGAAAAACACCCTGTCAGTACACACATACAGACACCATACAGACACTGTGTATATATATATTATATATAAAAAAAAAAAAATACGGGGATAGATCAGCTTTAATATTGCAGATAGATTGTGGTTTCCATCAATGTAATTGTCTGGATCATTTCCAATCCCCCATATACAGTGGAGAGAACAAGTATTTGATACACTGCCGATTTTCCTACTTACAAAAGCATGTAGAGGTCTGTAATTTTTTTATCATAGGTACACTTCAACTGTGAGAGAACGGAAATCTAAAACAAAAAATCCAGAAAATCACATTGTATGATTTTTAAGTAATTAATTTGCATTTTATTGCATGACATAAGTATTTGATACATCAGAAAAGCAGAACTTAATATTTTGGTACAGAAACCTTTGTTTGCAATTACAGAGATCATACGTTTTCCTGTAGGTCTTGACCAGGTTTGCACACACTGCAGCAGGGATTTTGGCCCACTCCTCCATACAGACCTTCTCCAGATTCCTTCAGGTTTCGGGGCTGTCGCTGGGCAATACGGACTTTCAGCTCCCTCCAAAGATTTTTCTATTGGGTTCAGGTTTGGAGGGACTGGCTAGGCCTCCTCCAGGAACCTTGAGATGCTTCTTACGGAGCCACTCCTTAGTTGCCCTGGCTGTGTGTTCCATGGTCGTTGTCATGCTGGAAGACCCAGACCCACGACCCATCTTCAATGCTCTTACTGAGGGAAGGAGGTTGTTGGCCAGATCTCGCGATACATGGCCCCATCCATCCTCCCCTCAATATGGTGCAGTCGTCCTGTCCCCTTTGCAGAAATTAAAAAGCATCCCCAAAGAATGATGTTTCCACCTCCATGCTTCACGGTTGGGATGGTGTGTTCTTGGTGTTGTACTCATCCTTCTTCTTCCTCCAAAACACGGCGAGTGGAGTTTTAGACACCAAAAAGCTCTATTTTTTTGTCTCATCGGACCACATGACCTTCTCGCCATTCCTCCTCTGGATTCATCCAGATGGTCATTGGCAAACTTCAGACGGGCCTGGACATGCGCTGGCTTTAGCAGGGGGACCTTGCGTGCGCTGCAGGATTTTTAATCCATGACGGCGTAGTGTGTTACTAATGGTTTTCTTTGAGACTCTCTTCAGGTCATTGACCAGGTCCTGCCGTGTAGTTCTGGGCTGATCCCTCACCTTGATTCATTGTGTTGTCATCATTGATGCCCCACGAGGTGAGATCTTGCATGGAGCCCCAGACCGAGGATGATTGACCGTCATCTTGAACTTCTTCCATTTTCTAATAAATTGCACCAACAGTTGTTGCCTTCTCACCAAGCCTGCTTGCCTATTGTCCTGTAGCCCATCCCAGCCTTGTGCAGGTCTACAATTGTATCCTGATGTCCTTAACACAGCTCTCTGGTCTTGGCCATTGTGGAGAGGTTTGGAGTCTGTTTGATTGAGTGTGTGGACAGATGTCTTTTATACAGGTAACAAGTTCAACAGGTGCAGTTAATACAGGTAATGAGTGGAGAACAGGAGGGCTTCTAAAAAGAAAAAACTAACTGGTCTGTGAGAGCCGGAATTCTTACTGGTTGGTAGTGATCAAATACTTATGTTCATGCAATAAAATGCAAATTAATTACTTAAAAATCATACAATGTGATTTTCTGGATTTTTGTTTTAGATTCCGTCTCTCACAGTTGAAGTGTACCTATGATAAAATTACAGACCTCTACATGCTTTGTAAGTAGGAAAACCTGCACCAAAATCGGCAGTTTTTTTTGTATCAAATACTTGTTCTCCCCACTGTATATATATTTTAAAATATACAGTACCAGTCAAACATTTTTGGACACTCCTACCCATTCAAGGGTTTTTCTTTATTTTTAACTATTTTCTACATTGTAGAATAATAGTGAAGACATCAAAACTATAAAAATAACACATATGGAATCATGTAGTAACCAAAAAAGTGTTAAATAAATCAAAGTATATTTTATATTTGAGATTCTTCAAATAGCCACCCTTTGCTTTGATGACAGCTTTGCACCAGTCCTATTTATGATATCATTTACAAAGAGTATACCGTTTTTTTATTTCCCCCCCCCCAAAAAATATAGTTTTTTAAAATCAATTAGTATATTTGAATTTAACCATAACATTTGTTGTAATATTTGTTCTGTCTTTTCTGGTGGATTAAACAGAAATTGCAACCAATTTTCTATGGCTTGTTTTAAAAATAGCAATATTTTGGAGATTATTTCATTTTCAAATAACTGAAAAGTGAGAGGTTGTAATCTGAATAAAGGGGAAAAGGCCATTCTTGAACATGGGGTGAGACATTCTTACTAATTTGCTAGAGAACCAGTTCGGATTTAAGTATAACTTTTGTATGACTGAAGTCTTTAGTAAGAGGTCTAATGCTTTAATATTTAATCATTTCTGCCTTCCGAATTCATATTAATTATATGAATAGGCCCGTTTAATTTTGTCTGGCTTGCCATTCCAAATAAAATGGAATATTTTTTGCTCATATAATTTAATATCGCTAGGTGTATGAAAAGCCATAAGCAAATAGGTAAACTGGGATATGACTAAAGAGTTAATCATTGTGATTTTTCCGCAAATAAACAGGTATTTTCCTTTCCATGGTAGCAAGATCTTATCTATTTTTGCTAACTTTCTATTAAAATGTATTGTAGTGAGATCATTTCTATCTTTCGGGATATGAATAATGTAAAAGTTGTATTTTTTTAGTGATCCAATACGTAATATAGTACACTTATCATAATTTGGTTGTAATCCAGAGAGGTTAGAAAAATTATCTACATCCTCTATGAGGCTGTGGAGGGATCCAAATTGTGGATTTAAAAGAAAAACATGAATCATCAGCGTACGATGATGACGCCTTTGTTTTTAAGCCCTGGATTTCATTGCCTGAGCCTTTTTAAAAACGTTTTTACATTATGAAGGGCTTGACATTAATTCATGATTTTTTTTTTTACTTGGTCTGTAACACCATGGGCCAGATAGCTGGACTGTAAATTGCATTGTATTGTGTTGTATGATGCAAGAAACCACTTTACAAAATACAATTAATTATTATTACCATACAGAGAATTAGACAATGTAGGCTACCCCTCTGCCTATTGGCTTATTTGCATATTCAAATTACAACACCGCCCCTTTAATTAAGACATAAGCTTTATAACTGACTGGTTTTTCAAAGACAGCTTGAAATGTAGCTTAAGCCTACACGTTTTGTGCTCTTGTAGGAAGCCAGTAACTCGTCATTGCTGACCTATACTTATCTATAACTGGGCTAATAACTTGTCTAACTAGCAAAGAATATTAACAAATGTGCACACCGTGGCTCTGATCTGAACTGATCTGAAAAGCACACTCAATCCCGAAGTGATAGACCGCTCATGGGCTACCCCACCAATAGAATTCTACTCTGTTGCTCTCTGGCTCTGCCTACAACAAAATCACAAAAATCAATCTTGCAAAGTTAGATTTTGTTTTGGTTTGTTGCATTGAAAAGGGGCTGATATAATGTTGATTTATATACATGCAAACTAATGGGCAAAGCTCAGTGAAGTTCAATCTCTTGCGTATCTGCGCGGCCTGGCATTTCTTCTACGAGGCAGGAGGTGTGTGGCCGCCTCAGTTTAGCGGGAACAACGCCTGCAAATTGACCACCCGCCAACGTGGCTGGTGAAATAGACATTCTACCTGCATTTGGCGGGTGGCAGGTGTTAATTTTATGCCTTGGTCAAGGTGGAGAAAAATGTCAGAAGAGAAATCACAGCTTTAAAACAAGGGAGAACAACCTAGAGAGATAGTATTTTAAAGAATGAATGGACACTTTGAATCAGAAAATGCTAACTTACAGTAATCTTGGCCTACACCATGAATAGATAATTTAGATCAGGTAGCATAGCTGAATACATGTATACCTTCCATCAGGTATGTTAGCCGTAGCACACAGAGCAAGTGTAGCAGCTCTGCTTACAGACATGAGGTGTTGCTTTGGAGGCTGCAGAGAAGTGTTACATTCTTCACTCTCTCTGTGTGTGTGTGTTAGCATGTCTCTGTGTGTGTGTGTGTGTGTGTGTGTGTGTGTGTGTGTGTGTGTGTGAGTTAGCATGTCTCTCTCTCTGTGTGTGTGTGTAGATTCTGCCCCCTCTCTGTGTGTGTGTGAGTTAGCATGTCTCTGTGTGTGTGTGTGTGTGTGTTAGCATGTCTCTCGTGTGTGTGTGTGTGGTGTGTGTGTGTGTGTAGATTCTGCCCCTCTGTGTGTGTTGTGTGTGTGTGAGTTAGCATGTCTCTCTCTGTGTGTGTGTGTAGATTCTGCCCCCTCTGTGTTGTGTGTGTGTGTGTGTGTGTGTGTGTGTGAGTTAGCATGTCTCTGGTGTGTGTGTGTGTGTGTGTGTTGTGTGTGTGTGTGTGTGTGTGTGAGTTAGCATGTCTCTCTCTCTACTTGTGTGTGTGTGTGTGTGGATTCTGCCCACCTCTCTGGTGTGTGTGTGTGTGAGTAGATCCTAGCCCCCCTCCACTCCCCACCACACCATCTTGCTAGCATCCCCCCCCGCCTGGTGACGCAACATTAGATAAGACTGCAGCACGCATCTGTTAGACCTTTCAACAGACATTACCAACAAACACCACCAAACAACACCTAACTTTATATGAGAACTTAAGACTTTCCTCTCCTTCCTTTTCTCTATGTGAGAATGAAATGGCCCAGACGGGGGGGGGAGAAGAACCACCACGTTACCATGAGGAAACATGGCAGTGGACCATGAGGAAACATGGCAGTGGACCATGAGGAACATGGCAGTGGACCATGAGGAACATGGCAGTGGACCTCCACATATGCTGGAATACTAATTACTACTACTAATAAAGCAGCCTGTTTTTCTGTTTTCTATGATTAAGACTTTTAAAATGAAAAAAAAAAAAAATCAATAATGAATTTCACCTACAGCGGTTTCCTTTCATTTTACAATTTACCCCCCACTTGCGCACAAACACGCACAACACACTTCAATGGCCAGCAGCTCATTTACATTATAACCTTTGGGAAGTCTTTTTTATTTATTTTTATTTATTTTTTTAAATAAAAAAAAGGGATATTTGTATAAGACAGTGCTTCAATTCACATGACTGAAAAAAGAGAAGTGAGCATTAAACCGCTTTAGTTTCCTCTATTCTACATTACTGCCCATTGGGGACTATGACACAGGACACAGTGCTGGAGGGGATGTCCATTTACAGGTGTGTATGTACAGTGCTTTCATTGTTGCAGTGGGAAGCACAGGTGGACAATGGGAAACACATGGGTGGACAATGGGAAGCACACGGGTGAAGGTGTGACCGGGATGCAAAAAGGAGAGTTCTATTACATCCAGGGAAAGGAGAGAGAAAGGTAGGGGAGTCCCTGTGGGTTAAACATGAGGGGAGGAAAGGAGGAAGAGAGGAGAGGTGAAAGGAGGGAGAGGAGGAGGAGGAGGAGGAAGAGGGTGTCAGTACCATACCTTTCTGCAGGCTCAGGTCTACCATGCGAGGCTCGGCCAGCTCCAGGAAGAAGTTCTTGTTTTTCTCATACTCCTCATCGTCTAATCACCTTCACATGAAATGTCTTGCTGTGAGAGGAGAGGAGAGGAGAAGAGAGGAGAGGAGAGGAGAGGAGAGGAGAGGAGAGGAGAGGAGAGGAGAGGAGAGGAGAGGAGAGGGAGAGGAGAGGAGAGGACGAGGAGAGACAGGAAGAGAAGAGGAGAGGAGAGACAGGAAGAGAAGAGAAGAGAAGAGCAGAGCAGAGCTAGATAGGAGAGGAGAGGAGAGGAGGGGAGGGACAGGAAGAGAAAGAGGAGAGGATAGAGACAGGAAGAGAAGAGGAGAGGAGAGGAGAGACAGGAAGAGAAGAGGAGAGGAGAGGAGAGACAGGAAGAGAAGAGGAGAGGAGAGGAGAGACAGGAAGAGAAGAGAAGAGGAGAGGAGAGGAGAGGAGAGGAGAGGAGAGGAGAGGAGAGGAGAGACAGGAAGAGGAGAGGAGAGGAGAGGAGAGGAGAGGAGAGGAGAGGAGAGGAGAGGAGAGGAGAGGAGAAGAGAGAGGAAAAGTTAATTAGCGAGCAAGCAACAGGCTGAGACAGCAGCAGGAAGTCAACAGGAGGATTAATAACCCAGCGTGGTGAAAAGAGGTCAAAGGTCAGCTGCTGTCCCTGACGACGGTCGCTAGGTCCGCTCTAGGACAGCTCTGTTATTGGCTATCCACATTGGCTCTCATGGCTGTCTTTGACATCCACATCTATCACACTGTAGCGTAAACATCTCATTGGACGCGTACACATCTCATTGGACGCGTACACAGATTTTCAGATGTTATCGCAGGTGCAGTGAAATGCTTGTATTTTCTAGCTCCAACAGTGCAGTAATGTCGAGTAATACAAAAAATTAAGAAATATCAGTACGAGCAATGTCAGAGTCCGGAATATAAATATAAAGGATGGTGTGTATAGACAGTTTGGACAGTGTTATGAATAGAAATAGTGTGTACAGCAGTAGTTATAGTGGATACAGTATATACATATAAAGTGGGGTATGTAAACATTATTAAAGCATGACCAGTGTTCAATGCAGTTCTCTCATACAGCAGTATCTACAGTGCTAAGGTTGGCTGGTACCCGGTTAGTTAGTATAGTGACAGTGGTCTAAGGTTCAGGGCTGGGTACCAGGTGGGAGGCCGGGTAGTGGACAGTCTCTAAAGGTTCAGGGTTGGGTACCAGGGGGAGCCGGTTAGTGACAGTCTCTAAGGTTCAGGGTTGGGTACCAGGTGGGAGCCGGTTAGTGACAGTCTCTAAGGGGTTCAGGGCCTGGGTTACCAGGTGGGAGCCGGTTAGTGACAGTCTGACTAAGGTTCAGGGCTGGGTACCAGGTGGGAAGCCGGTGTAGTGACAGTCTCTAAGGCCACATTCAGGGCTCCGGGCTGGGTACCAGGATTGGGAGCTCCGGTTAGTGACAGTCTCTAAGGTTCAGGGCTGGGTACCAGGTGGGAGCCGGTTAGTGACAGTCTCTAAGGTTCAGGGCTGGGTACCAGGTGGGAGCCGGTTAGTGACAGTGTCTAAGGTTCAGGTTTGGGTACCAGGTGGGAGCCGGTTAGTGACAGTCTCTAAGGTTCAGGGTTTGGGTACCAGGTGGGAGCCGGTTTGGTGACAGTCTCTAAGGTTCAGGGCTGGGGTACAGGTGGGAGCCTTAGTTAGTGACAGTGTCTAAGGTTCAGGGTGGGTACCAGGTGGGAGCCGGTTAGTGACAGTCCTCTAAGGTTCAGGGCTGGGTACCAGGTGGGAGCCGGTTAGTGACAGTCTCTAAGGTTCAGGGCTGGGTACCAGGTGTGGAGCCGGTTAGTGACAGTGTCTAAGGTTCAGGGTCTGGGTACCAGGGGAAGCCGGTTAGTGACAGTGTCTAGGTTCAGGGGCTGGGTACCAGGTGGGAGAGCCGTTAGTGACAGTGTCTAAGGTTCAGCCTCAGGAGAATACCAGGTGGGAGCCGTTAGTGACAGTCTCTAAGGTTCAGGGTTGGGGGTACCAGGTTGGAGCCGGTTAGTGACAGTCTCTAAGGTCAGGGTTGGGTACCAGGTGGGAGCCGGTTAGTGACAGTCTCTAAGGTTCAGGGCTGGGTACCAGGTGGGAGCGGTTAGTGACAGTGTCCTAAGGTTCAGGGCTGGGTACCAGGTGGGAGCCGGTTAGTGACAGTCTCTAAGGTTCAGGGATGGGTACAAGGTGGGAGCCGGTTAGTGACAGTCTCTAAGGTTCAGGGCTGGGTACCAGGTGGGAGCCGGTTAGTGACAGTGTCTAATGGTTCAGGGCTGGGTACCAGGTGGGAGCCGGTTAGTGACAGTCTCTAAGGTTCAGGGCTGGGACCAGGTGGGAGCCGGTTAGTGACAGTCTCTAAGGTTCAGGGCGTCAGGTACCCAGGTGGGAGCCGGTTAGTGACAGTGTCTAACCTTCTTGTTTAGGTTTCTGCCTACTAGGTGGGGAGGAGCAGAATGGGAGGCTTGATCTGATTTCCGAAAGGAGGGTGGGGGGAGGGCCTTGTAGGCCCCTGTAGCGCTTCCAGAAGGGAGATCCAGAGTGTTCGATGAGCGAGTAGCATAGGAGGATGATAGAAATTTCGGGAGCAGTTTTCCTCATATTTACTTTATTAAAATTCCTTAGCTACAATAAATGCGGCCTCAGGATATGCTTTTCACAATGTCCAATGTAGTTCCTTGAGAGCCGTCGCGATGTCAGCTTGGGGGGAATATACATGGCAGTGACAATGACCAAAGAAAGTTTCCACAATCACACCATGAGTTGTTCATCATGAAACAAACCCCTCCACCTTTATTTTTCCGGACAGTCCGTTCTTCCTCTCCGCACGATGGACGGAGAACCCGCTAGCTAGAATGGATGAGAGACAATATATCCCCGGAGAGAGCCATGATTCCATAAAAAAAAGAGGTATGTTACAGTCCCTGATGTCTCTCTGGAAGGAGATCCTCTCGCCCTGAGCTCATTTACTTTATTGTTCCCCAGCAAGAAAACCAAAATGTAGCTTAAACAGAAGAGGGAACATAACAAAGAATCTATGACCAACAACCAAAACGAAACAGGTGGGGGCTTTACATTTACATTTTAGTACATTTAGCAGACGCTCTTATCCAGAGCGACGTACAGTTAGTGCATACATATATATTTTTTTTTATACCCCACCGTGGGAATCACGAAAACATGGCGTTGCAAACACCATGCTCTACCAAACTGAGCTACATCCCTGCCGGCCATTCCCTCCCCTACCCTGGACGACGCTGGGCCAATTGTGCGCCGCCCCATGGGTCTCCCGGTCGCGGCCGGCTATGACAGAGTGCGCCAACTCGGGAGACAATTTAGGAGGGGTTCTGAAAGACACTCATGGGGGGTGTCCACTGAAAAAGCTGACTAGCATCAACAACTGGAACCTAAAGGACACCCACCATGAGCGCCCATTACATTTGCCCAAGAAGAGAGAAACAAAAGAATAACACCAAACTTAAAGACTGAAAACAAACCAAAAGGTGGAGCAATACGAATCAGGGAAGATCAGATAAAGGATTGTTGCCTAGTAGAACTTTAAATTGGGAGCGTCAACTAAAGGTGTTAACCCTCCCACAGATATCAAGACCCCTGGAGCACTGGGCCAGCCACTCTTAAATAGCACCTGGGCCAGCACAGGTGAAAACACCTTCCCACTAACGAGATGGCAACCAGCAAGCTTTAACACATACTGACTAACGAGGTGGGACACCCTAACGGTGCGCCCTACGTGCTAACGAGCTATGCATGCTAAAGTCCAACCTCAAAACAACCTAAAAAATAAAAATAAAAAAATGGCAAAAACTAAAGTGTCACACTCGTTGATGAACGGGTCAGACCAAGGCGCAGCGTGATATGCACACATGTTTATTAACACGAATAAACACACACAACCAAAATAAATAACTAATGACACGTGAAGTCCTAAGGTAACACACAAACAAACCTTATACAGAACAAGATCCCACCACCCACTAGTGCCAATAGGCTGCCTAAGTATGGTCCCCAATCAGAGACAACGAGCGACAGCTGCCTCTGATTGGGAACCACACCGCCAACATAGATCTAGGACATACTAGACTTACAACATAGACCTACAACCACATAGAAAATACACACCCTGACTCAACAAATAAGAGTCCGTGGGCGTGACATAAAGCCTGTAACAGTAACACAAACCTGTAACACAAAGGATGCACGTAGACAAGATTGAATAGAAAGCGGTACAAACCCACCTCAAGATAAAAACATAATATTCGAAATCAGTAAGTTAGACTAAATATTAGCATTTCATATATTCGCAGTAAATAAAATTCAATCGGGATAATAAACACAAAACAAATAGACAAAGGCTAGAGAAAATATATCGACAAATAGTCCAACAACACGCAACAACCAAACATGTCGGAAGAATAAACGAGGTAGAACCAATCCCCCAAGAGGGAAACGCGACTCGGACTGATACAGCTTATATATGCTTTTCACCACTGGGTCTGGTTATGTGTGGAAAGCGACCTGTTGAAGTCGATAAATGACAAACTGGGCATACTAGAATTGGTCAGATAAAGGACGTAAAAGAGTTGAAAGTGAGTCTTGAAATGAGTGAACGAAAAAGCCATCGATAATGCAAACAGAAACCAAAAAAATTCTTAAAGTGACAGTAACTAAGATGGAAACGGACGTTAGTGAACTAAAAAAGGAGAACAACCTTCTGAGAGAAGCCGTTACTAGACATCCAAACTAGATCGATGGAGAGAAAAGCTATAGTACTTATAGGGTTATTCAGGAAGGAAGGAGGGAGAAGAGAAATAAACAGAGAAATTATGAAAAGGACGTCCTGCATTCACAGCGCTTCAAAATCCCACTCGAGGCTGTCGATAAAATCCAACTCGAACGTGGTACACCCGTTTCGGACAAAAGAGGACAGAAATGATGAGCGCCCCACAATCGTTGCAAAATTTGAATTTTTTTAAGGATTAATAAAGCATGGTTAAAAGCCTAGGGAAAAAGAACTGATGTGGCACAAAAATTAGCATGAATGATCAGGTTCCGAGGGCGGGAGATTGCAGTAAGGCGCAAAGTTCTGTAACAATCTTCAAGGACAATAGATTAAAAGGGGAAACGTGTGGATAATCTAGATATTGACTAAACAAATGTTCAGAGACACAAAGGATACTCATGGGGCTATTCTAAAAGTGTTAATTAGAGAGTTGAATAATGGAACCCCAATACTGCAATGATAGGGATTGAATATAAATAACATTACTAGTAAGTATAGTATTTAAAAAAAAGATAAAACGATTATAACAAGAAAAAGATAACAAGCAGAAAATACATTCAACTACAACTAAAGAACATTGCTTTTTTGGCGGGCAATTGTGTTTGGCGGCGGGTGGTGGTTTGGGCCCGTGTTTTCCCCCCGGCGTCTTTCCCCTGGGGGGTGGGATGTGGGGGTTGCACGTGGCCCCTTTTCCCCGCATTTACCCATGTGGTGATTTTGGGTTTTAAAGGGGGGGGTTAATTTAGTGAGAGGGGAAATGGTTGCATACCCAAGCGACCGGGGTCATGAGCAGGGGTAGGAGAGAGGGGGACCCCTATGTTTTTGTCTCAGGGGAAAAGGGGGGTCTGATTCCCCTAACCCAGGGCTGACAAAATAAGTGATTATTTAAAATGAAATTTTTTCAATTTTGCTCAATCTTGATACCAATAGTTGGGGTGGACCCCGGTAATTATTTGCTGGTAATAATTGCTTTTTCAATAAAAAAATGTAAACAAAATGG
>CM072237.1:5283500-5329587 GCA_036851935.1 Coregonus suidteri
TTTGAGTGAGATATTCTAGGTCGGGTGACAAAAGGAACTGAGTTCCTGTATGTTACTACAGTACAACCATGATGGGTAATCATGAAATACACACCTACGCCCTTCTGCTCCCAGAGAGTATATTATTTCTGTATGCCCGATGAACTGAGAAACCATCTGGATGGGAACGATTTGACAGGAATATATCCAGGAGAGAGTTTCGTGGGTGAAACAAAAGTATGTTACAGGCCCTGATGTCTCTATGCGAAAGAAAATCCTCGCCCATTGAGCAGTGTCGACTTTGTTATCCAAAGACTCCGAACATTAGCGAGTAGTATTTATACTTGGAAGCGGTGGGTGGTGTGCGCGCCTCTTAAGTCGAACCAGAGGCCGCTCCGAGTGCCTCTCCTCCGCGCCGGCGATGTTTTGGGTCAGCCGCTGGAATCAGTTCAGTTGCCCTGGGGAGAGCAAACAAAGGATCTGCTTCGGGAAAAGTCGTATTCCTGGTCGTAATGCTGGTGAGTTACCGCCGCTCTGATATCCAATTACTTTTTTCCCGGCTGTATGTAATGATACAAAACACTTTCTGAGCTAATAATGTTTTTTTTTAAATACATAAAAACACAAAATACCGTTGAGTTTCCTAAGAGCTAGTCGCGAGGCCGCCATCTTCGTCGGTGCCAGGTTTATATAGAGACGTTTCAAGTGTCATATTATGTCTATATACATTGTTGTAACGATGTGCAAATAGTTAAAGTACAAAAAGGTAAAATAAATCAACATAAATATGGGTTGTATTACAATGGTGTTTTTTCTTCACTGGTTGCCCTTTTCTTGTGGCAACAGGTCACAAATCTTGCTGCTGTGATGGGCACACTGTGGTATTTCACCCAAATATTAGTGGAGTTTATCCAAAATTGGGTTTGTTTTAGAATTCTTTGTGGGGTCTGTGTAATCTGAGGGAAATATGTGTCTCTAATATGGTCATACATTTGGCAGGAGGTTAGGAAGTGCAGCTCAGTTTCCACCTAATTTTGTGGGCAGTGTGCACATAGCCTGTCTTCTCTTGAGAGCCAGGTCTGTGTCACGGTTTCGGCCCGAGACTGCTCCTCCTCCCTGGTTCGGGCAGGCTTCGGCGTTCGCCGTCCCCGGAGTACTAGCTGCCACCGTTGAATGTTTCGTGGTGTGATTGCTTTGGGTCTGTCTTGTACACCTGTGTCTGTTTGTGTTCTGATTACGTGTCCTATAAGTTCCCTGTTTTGTATTGGTTACATTGTGTTGTTGTCTGCCTGTATTTCGGAGCTGCGTGTTGACGCTCTGTTGTTTTTGTTTAGTGTTTACGCATGGTTTACGTATTCACTCGCCTCTGTTTGTTTCGAGGCCGTGTATTGTATTTTTGCACTTTTGACTAGTAAAGTCTGTTGGACGAAGCCTCTGTGTCCTGCGCCTGACTCCTCCACCACATCCACATCGGTTCATCTGACAGTCTGCCTACGGCTGTCACGGTTTCGGCCGAGGCGGCTCCTTCTCCTTGTTCGGGCAGGTTTCGCCGGTCGTCGTCTCCGGAGTACTAGCTGCCACCGCTCTATGTTTCTTGTTTGATTGGTTTTGTCTGTTAGTCACACCTGTTTTGTGTTATGTCTCATTTAGCACCCTATTTAGTTCCCTTGTTGTTAGTTTAGTGTTGTGTGTAATTGTTCGTGTCGTGTTGTTGCGCTACCCGTGTCGGTACACTATTCTCATAGCTTCCTCCTTGTGTTAGGAGAGTATTTTCGCACCTGTGTGTGCGCTCGCTATTTTACGCCTGTGTGCGTCTTTTTGCCTCCGGGCTGTTTGGATTATTTTGGTGTGCTCTAGTAAAGTCTTGTTGGACTTATCCTCTGCTTCTTGCGCCTGATTCTACACCACACAATCCACAGCAACGTGACAGAATTACACACCTACATGGAATCAGCAGGAGCACCCGTCGACATCATGGAGGAGCGTCTCCTTGGGTCAAGAGCACCGGATCAACCAGATCGGGCACGCCTTGGAGGGCGTCATGGACACCCTTCGTCGATGGGAAACCAGCGGCGGTTCCCACAGCCCCACCTATCGCACCATCACCACCGGACAGCCAGCCTCGTTCCATCGACCGGAACCCAGTGGGATTCGGCTCTCGCTCCCGAGGGCGTACGACGGCACCGCTGCCGGGTGTCAGGGGTTCCTCTTACAAGTGGAGCTCTACCTTGCCACCATACACCCGGCGCCCTCGGGATACGAGAGCGTTTCCGCCCTCATCTCCTGTCTCACCGGCAAGGCGTTGGAGTGGGCCAACGCCGAATGGAGGGGAATAGACGCCGCCACAGTCACCTATGCGGAGTTCTCCCGCCGCTTCCGTGCAGTCTTCGACCATCCACCAGAGGGGTTATGTCTGGGTGTTTCCGTAGGGGCGACCTCGGTGGAGAGTCCGAACCAGATGCCAGCACTGCACATTCCTCCTGAGTATGAGGATTTGGCGCTCGTGTGTTTAGTAAGACCAGAGCGGCACGGTTGCCACCTCATAGACAGGGGGATTGTGCGATAGACCTCCAGACAGGAGCCGCGCTTCCGCGGAGCCATGTGGATCCTTTGTCACAGGAGGAGAAAAGGGCAATGGAAACTTACATTGCCGAGTCTCTGAGACAGGGATATATACGGTCCTCCACTTCTCCCGCGTCCTCAAGCTTCTTTTTTGTGAAGAAAAAGGATGGAGGTTTGCGTCCGTGTATTGATTACCGCGGTCTCAATCAGGTAACTGTGAAATATAGTTATCCACTCCCGCTGATTGGGACCATGACGGAGTCATTACACGGGGCACGGTTCTTCACAAAATTGGACCTCAGGAGCGCATATAACTTGGTGCGCATTAGGGAGGGCGATGAGTGGAAGACAGCATTTAGTACTACCTCCGGCCATTACGAGTATCTCGTCATGCCATATGGGTTAATGAATGCTCCATCAGTCTTCCAATCGTTTGTAGATGAAATTTTCCGGGACATGCAGGCGCAGGGAGTAGTGGTGTACATAGATGATATTCTTGTGTACAGTTCTACTCGGGCCGAGCATGTAGCCCTGGTGCGCAGGGTATTGAGGAGACTGTTGGAGCATGACCTGTATGTCAAAGCTGAGAAATGTCTGTTCTTTCAGGAGTCAGTTTCCTTTTTTGGGTTACCAGTTGTCTGCGTCAGGGGGTGAGAATGGAGGTGGACCGAGTGGCAGCCGTGCGTAATTGGCAAACCCCAACTACGGTTAAAGAGGTGCAGCGGTTCTTGGGTTTTTGCGAATTACTACCGGAGGTTTATCCGGGGTTTTGGACAGGTGGCAGCTCCCATAACGTCTCTTCTGAAGGGGGGTCCGGTGCGCTTGCAGTGGTCGGCTGAGGCGGGACAGGGCCTTTGGGAGACTGAAGGACCTGTTTACCTCGGCTCCGGTGTTGGCGCACCCGGGATCCCACTTTACCCTTCCAAGTTGAGGTGGACGCGTCTGAGGCCGGTATCGGGGCAGTTTCTTTCTCAACGATCCGGTACACCACCTAAGCTCCGCCCCTGTGCTTTTTATTCTAAGAAGCTCAGTCCGGCGGAGCGGAATTATGACGTAGGGGACAGGGAGCTGTTAGCCGTAGTACAGGCCCTAAAGGTGTGGAGGCATTGGCTTGAGGGGGCTCAGCACCCTTTCCTCATTCTGACCGACCATCGTAACCCTGGAATACATTCGGGCAGCTAGGAGACTGAATCCTCGCCAGGCTCGATGGACTATGTTTCTCGCCCGGTTTGTGTTCAAGATCACTTACATCCCTGGGTCCCAGAACGGGAAGGCAGATGCTCTGTCCCGTCGGTATGACACGGAGGAGAGGTGCGTGGAGTCCATCCCCATACTACCGGAGTCTTGTCTGGTGGCACCGGTGGTGTGGGAGGTCGATGCAGAGATCGAGCGGGCGTTACGCACCGACCCTAGTCCTCCACAGTGTCCGGTGGGTCGGGCGTACGTCCCGCTCGAGGTCCGGGATCGGCTGATTTATTGGGCTCACACGTCCCCCTCCTCTGGACATCCAGGTATTGGCCTGACGGTGCACTGCCTTAGTACGAAGTACTGGTGGCCCAACGTTAGCCAGGGATGTGAGGGTTTATGTCTCCTCCTGCTCAGTGTGTGCCCAGTGTAAGGCGCCCAGACACTTGCCCAGGGGTAAATTTACAGCCCCTGCCCGTTCCACAACGACCCTGGTCTCACCTCTCGGTGGATTTTGTTACCGATCTTCCCTCCTCACAGGGGAATACCACCATCCTGGTCGTTGTGGATCGGTTCTCGAAGGCCTGTCGTCTCCTTCCCATGCCGGGTCTTCCTACTGCCCTACAGACCGCTGAGGCTCTATTTACTCACGTCTTCCGGCATTACGGGGTGCCCGAGGATATAGTGTCCGATCGAGGCCCCCAGTTACCTCCAGAGTCTGGAGAGCATTTATGGAACGTTTGGGGGTCTCGGTGAGCCTTACCTCGGGTTACCACCCGGAGAGTAATGGGCAGGTTGAACGAGTCAACCAGGATGTGGGTAGGTTTCTGAGGTCATATTGTCAGGGCCGGCCGGAGGAGTGGGCGAGATATGTGCCCTGGGCCGAGATGGCACAGAACTCTCTCCGCCACTCCTCCACGAGACTAACCCCTTTCCAGTGTGTGTTAGGGTACCAGCCGGTTCTGGCACCGTGGCATGAGAGCCAGATCGAGGCCCCCGCTGTGGATGAGTGGGTGCGGCGCTCGGAGGAGACGTGGAACGCTGCACACGTCCATCTGCAGCGTGCCATACGTCGACAGAAGACGAGCGCCGACCTACACCGCAGTGAGGGGCCAGTGTACGCACCTGGAGATCGAGTCTGGCTCTCAACCAGAAACCTGCCCCTCCGCCTGCCCTGCCGGAAGCTGGGTCCGCGGTTTGTGGGGCCTTTTAAAGTCCTGAGGAGATTGAACGAGGTGTGTTACAGGTTAGAACTACCTATTGATTACAAGAATATTAACCCCTCGTTCCATGTGTCTCTCCTCAGGCCGGTGGTAGCTGGTCCACTCCAGGACTTTGAGATTGAGGAGACTCCTCCGCCCCCGTTGGACATCGAGGGGGCTCCGGCGTACACTGTTCGGACCATCCTGGATTCGAGACGCCGGATGGGGGGTCTCCAATATCTCGTGGAGTGGGAGGGGTACGGTCCGAGGAGCGGTGCTGGGTGCCGAGGAGGGACATTCTGGATCCGTCCCTGATGACCGAATTCCATCGTGGTCATCCTACGCGCCCTGCTCCGCGTCCTCCTGGTCGTCCCCGAGGCCGGGTACTGTCACGGTTTCGGCCGAGGCGGCTCCTTCTCCTTGTTCGGGCAGGTTTCGCCGGTCATCGTCTCCGGAGTACTAGCTGCCACCGCTCTATGTTTCTTGTTTGATTGGTTTTGTCTGTTAGTCACACCTGTTTTGTGTTATGTCTCATTTAGCACCCTATTTAGTTTCCTTGTTGTTAGTTTAGTGTTGTGTGTAATTGTTCGTGTCGTGTTGTTGCGCTACCCGTGTCGGTACGCTATTCTCATAGCTTCCTCCTTGTGTTAGGAGAGTATTTTCGCACCTGTGTGTGCGCTCGCTATTTTACGCCTGTGTGCGTCTTTTTGCCTCCGGGCTGTTTGGATTATTTTTGGTGTGCTCTAGTAAAGTCTTGTTGGACTTATCCTCTGCTTCCTGCGCCTGATTATACACCACACCAATCCACAGCAACGTGACAACGGCGGCCTCTCTCAATAGCAAGGCTATGCTCACTGAGTCTGTACATACACTACCAGTCAAAAGTTTGGACACACCTACTCATTATCTTTATTTTGACTATTTTCTACATTGTAGAATAATAGTGAAAACATCAAAACTATGAAATAACACATATGGAATCATGTAGTAACCAGAAAAGTGTTAAACAAATCAAAATATATTTTATATTTCAGATTCTTCAAATAGCCACCCTTTGCCTTGATGACAGCTTTGCACACTCTTGGCATTCTCTCAAACAGCTTCACGAGGTAGTCATCTGGAATCCATTTCAATTAATAGGTGTGCCTTCTTAAAAGTTAATTTGTGGTACAAGGTAAAATATCTGCCCATATGCCCTTGAGCAAGGCACTTAACCCTAATTGTTCCAGGGTCGCCGATGAGTATTCATACACACAATGTTAGTATTATCTTAATTTGCGACATCCAAAGTCATGTTGAGCTTTCCATGTTACACAGCACAACATCCTCATGGTCCTTCAATCCTGATAGGAACTATCATCCTGGAACAATTCTATTCAGAGGACACATTTTTTACTTTTATATTATTATTTTTGATCTTTCAATGTTAAGTTGTCCTGAAGATAAATTGTACTTTTTCTCTACAAGAAGTAAAGTGAGGGGAAGAGACTGATTGGAGGTGAAATGTGGGTCCAGTGGTCAAACAGGATGATGACTGACTTTTTAAAAGAACACAGAGGCCAGGATCACAATAGTTACCATGCCAATGAGCTTCATACAACCCTGTGACCTGAAGAAAGACGATATAATTCTCTCTCTCTCTCTCTCTCTCTCTCTCTCTCTCTCTCTCTCTCTCTCTCGCTCTCTCTCACACTCTCTCTCTCTCTCACACTCTCTCTCTCTCACACTCTCACACTCTCTCACACTGATGCTGCTGACCTGATCTGAATCACCTCTGATAGATACAACCTCAGGGCATGATGGTTGGCACATTCCCCCTCACCGTGCCAGGCAGACATGATCCCAATGGAAAGTGGCAGAGTGGAGAAGGATTACCGCAGGGGTAGATGGGCATTAATCCCACTAACACACATACACACACACTGGCAGTTATTCTTTTTCTCATGCACACACACACTCCTCCCTCTCAGCCTCCCTCCGTCCCTCCCTGCCTCCATCCCTCCTTCTCTCTCTCTCTCCCTCCCTCCCTGCCTCCCTCCGTTCCTCCCTCCCTCCCTCCCTCTCCCTTCTCCCTCCCTCTCCCTTCTCCCTCCCTCTCTGCCTCCCTCCCTCCCTGCCTCCATCCATCCATATCCACCCCTCCAGAGGTGCTAACGGTATTGACCACATCAGTGTAATTGAAGGAATGGAGGGCTCTGCTGGCAGCAAAACACCCTGTCAGTACACACATACAGACACATACAGACACTGTGTATATATATATATATATATAAAAAAAAAAATTACGGGGTAGATCAGCTTTAATATTGCAGATAGATTGTGGTTTCCATCAATGTAATTGTCTGGATCATTTCCAATCCCCCATATACAGTGGGGAGAACAAGTATTTGATACACTGCCGATTTTCCTACTTACAAAGCATGTAGAGGTCTGTAATTTTTTGTCATAGGTACACTTCAACTGTGAGAGACGGAATCTAAAACAAAAATCCAGAAAATCACATTGTATGATTTTTAAGTAATTAATTTGCATTTTATTGCATGACATAAGTATTTGATACATCAGAAAAGCAGAACTTAATATTTGGTACATAAACCTTTGTTTGCAATTACAGAGATCATACGTTTCCTGTAGGTCTTGACCAGGTTTGCACACACTGCAGCAGGGATTTTGGCCCACTCCTCCATACAGACCTTCTCCAGATCCTTCAGGTTTCGGGGCTGTCGCTGGGCAATACGGACTTTCAGCTCCTCCAAAGATTTTCTATTGGGTTCAGGTTTGGAGACTGGCTAGGCCACTCCAGGACCTTGAGATGCTTCTTACGGAGCCACTCCTTAGTTGCCCTGGCTGTGTGTTCGGGTCGTTGTCATGCTGGAAGACCCAGCCACGACCCATCTTCAATGCTCTTACTGAGGGAAGGAGGTTGTTGGCCAAGATCTCACGATACATGGCCCCATCCATCCTCCCCTCAATATGGTGCAGTCGTCCTGTCCCCTTTGCAGAAAAGCATCCCCAAAGAATGATGTTTCCACCTCCATGCTTCACGGTTGGGATGGTGTTCTTGGGGTTGTACTCATCCTTCTTCTTCCTCCAAACACGGCGAGTGGAGTTTAGACCAAAAAGCTCTATTTTTGTCTCATCGGACCACATGACCTTCTCCCATTCCTCCTCTGGATCATCCAGATGGTCATTGGCAAACTTCAGACGGGCCTGGACATGCGCTGGCTTTAGCAGGGGGACCTTGCGTGCGCTGCAGGATTTTAATCCATGACGGCGTAGTGTGTTACTAATGGTTTTCTTTGAGACTCTCTTCAGGTCATTGACCAGGTCCTGCCGTGTAGTTCTGGGCTGATCCCTCACCTTGATCATTGTGTTGTCATCATTGATGCCCCACGAGGTGAGATCTTGCATGGAGCCCCAGACCGAGGATGATTGACCGTCATCTTGAACTTCTTCCATTTTCTAATAATTGCACCAACAGTTGTTGCCTTCTCACCAAGCTGCTTGCCTATTGTCCTGTAGCCCATCCCAGCCTTGTGCAGGTCTACAATTGTATCCCTGATGTCCTTACACAGCTCTCTGGTCTTGGCCATTGTGGAGAGGTTGGAGTCTGTTTGATTGAGTGTGTGGACAGATGTCTTTTATACAGGTAACAAGTTCAAACAGGTGCAGTTAATACAGGTAATGAGTGGAGAACAGGAGGGCTTCTTAAAGAAAAACTAACTGGTCTGTGAGAGCCGGAATTCTTACTGGTTGGTAGGTGATCAAATACTTATGTCATGCAATAAAATGCAAATTAATTACTTAAAAATCATACAATGTGATTTTCTGGATTTTTGTTTTAGATTCCGTCTCTCACAGTTGAAGTGTACCTATGATAAAATTACAGACCTCTACATGCTTTGTAAGTAGGAAAACCTGCAAAATCGGCAGTGTATCAAATACTTGTTCTCCCCACTGTATATATATTTTAAATATACAGTACCAGTCAACATTTTGGACACTCCTACCCATTCAAGGGTTTTTCTTTATTTTTACTATTTTCTACATTGTAGAATAATAGTGAAGACATCAAAACTATAAAATAACACATATGGAATCATGTAGTAACCAAAAAAGTGTTAAATAAATCAAAGTATATTTTATATTTGAGATTCTTCAAATAGCCACCCTTTGCTTTGATGACAGCTTTGCACCAGTCCTATTTATGATATCATTTACAAAGAGTATACCGTTTTTTTATTTCCCCCCCCCCAAAAATATAGTTTTTTAAAATCAATTAGTATATTTGAATTTAACCATAACATTTGTTGTAATATTTGTTCTGTCTTTTCTGGTGGATTAAACAGAAATTGCAACCAATTTTCTATGGCTTGTTTTAAAAATAGCAATATTTTGGAGATTATTTCATTTTCAAATAACTGAAAAGTGAGAGGTTGTAATCTGAATAAAGGGGAAAAGGCCATTCTTGAACATGGGGTGAGACATTCTTACTAATTTGCTAGAGAACCAGTTCGGATTTAAGTATAACTTTTGTATGACTGAAGTCTTTAGTAAGAGGTCTAATGCTTTAATATTTAATCATTTCTGCCTTCCGAATTCATATTAATTATATGAATAGGCCCGTTTAATTTTGTCTGGCTTGCCATTCCAAATAAAATGGAATATTTTTTACTCATATAATTTAATATCGCTAGGTGTATGAAAAGCCATAAGCAAATAGGTAAACTGGGATATGACTAAAGAGTTAATCATTGTGATTTTTCCGCAAATAAACAGGTATTTTCCTTTCCATGGTAGCAAGATCTTATCTATTTTTGCTAACTTTCTATTAAAATGTATTGTAGTGAGATCATTTCTATCTTTCGGGATATGAATAATGTAAAAGTTGTATTTTTTTAGTGATCCAATACGTAATATAGTACACTTATCATAATTTGGTTGTAATCCAGAGAGGTTAGAAAAATTATCTACATCCTCTATGAGGCTGTGGAGGGATCCAAATTGTGGATTTAAAAGAAAACATGAATCATCAGCGTACGATGATGACGCCTTTGTTTTTAAGCCCTGGATTTCATTGCCTGAGGCCTTTTAAAAACGTTTTTACATTATGAAGGGCTTGACATTAATTCATGATTTTTTTTTACTTGGTCTGTAACACCATGGGCCAGATAGCTGACTGTAAATTGCATTGTATTGTGTTGTATGATGCAAGAAACCACTTTACAAAATACAATTAATTATTATTACCATACAGAGAATTAGACAATGTAGGCTACCCCTCTGCCTATTGGCTTATTTGCATATTCAAATTACAACACCGCCCCTTTAATTAAGACATAAGCTTTATAACTGACTGGTTTTTCAAAGACAGCTTGAAATGTAGCTTAAGCCTACACGTTTTGTGCTCTTGTAGGAAGCAGTAACTCGTCATTGCTGACCTATACTTATCTATAACTGGGCTAATAACTTGTCTAACTAGCAAAGAATATTAACAAATGTGCACACCGTGGCTCTGATCTGAACTGATCTGAAAAGCACACTCAATCCCGAAGTGATAGACCGCTCATGGGCTACCCCCACCAATAGAATTCTACTCTGTTGCTCTCTGGCTCTGCCTACAACAAAATCACAAAAATCAATCTTGCAAAGTTAGATTTGTTTTGGTTTGTTGCATTGAAAAGGGGCTGATATAATGTTGATTTATATACTGCAAACTAATGGGGCAAGCTCAGTGAAGTTCAATCTCTTGCGTATCTGCGCGGCCTGGCATTTCTTCTACGAGGCAGGAGGTGTGTGGCCGCCTCAGTTTAGCGGGAACAACGCCTGCAAATTGACCACCCGCCAACGTGGCTGGTGAAATAGACATTCTACCTGCATTTGGCGGGTGGCAGGTGTTAATTTTATGCCTTGGTCAAGGTGGAGAAAAATGTCAGAAGAGAAATCACAGCTTTAAAACAAGGGAGAACAACCTAGAGAGATAGTATTTTAAAGAATGAATGGACACTTTGAATCAGAAAATGCTAACTTACAGTAATCTTGGCCTACATCATGAATAGATAATTTAGATCAGGTAGCATAGCTGAATACATGTATACCTTCCATCAGGTATGTTAGCCGTAGCACACAGAGCAAGTGTAGCAGCTCTGCTTACAGACATGAGGTGTTGCTTTGGAGGCTGCAGAGAAGTGTTACATTCTTCACTCTCTCTGTGTGTGTGTGTTAGCATGTCTCTCTCTGTGTGTGTGTGTGTGTGTGTGTGTGTGTGTGTGTGTGTGTGAGTTAGCATGTCTCTGTCTGTGTGTGTGTGTAGATTCTGCCCCCTCTGTGTGTGTGTGTGAGTTAGCATGTCTCTGTGTGTGTGTGTGTGTGTGTTAGCATGTCTCTGTGTGTGTGTGTGTGTGTGTGTGTGTGTGTGTGGTTGTGTGTGTGTGTGTGTGAGTTAGCATGTCTCTCTGTGTGTGTGTGTAGATTCTGCCCCCTCTGTGTGTGTGTGTGTGTGTGTGTGTGTGTGAGTTAGCATGTCTCTCTCTGTGTGTGTGTGTGTGTGTGTGTGTGTGTGTGTGTGTGTGTGTGTGAGTTAGCATGTCTCTCTCTGTGTGTATGTGTGTGTGTAGATCCTGCCCCCTCTCTGTGTGTATGTGTGTGAATGGATCATGCACCCCTCCACTCCCCACCACACCATCTTGCTAGCATCCCCCCCACACTTCAATGCCTGGTGACGCAACATTAGATAAGACTGCAGCACGCCAATGTTAGACCTTTCAACAGACATTACCAACAAACACCAAACAACACTAACTTTATATGAGAACTTAAGACTTCCTCTCCTTCCTTTTCTCTATGTGAGAATGAAATGGCCAGAGACGGGGGGAGAAGAATGGCCAAGCACCACTCCCACCATGAGGAACATGGCAGTGGACCATGAGGAACATGGCAGTGGACATGAGGAACATGGCAGTGGACCATGAGGAACATGGCAGTGGACCTCCACATATGCTGGATACTAATTACTACTACTAATAAAGCAAGCATGTTTTTCTGTTTTCTATGATTAAGACTTTTAAAATGAAAAAAAAAAAAAACTTCAATCAATAATTGAATTTCACCTACAGCGGTTTCCTTTCATTTACAATTTCCCACACACACTTGCGCACAAACACTCACCCACACACACTTCAATGGCCAAGCACCGCTCATTTACATTATAACCTTTGGGAACACTTTATTTGGCCATTTATTATAACCTTTGGGAAAAATGGATATTTGTATAAGACAGTGCTTCAATTCACATGACTGAAAAAAGAGAAGTGAGCATTAAACCGCTTTAGTTTCCTCTATTCTACATTACTGCCCATTGGGGACTATGACACAGGACACAGTGCTGCAGGGGATGTCCATTTACAGGTGTGTATGTACAGTGTTTTCATTGTTGCAGTGGGAAACACAAGTGGACAATGGGAAGCACACGGGTGAAGGTGTGACCGGGATGCAAAAAGGAGAGTTCTATTACATCCAGGGAAAGGAGAGAGAAAGGTAGGGGAGTCCCTGTGGGTGAAACATGAGGGGAGGAAAGGAGGAAGAGGAGAGGTGAAAGGAGGGAGAGGAGGAGGAGGAAGAGGGTGTCAGTACCATACCTTTCTGCAGGCTCAGGTCTACCATGCGAGGCTCGGCCAGCTCCAGGAAGAAGTTCTTGTTTTTCTCATACTCCTCATCGTCTATCACCTTCACATGAAATGTCTTGCTGTGAGAGGAGAGAGAGAGGAGAGGAGAGGAGAGGAGAGGAGAGGAGAGGAGAGGAGAGGAGAGGAGAGGAGAGGAGAGGAGAGGAGAGGAGAGGAGAGGAGAGGAGAGGAGAGACAGGAAGAGAAGAGGAGAGGAGAGACAGGAAGAGAAGAGAAGAGAAGAGCAGAGCAGAGCAGAGGAGAGGAGAGGAGAGGAGGGAGAGGGACAGGAAGAGAAGAGGAGAGGAGAGACAGGAAGAGAAGAGGAGAGGAGAGGAGAGACAGGAAGAGAAGAGGAGAGGAGAGGAGAGACAGGAAGAGAAGAGGAGAGGAGAGAGAGAGACAGGAAGAGAAGAGAAGAGGAGAGGAGAGGAGAGGAGAGGAGAGGAGAGGAGAGGAGAGGAGAGACAGGAAGAGGAGAGGAGAGGAGAGGAGAGGAGAGGAGAGGAGAGGAGAGGAGAGGAGAGGAGAGGAGAGGAGAGGAGAGAGGAAAAGTTAATTAGCGAGCAGCAACAGGCTGAGACAGCAGCAGGAAGTCAACAGGAGGATTAATAACCAGCGTGGTGAAAAGAGGTCAAAGGTCAGCTGCTGTCCCTGACGACGGTCACTAGGTCGCTCTAGGACAGCTCTGTCATTGGCTATCCACATTGGCTCTCATGGCTGTCTTGACATCCACATCTATCACACTGTAGCGTAAACATCTCATTGGACGCGTACACATCTCATTGGACGCGTACACAGATTTTCAGATGTTATCGCAGGTGCAGTGAAATGCTTGTATTTTCTAGCTCCAACAGTGCAGTAATGTCGAGTAATACAAAAATTAAGAAATATCAGTACGAGCAATGTCAGAGTCCGGAATATAAATATAAAGGATGGTGTGTATAGACAGTTTGGACAGTGTATGAATAGAAATAGTGTGTACAGCAGTAGTTATAGTGGATACAGTATATACATATAAAGTGGGTATGTAAACATTATTAAAGTGACCAGTGTTCAATGACTCTATACAGCAGTCTCTAAGGTTCAGGGCTGGGTACCAGGTGGGAGCCGGTTAGTAGTGACAGTGTCTAAGGTTCAGGGCTGGGTACCAGGTGGGAGCCGTGTTAGTGACAGTGTCTAAGGTTCAGGGCTGGGTACCAGGTGGGAGCCGGTTAGTGACAGTCTCTAAGGTTCAGGGTTGGGTACCAGGTGGGAGCCGGTTAGTGACAGTCTCTAAGGTTCAGGGTTGGGTACCAGGTGGGAGCCGGTTAGTGACAGTCTCTAAGGTTCAGGGCTGGGTACCAGGTGGGAGCCGGTTAGTGACAGTCTCTAAGGTTCAGGGCTGGGTACCAGGTGGGAGCCGGTTAGTGACAGTCTCTAAGGTTCAGGGCTGGGTACCAGGTGGGAGCCGGTTAGTGACAGTCTCTAAGGTTCAGGGCTGGGTACCAGGTGGGAGCCGGTTAGTGACAGTGTCTAAGGTTCAGGGTTGGGTACCAGGTGGGAGCCGGTTAGTGACAGTCTCTAAGGTTCAGGGTTGGGTACCAGGTGGGAGCCGGTTAGTGACAGTCTCTAAGGTTCAGGGCTGGGTACCAGGTGGGAGCCGGTTAGTGACAGTGTCTAAGGTTCAGGGCTGGGTACCAGGTGGGAGCCGGTTAGTGACAGTCTCTAAGGTTCAGGGCTGGGTACCAGGTGGGAGCCGGTTAGTGACAGTCTCTAAGGTTCAGGGCTGGGTACCAGGTGGGAGCCGGTTAGTGACAGTGTCTAAGGTTCAGGGCTGGGTACCAGGTGGAAGCCGGTTAGTGACAGTGTCTAAGGTTCAGGGCTGGGTACCAGGTGGGAGCCGGTTAGTGACAGTGTCTAAGGTTCAGGGCTGAGTACCAGGTGGGAGCCGGTTAGTGACAGTCTCTAAGGTTCAGGGTTGGGTACCAGGTGGGAGCCGGTTAGTGACAGTCTCTAAGGTTCAGGGTTGGGTACCAGGTGGGAGCCGGTTAGTGACAGTCTCTAAGGTTCAGGGCTGGGTACCAGGTGGGAGCCGGTTAGTGACAGTGTCTAAGGTTCAGGGCTGGGTACCAGGTGGGAGCCGGTTAGTGACAGTGTCTAAGGTTCAGGGCTGGGTACAACAGGTGGGAGCCGGTTAGTGACAGTCTCTAAGGTTCAGGGCTGGGTACCAGGTGGGAGCCGGTTAGTGACAGTGTCTAAGGTTCAGGGCTGGGTACCAGGTGGGAGCCGGTTAGTGACAGTCTCTAAGGTTCAGGGCTGGGTACCAGGTGGGAGCCGGTTAGTGACAGTCTCTAAGGTTCAGGGCTGGGTAGCAGATGGGAGCCGGTTAGTGACAGTGTCTAACCTTCTTGCTTAGGTTTCTGCCTATAGGTGGGGAGGAGCAGAATGGAGGCTTGATCTGATTTGCCGAAAGGAGGGTGGGGGAGGGCCTTGTAGGCCCTGTAGTGCTTCCAGAAGGGAGATCCAGAGTGTTCGATGAGCGAGTAGCATAGGAGATGATAGAAATTTCGGGAGTGTTTTCCTCAAATTTACTTTATTAAATTCCTTAGCTACAATAAATGCGGTCTCAGGATATGCAGTTTTCACAATGTCCAATGTAGTTCCTTGAGAGCCGTCGCGATGTCAGCTTGGGGGGAATATACATGGCAGTGACAATGACCAAAGAAAGTTTCCACAATCACACCATGAGTTGTTCATCATGAAACAAACCCCTCCACCTTTATTTTTCCCGGACAGTCCGTTCTTCCTCTCCGCACGATGGACGGAGAACCCCGCTAGCTGAATGGATGAAGACAATATATCCGGAGAGAGCCATGATTCCATAAAAAAAGAGTATGTTACAGTCCCTGATGTCTCTCTGGAAGGAGATCCTCGCCCTGAGCTCATTTACTTTATTGTTCCCCAGCAAGAAAACCAAAAATGTAGCTTAAAACAGAAGAGGGAACTAACAAAGAATCTATGACCAACAACCAAAACGAAACAGGTGGGGCTTTACATTTACATTTTAGTCATTTAGCAGACGCTCTTATCCAGAGCGACTTACAGTTAGTGCATACATATATATTTTTTTTTATACCCCACCGTGGGAATCGAAAACTGGCGTTGCAAACACCATGCTCTACCAACTGAGCTACATCCCTGCCGGCCATTCCCTCCCCTACCCCTGGACGACGCTGGGCCAATTGTGCGCCGCCCCATGGGTCTCCCGGTCGCGGCCGGCTATGACAGAGTGCGCCACTCGGGAGACAATTTAGGAGGGGTTCTGAAAGACACTCATGGGGGGTGTCCACTGAAAGCTGACTAGCATCAACAACTGGAACCTAAAAGACACCCACCATGAGCGCCCATTACATTTGCCCAAGAAGAGAGAAACAAAAGAATAACACCAAACTTAAAGACTGAAAACAAACCAAAAAGGTGGAGCAATACGAAATCAGGGAAGATCAGATAAAGGATTGTTTGCCTAGAACTTTAAATTGGGAGCGTCAACTAAAGGTGTTAACCCTCCACAGATATCAAGACCCCTGGAGCACTGGGCCAGCCACTCTTAAATAGCACCTGGGCCAGCACAGGTGAAACACCTTCCCACTAACGAGATGGCAACCAGCACAGCTTTAACACATACTGACTAACGAGGTGACACCCTAACGGTGCGCCCTACGTGCTAACGAGCTATGCATGCTAAAGTCCAACCTCAAAACAACCTAAAAAATAAAAATAAAAAATGGAAAAACTAAAGTGTCACACTCGTTGATGAACGGGTCAGACCAACGCGCAGCGTGATATGCACACATGTTTATTAACACGAATAAACACACAACAAAATAATAAACTAATGACACGTGAAGTCCTAAGGTAACACACAAACAAACCTTATACAGAACAAGATCCCACCACCCACTAGTGCCAATAGGCTGCCTAAGTATGGTCCCCAATCAGAGACAACGAGTGACAGCTGCCTCTGATTGGGAACCACACCGGCCAACATAGATCTAGACATACTAGACTTACAACATAGACCTACACCACATAGAAAATACACACCCTGACTCAACAAATAAGAGTCCGTGGGCGTGACATAAAGCCTGTAACAGTAACACAAACCTGTAACACAAAGGATGCACGTAGACAAGATTGAATAGAAAGCGGTACAAACCACCTCAAGATAAAAACATAATATTCGAAATCAGTAAGTTAGACTAAATATTAGCATTTCATATATTCGCAGTAAATAAAATTCAATCTGGATAATAACACAAAACAAATCATAAGGCTAGAGAAATATATCGACAAATATTACAACAACACGCAACACCCAAACATGTCGGAAGATAAACGAGGAGAACCAATCCCCAAGAGGAAACGCGACTCGACTGATACAGATGATATATGCTTTTCACCACTGGGTCTGGTATGTGTGGAAAGCGACCTGTTGAAGTCGATAAATGACAAATTGGGCATACTAGAATTGGTCAGTAAGGACGTAAAAGAGTTGAAAGTGAGTCTTGAAATGAGTGACGAAAAAGCATCGATAATGCAAACAGAAACCAAAAAATTTAAAGTGACAGTAACTAAGATGGAAACGGACGTTAGTGAACTAAAAAAGGAGAACAACCTTCTGAGAGAAGCCTTACTAGACATCCAAACTAGATCGATGAGAGAAAATCTAGTACTTACGGGTATTCAGGAAAAGGAGGGAGAAATAACAGAGAATATTATGAAGGACTTCCTGCATACAGCGCTTCAAATCCCACTCGAGGCTGTCGATAAAATCCAACTCGAACGTGTACACCGTTTCGGACAAAGAGGACAGAAATATGAGTGCCCAATCGTTGCCAAATTTGCATTTTTTAAGGATAAAGCTATGGTTAAAAGCCTAGGAAAAAGAATTGCTGGCACAAAAATAGGCATGAATGATCAGTTCCCGAGGGAGATTGCAGTAAGGCGCAAAGTTCTGTAACCAATCTTCAAGGAAAATAGATTAAAAGGGAAACGTGTGGATAATCTATATATTGACAACCAAATGTTCAGAGACACAAAGACTACTCCATGGCTATTCTAAAAGTTGTAATAGAGGAGTTGAATAATGGAACACCCAATACTAGCAATGATAGGGATTGGAATATTAAATAACATTTATAGTAAGTATAGTATTTAAAAAAGGATAAAACGATATAACAAGAAAAGATAACAAGCAGAATAATACATCTTCAACTACAACTAATTAGAACATTGCATTTTTGGCGGGCAATTGTTGTTTTGGCGGACGGTTGTTGGGGTTGGTCCTGTGTTCTCCCTGGCGTCCTTTCCCCCTTGCGGCAGGTGTGGGATGTGGGTGCGTTTGCACGCTCGGCCCATTTCCTCCGCAGTCAACCATGTGGTGTGCATTTTTGGTTTTGGAAAGGTGGGGTGTTAATTGAGTGAGAGGGGAAATGGTTGCATATCCTAGAGCCGACCGGGTGTCTATGAGCAGGGGTAGTGAGAGAGGGGGACCAGAGTGTTTGTGTCTCAGGTGAAGAGGGTGGATCTGATCTCCATAACCTAGGACTTGACATAGATTAAGTAGATTATTCAAATCTGACATTGTTGTCAATTTCTGCTCAATCTTGCATACCAATCAGGTATGGGATGGACCACGGTAATTATTTGCTAGGATAATAATTGCTTGTCAATAAATTAAATGTAATACAATGGCAATCCGGGTTATATGTTAAAATCCTACGTATGAACTGCCAACATTATTACGCATATTAATTGATAATGAAGGAAAATAAGATATGCAAGATATTTGAATGTGTGCCGTTTTCGATGGATGGGTCCTGGCCTCTCGGGGCCTTAGGGATCCGGAGGGACGTGGGTGGGATGCTGATCACTGGGATGACGGCTCAACTTGGATGGGGAGGGGCTTTAGCTGGGGGAATTAGTGGAGAACAATTGAAGGGATACTTGGTAGAAATGCAAATATCATGGACACCAATCATTACGGGGTTTTTTAAATGGTAAATTTACAAAAATATATAATGATAAATAGACTTGAAACTTGTATATCATTTTGGTGTATGGTGAAAAAAAGTATAGCCAGTTATAATTGTAATGGCTTAGCTGATAATAACAAAAAGAAGAACAATATTTACATGGCTCAAAGAGAAGGAATATAATATCTATTGTTTACAGGAAACTCATTCAACAATTCGCGATGAAAACAGTAGCGTGGGAAAAAAGATGGAATGGGGTGAAATATACTTTCAACCATGGGCAAAGAAATTCAAAGGGGTGATGATATTAATTAATAGTAATTTCGATCCGAATGTGCAAATTGTCCAAATAGATCCGCAAGGTAGATGGATTATTTTAAATATGTTATTGGACAATAAACTGATTTGGCTCATTAACATTTACGGACGAATAATGATGATCCACACTTCTTTGACATAATATAATATAATAAATTATCAACCTGCAAGCAATTCAAGACAATATTATTATGGTGGGGGATTATAAATACTGTTTTAAATAGCTCAATGGACGTAAAAAGGAAATCACACACAAACAATCACCAACATGCTCTTAAGGAGATTGTGAATGTCATGGATTACATTAGAACTAGTAGATATATGGAGGCTTAAAATACTGATCTAGTGAGATATACATGGCGGAGACTGAATCAAGCTAGTCGTCTTGACTTCTTTCTTATCTCATTCTCGTTGGCACTAAAAAGTTTAAAAAAGTGTGATAGGGGACAGGTAATGCGGTCGGACCATCATATAATTGGGCTATACATTACTCTTACTGAATTTCCACGTGGGCGAGAATATTGGAAATTTAATCAAAGCCTATTGGATGATAATTTATTTTTAACTAGGACAAAGGAATTTATAACTGACTTTTTCCGACATAACATAGGTACAGCAAATCCCCTTATGTATGGGACACCTTTAAATGTGCAGTACTCATCTCGAAAACAAAAGCAATTTAGGTCAAAAGAGTTTATACTAACAAAGGAAATAGAAAGTCTAACAGAAACAAGATAGATGCCAATAAAAACTATAACTTAGAGGCTCAGAATAAATATTTAGAGGAAAAAGAAAAAGAAATGGAAGAAACTTATTCAAGAAAGGTCAAGTGTAATACATTATAAGAATTAAAACAAACTGGATGGAATATGGGGGAAAAATGCACCAAATTATTTTTAAACTTCAACATAGGAATGCTACCAAAAAGAATTTCATGAAATTGGTTACAATTGACGGAGTAAGTACCCATGATTCACCAAAATCGTTATTTTGAAGGAGGAAAACAGGTACTTTAAAATATGTTTTTGTTTCAGTCGCCTCCATCTCCCTCTAACTGAAGTAACTGTAGAGATTTTTTTCTATTGATAATGTAAAATTAACAGCAAAACAGAAAGACTCATGTGAAGGTGAAATTACAGAGATGAACTTCTGGATGCAATTAAAGACTTTAAGTCTGGGAAAACTCCAGGGTTGAGATGGCATACAGTCGAAGTATACCAAACCTTTTTTTGATATACTAAGAGGGACCGCTATTATGCATGTTTTAACCACTCCTATGTAAATGGTAGATTATCTGACACTCAAGAAGAAGGTCTGATCTCATTATTACTGAAACAGGATACAAGTGGAAAAGATAAAAGATCCAGTCCATTAAAAACATTGGAGTGCAGGCCCTTACACTTCAGTGTTGTGATGCAAAAATTCTAGCAACATTTATAGCGCATAGAATACAAAAGGTATTGTCGGATATTATTCATCTAATCAGACAGGTTTTTTACATGGAAGATAACATTGGAGATAAATAAGGCAAGTAATGGAAAACAATAGAAAATTATAGGAAAATTGGAGAACACAAGCCTGCCTATTCATAGCAGACTTCGAAAAGGCATTTGATAAAGTACGACTGTTTATATATAAATGCCTGGAGCATTTCAATTTTGTGTGAATCTCTTATAAAATGGGTCAAAATCATGTATAGTAACCCCTAGGTGTAAAATAGTAAATAATGGCTATTTCTCAGAAAGTTTTTGAACTGTCAAGAGGAGTGAAACAAGGTTGTACCACTATCGGCATATCTATTTATTGTGGCACGAAGATGTTAGCTATTAAAATCAGATCAACAATTTAATATCAGGGGATTAGAAATCCAGGGTATTAAAAACAAGGTGTCATTGTACGCTGATGATTCATGTTTTCTTTTAAATCCACAACTAGAATCACTCCACAGGACTCATAGAGGATCTAGATACATTTTCTACAACTTCTCTGGATTACAACCAGATTATGGACAAATGTACTTATATTACGTATTGGATCAATAACAAATACAATTTTTACATTCGCCATGTAGTTACCAATTCAAAATAGTCTCGATGGTGATGTGGATATACTCGGAATAAATATCCCCAAAGGAAATCAAATGATCTCACTTCAATAAATATAATAGGAAAAATTAGCAAAAAGTAGATAAGATCACTTGCTACCATGGATAAGGGGGTGCCTGTCAATTTGTGGAAAAAAAAAAACACCCCCTGATTATCCTCTTTAGATATTATCCCAGTTTACCTATTTGCTTATGGTCTTGCTATGACCTAGCGAACAGTTTTTTTTAATTATATGAGAAAAAAATATTCCCATTTTAGATTGGAACAGCAAGCCAGACAAAATTAAACGGGCCGTATTTTATTAATGAATATGAATTCGGAAGGACAGAAAAATTATTAAATATTTAAAGCATGTTAGACCCTATCACTAAAAAAAGCTTCAGTCATACAAAAGGTATACTTAAATCCGAACTGGTTCTCTAGCAAATTAGTAAGATTGTCTCACCCAATGTCCAAGAATGGCCTTTTTCCCTTTATTCAGATTACAACCACTCACTTTCAGTATATTGAAAAGGAAATCCTCTCCCAGATATCACTATTTCTAAAAACAAGCCATATAAAGTGGTTGCAATTTCAATTTAATCCTCACAGAAACGACAGAAACAAATAATGCAACAAATATTGTGGTCAAACTTCAAATATACTAATTGACAAAAAACCTTTGATTTGGACAAAATGTTTAAGAAAGTATAATCTTGTAAAATGATATCATCGGGTAGGGACTGGTGGAGTTATGTCGCACATGCAGCTAACAAAAACAATGTTCTGCTCTACCCAAAAATTACAACAAAATTAATTGCAGCCTTACCGCAAAAATGGATGAGGAAGAGGAATGTGAAGAGGAGAAAGTAAGGAACTGGTCTGTCGGCCTTGCTCTAAAGAAAAAAAAAACCTTGATTTTTGTTTTTTTTTTTTTGAAATAATTGGTTTAAGTGAAAACTAGATTAATAAAAAGGTATATCAGTTTCATTTAAGGACAATGGATTGACAGCCGTCCCATATAGATTGCAAAATAGTTGGAAGAGATTTTTGACATACCGATCCCATGGCATCATAGTGTTTATGAACTGATACGCAAAACGACACGGATTCAAAACTTAGAATCTTTCAATTTAAATATTATAAAATTATTGCTACAATTGAATGTTATTTATATGGGGGATACAATCTTCCCAGCTCTGGCAGATTTTGCTGCGAAGAGACAGAATCATTAGATCATTTGTTTGGTACTGTCCATTTGTAGTCTTGTTTTGGACACAGGTCCAGGAATGGCAAAAAGGATTGCAAATATTTACATGGAGCTAACCCTGCAGATAGCATTACTGGGTGATCTGAAAAGTCATAGTCAATCGATCAATAACATAAATAATACTATTAGCAAAAATGTTTATATTTTCAATTCACAATCTGTAGAAACAATGAGAATAGAAAGGTTTCAGAAACATTTGGTAAGACATCACGTACAGTTTTAAATAAACAGTGGGGAGAACAAGTTATTGATACACTGACGATTTTGCAGGTTTACTACTTACAAAGCATGTAGAGGTCTGTAATTTTTATCATAGGTACCACTTCAACTGTGAGGAGACGAATCTAAAACAAAAATCAGAAAATCACATGTATGATTTTTAAGTAATTAATTAGCATTTATGGCATCGAAATACGTATTGATCACCTACCTACCAGTAGAATTCGGGCTCTCACAGGACCTGTCGTTTTTCTTAAGACAGCCCTCCTGTTCTCCACTCATTACCTGTATTAACTGCACCTGTTTGAACAGTTACCTGTATAAAAGACACTCTGTCCACAACACTCAATCAAAAGACTCCAACCTCTCCACAAGGCCAAGCCCAGAGAGCTGTGTAAGGACCATCAGGGATAGGATAAAATCTGTAGACCTGCACAAGGCCTGGGATGGGCTACAGGACAATAGGCAAGCAGCTTGGTGAGAAGGCAAAAACTGTTGGCGCAATATTAGAAAATGGAAGAAGTTTAAAGATCGACGTCAATACACCCTTGGTCTGGGGGCTCCATGCAAGACTCACCTCGTGGGGCATCAATGATCATGAGGAAGGTGAGGATCAGCCCAGAACTACACGGCAGGGACCTGGTGAATGACTGAAGAGAGCTGTGGGGCCACAGTCTCAAAGAAAAACCATGTAGTAACACACTACGCGTCATGGATTAAAATCCTGCAGCGCACGCAAGGTCCCCCTGCCTCAAAGCCAGCGCATGTGTCCAGGCCCGTTCTGAAGTTTACCAATGACCATCTGGATGATCCAGAGGAGGAATGGGAAGAAGGTTCATGTGGTATGATGAGACAAAAAATAGAGCTTTTTGGTCTTAAACTCCACTCGCCTTGTCTGGAGGAAGAAGAAGGATGACTACAACCCCAAGAACACCATCCCAACCGTGATGAAACATGGAGGGGAAACACATTATTATTTGGGGCTGCTTTCTGCAAATGGGACAGGACGACTGCCACCGTATTGAGGGGAGGATGGATGGGGCATGTATCGCGAGATCTGGCCAACAACCTCCTTCCCTCAGTAAGAGCATTGAAGATGGGCCGTGGCTGGGTCTTCCCGCATGACAACGAACCCGAAAACACAGCCAGGGCACACTAAGGAGTGGCTCCGTAAGAGGCCATCTCAAGGTCCCTGGAGTGGCTCTAGCCAGTCTCCAGACCTGAACCCAATTAGAAAATCTTTGGAGGAGCTGAAAAGTCCACATTGCCCAGCGACAGCCCGAAAAACTGAAGGATCTGGAGAAGGTCTGGCATGGAGGGTGGGCCAAAACAATCCTGCTGCAGTGTGTGCAAACTGGTAAGACCTACAGGAAACGTGATGATCTTTGTAATTGAAAACAAAGGTTTCTGTACCAAATATTAAGTTCTGCTTTGTCTGATGTATCAATACTTATGTCATGCAATAAAATGCACATTAATTACTTAAAAATCATACAATGTGATTTGCTGGATTTTTGTTTTAGATTACGTCTCTCACAGTTTTTGATGTGCAACATATGATTAAAAATACATACCTCTACATGCGTTGTAAGTAGGGAAAACCTGAAAAATCGGCAGTGTATCAAATACTTGTTCACCCCACTGTATAATATGGCAAATAGAACTCCTATATGGATCCGTGTTTAAAAGATAGATGGGAGGTGTTGAATGAATTGAAGGATGGGAACTAACAACTAACCCCACAACAAAACAATAACAAGATAACTAATAATGTAGGCACGCTGTGTCCATAATAAGTATATAGGTTGTATGTTGGGAGCTTTTGGGAAAGAGCACAGTTAGAAAGATATGCATATAGAAGCAAAACGGGATGGACATCATGAAAATGATCGGAGATGTGATGAGTAGAAGAAGTTCAGGAGCAAAAAAAACAAAAAAAACAAATAAAAATTGAATTATTGTAAAATTGACTGTGTCCATAAGGTGTGAGAGATAGTAAGTATAGGCTGGAAAGTAGGAGGCCTGGGCATTGTTGTTCACTAGTGTATGGGTTGTAGCGTTGTTAGAGCATGGCGTTTGCAAACGCCAGGGTTGCTGGGTTCGATTCACCACGGGACGGGGGGGGCCAGTATGAAAAAAAAAAAAATAAGTATGCACTCACTAACTGTAAGTCGCTCTGGATAAGAGCGTCTGCTAAAATGACGTAAATGTAAAAAATGTTTAGGTTGGGAGCTTTTGTGAAGGAGCACAGTTAGAAAGATATTGGCATATAGAAGCAAACAGGATGGACATCATGAAAATGATCGGAGAGGTTGAGAGTAGAAGAAGTCAGGAGAAAGAACAAACAAAATGTAATTATTGTAAAATGACTGGTCCATAAAATGTAGGATAGTGGGTATGGGCTGGAAGTAGAGGACCCAGCCCCACGGCATAGGCGTTGTGGTTCACTAGCTTTACTCACAAGTGGGGAAAGGGGTGGCGGGGTGGAAAGTAATAAAGGGGAAAATATATATATTTTAAAACGGATGTGTATGAATGTGTGTGTGTGTGTATATATATATATATACTATATAATATATATATATATACTATATATATATATATAATACTATACACACACACACACAGTGGGGAGAACAAGTTTATTTTATACACTGCCGATTTGCATGGTTTTCCTACTTACAAAGCATGTAGAGGTATGTGATTTTTATCATAGGTACACTTCAACTGTGAGAGACAGAATCTAAAACAAAAATCCAGAAAATTCCATTGTATGATTTTTAAGTAATTAATTTGCATTTTATAAAATAAAAATAAAAACCACAAAGGATGGATATGAATTTGAGATTACATTTCCCTCAGCTGTATTTACAAATCCCAAACTGCACGCATACACATACGCACACACGCCCGCCCGTCTGAACACAACTACTAATGAAGTCTCAATGTCTGCAGGGGTGAGGCTCTCACACACACACACACACACAAAGAGAGTTATCTATCTGTTTTAAAAGAGCTGTTGACTGCGACACCATCACACACAAACAGGTCAATATGGCGTCAGGCAACAACCCCCAGCGGAGTGCTGCCCACTGATCGTCCTAATTGATCCTTTAAAGAGTTATTGACGAGGGAGAGGGGAAGGGACAGAGGGAGGAGGGCAGTTAAGTGGTCAGTGGTTTGGCCAATCAATTGAATTTACCCAGGTGGGACTCCAATCAATTTGTAGAAAATCCAGGATGATCAATGGAAACAGGAATGCACCTGAGCTCAATTTCGAGTCCAATAGCAAAGAGTCTGAATACTTATGTAAATAAGGTATTTCTGTTTCATTCCTTTTTATACATTTGCAAAAAATTATAAAAACCTGTTTTGGCTTTGTCATTATGGGGTATTGTGTGTAGATTGATGAGGGAAAAAAACAATTGAATAAATTTTAGAATAAGGCTGTAACGTAACAAAATGTTACGGTCTGAATACTTTCTACTTTCCGAAAGCGCTGTAAATGATGGTTAAATTGATTTAATACAGACATAAATCATGGTTAAATTGATTTTATACAGACATTAAATAATGGTTAAAGGGATTTTTATACAGATAGAATCATGGTTTTAAGGGGATTTTATACCAGATATGAATCAGGTTAGTTAAAGGGATTTTATACAGATATGAATCATGGTTAATGGATTTTATACAGATATCAATCTATGGTTAAAGGGATTTTAGACAGATATGAATCCTGGTTAAAGGATTTTATACAGATATGAATCAGGTTAAAAGGGATTTTATACAGATATGAAATCCATGGTTAAATGGATTTTCTATACAGATATAAATTCATGGTTAAAGGGATTTTATACAGATATAAAATCATGGTTAAAGGGATTTTATACAGATATAATCATGGTTTTAAGGGATTTATACAGATATAAATCATGGTTAAGGGGATTTTTTTACAGATATAAATCATGGTTAAGGGATTTTATATACAGATATAAATCATGGTTAAAGGGATTTTATACAGATATAAATCATGGTTAAAGGGTTTTATACAGATATAAATCATGGTTAAAGGGATTTATACAGATATAAATCATGGTTAAAGGGGATTTATACAGATATGAATCATGGGTTAAAGGGATTTTATACAGATATAACTCATGGTTAAATGGATTTTATACAGATATAATCATGGTTTAAAGGGATTTTATACAGATATAAATCATGGTTAAAGGGATTTTATACAGATATGAATCATGGTTAAAGGGATTTTAATACAGATATAAATCATGGTTAAAGGGATTTATACAGATATAAATCATGGTTTAAAGGGGATTTTATTACAGATATGAATCATGGTTAAAGGGATTTTATACAGATATGGATTCATGGTTAAAGGGATTTTTACAGATATAAATCATGGTTAAAGGATTTTATACAGATATAAAAATCATGGTTAAAGGGATTTTTATCACAGATATAAATCATGGTTAAAGGGATTTTATTACAGATATAAATAATGGTTAAGGGATTTTTATACAGATATGAATCATGGTTAAAGTGATTTTATACAGATATAAATCATGGTTAAAGGGATTTTATACAGATATGAATCATGGTTAAAGGGATTTTATACAGATATAAATCATGGTTAAAGGGATTTTATACAGATATAAATCATGGTTAAAGGGATTTTATACAGATATAAATCATGGTTAAAAGGGATTTTATACAGATTATAACTCTGGTTAAGGGATTTTATACAGATATAAATCATGGTTAAAGGGATTTTATACAGATATAAATCATGGTTAAAGGGATTTTTACAGATATAAATCATGTTAAAGGATTTTTATACAGATATAAATCATGGTTAAAGGGATTTTATACCAGATATAAATCATGGTTAAAGGGATTTATACAGATATAAAATCATGGTTTAAGGGATTTTATACAGATATAAATCATGGTTAAAGGGATTTTATACAGATATAAATCATTGTTAAAGGGATTTTATACAGATATAAATCATGGTTAAAGGGATTTTAATACAGATATAAATCATGGTTAAAGGGATTTTATACAGATATAAATCATGGTTATAAGGGATTTTTTATACAGATATAAATCATGGTTAAAGGGATTTTATACAGATATAAATCATGGTTAAAGGGATTTTATACAGATATAAATCATGGTTAAGGGATTTTATACAGATATAAATCAATGGTTAAAGGGATTTTATACAGATATAAAATCATGGTTAAAGGGATTTTATACAGATTTTTAAAGGGATTTTTATACAGATATAAATCATGGTTAAGGGATTTTATACAGATATAAATCCATGGTTAAAGGGGATTTTATACAGATATGAATCATGGGTTTAAAGGGATTTTATACAGATATAAATCTGGTTAAAGGGATTTTATACAGATAAAATCATGGTTAAAGGGATTTTATACAGATAATAAATCATGGTTAAAGGATTTTATACAGATATAAATCATGGTTAAAAGGGATTTTATACAGACATAAATCATGGTTAAAGGGATTTTATACAGATATAAATCATGGTTAAAGGGATTTTATACAGATATAAATCATGGTTAAAGGGATTTTTATACAGATATAAATCATGGGTAAAGGGATTTTATACAGATATACATCATGGTTAAAGGGATTTTATACAGATATAAATCATGGTTTAAAGGGATTTTATACAGATATAAATCATGGTTAAAGGGATTTTATACAGATATAAATCATGGTTAAAGGGATTTTATACAGAGCATAAATCATGGGTTAAAGGAGTTTATACAGATATAAATCATGGTTAAAGGGATTTTATACAGATATAATCTGGTTAAAGGGATTTTATACAGATATAAATCATGTTAAACGTGATTTTATATCAGATATGAATCATGGTTAAAGGGATTTTATACAGATATAATAATGGTTTAAAGGGATTTTATAACAGATATAAATCATGGTTAAACGAGGATTTTTACAGATTTAAATCATAGGCTAAATGGATTTTATACAGATATAAATCATGTTAAAGGGATTTTATACAGATAAAATCATGGTTAAAGGATTTTATACAGATATGAATCATGGTTAAAGGGATTTTTATATACAGATATAGAATCATGGTTAAAGGGATTTTATAACAGATATAACATCATGGTTAAGGGGATTTTATACAGATATAAATCATGGTTAAAGGTATAGGGATTTTCTACAGATATAAATCCAGTGTTTAAAGGGATTTTCTATATACAGATATAATCATGGTTAAAGGGATTTTCCATACGGGGGCACGGGATAAAATCATGGTTAAAGGGATTTTATACAGAATATACATCATGGTTAAAGGGATTTATACAGATATAAATAATGGAGGTAAAGGGATGTGTGTGTTTATGTGTGTGTGTCTATTAGATGTACTGTATACACACACACACGCCTGCCTGCCTGCCTGCCTGCCGAGCCTGCCTGCCTGCCTGCCTGCCTGCCTGCCTGCCTGCCTGCCTGCCTGCCTGCCTGCATCCTGCCTGCCTGCTGCCTGCCTGCCTGCCCTGCTGCCTGCCTGCCTGCCTGCCTGCCTGCCTGCCTGCCTGCTGTTGCCTGCTGCCTGCCTGCTGGCCTGCTGCCTGCCTGCCTGCCCTGCCTGCCTGCCTTCCCTTGGTGGCCTGCCTGCCTGTGCCTGCCTGCCTGCCTTCCTGCCTGCCTGCCTGCCTGCCGCCTGCCTGGGCCTGCCTGCCTGCCTCTGCCTGCCTGCCTGCCTGCCTGCCTGCCTGCTGCCCTGCCCTGCTGCTCTGCCCTGCTGCTCTGCCCCTGCTGCCCTGCCCTAGAATGTGTGTATTAGTTAGAAGACAGGATACCATTATGCAAGCTTCAAAACATCTGTACCAAGATAAAAACTAGAATTTGTACAAAGCATTTTGGGTACTGTAGTACATCATGCTCCAATGTGTATTAATATGAATGTGAGTGAGAAGGTGTGTGTTAGTAATGACAGACAGACAGGCCAGATGGGTTGGGGTAATACTACAGAGCCTGCCAACAGCAACAGACAGTATTAGTGTCAGAGAGACATGCCAAAACATAATAACACACCATTAGAAAGGTTCACACCTCTACCAAACAGAACTGCTGACTACAGTCAACCTCTCCTCTCCTCCTCCTCTCCTCCTCTCGTCTCCTCGTCTCCTCCTCCTCGCCTCCTCCTCCTCTCATCCTCTACTCTCCTTCTCCTCCTCTCCGCTCCTCTCCTCCTCCTCTCCTCTCATCCTCTCATCCTCTACTCTCCTCCTCCTCTCGCTCCTCTCCTCTCCTGTCCTCCTCCTCCTCCTCTCCTCTCTTCCTCTCCTCCTGCCATTGTCCACACCTCTACTGCACAGCACTGCTACTACAGACGAACCCCTCTCCTTCTCCTCCTCCTCCTCGTCTCCTCCTCATCCTCTCTCCCATCTTCCTCTCCTCCTCCTCAGAGAGGGATATATATATATATAGAGAGAGAGAGAAAGAGAGAGAGAGAAAGAGAGAGGGACAGAGAGAGAGAAGTTTCAGAGAGAGAGAGAGAGAGAGAGAGAGAGAGAGAGAAGAGAGAGAGAGAGAGGAGGTTCAAAAAGGGATAGAGAGAGAAGCAGAGGACTGAGTCCCATTCTGATCCTCTGTTCTTCTCTGATCCTCTGATCTTCTCTGTTCCTCTGTTCTCCTCTGATCCTCTGATCTTCTCTGTTCCTCTGTTCTTCTCTGATCCTCTGTTCTTCTCTGATCCTCTGTTCTTCTCTGATCCTCTGCTCTGCAGCTGAATGTGTTTTAGTGGCACTGCTGCATGTCCTCCTAAACCACTGACACTCCCCTGACTGGACTACTCTGTCTCCTCTCCTCTCCTCTCCTCTCCTCTCCTCTCCTCTCCTCTCCTCTCCTCTCCTCTCCTCTCCTCTCCTCTCCTCTCCTCTACATTTTCTTGAAGTTTTTTCCAGCTATGTTCATTATTTCACTGTACAGTAGACTATATACCATGGCCGAGCAGGATAGGAGACAGGCAACTTACAGTGCAAAAGATTTGGGAGTAAGAGGTACCAACTATATAGTGCACTACTTTTGACCAGAGATCTATGGGCTCTGGTCAAATGTAGTTCACAACATTGGGAATAGGGTGCCATTTGGGATGCAGAACACAGTACAGTGCAACAGCAGCTGTTGATGTGAGTGCTACAGTATAAGAATGTCTATGCTAGCTGAACCATAGCTGACTGCAGGTAGAAGGATAGAAGGAGGGTGTATGCTAGCTGAACCATAGCTGACTGTAGGTGGAAGGATAGAAGGAGGGTGTATGCTAGCTGAACCATAGCTGACTGTAGGTGGAAGGATGGAAGGAGGGTGTATGCTAGCTGAACCATAGCTGACTGCAGGTGGAAGGATGGAAGGAGGGTGTATGCTAGCTGAACCATAGCTGACTGCAGGTGGAAGGATGGAAGGAGGGTGTATGCTAGCTGAACCATAGCTGACTGCAGGTGGAAGGATGGAAGGATGGAAGGAGGTGTATGCTAGCTGAACCATAGCTGACTGTAGGTGGAAGGATGGAAGGAGGGTGTATGCTAGCTGAACCATAGCTGACTGTAGGTAGAAGGATAGAAGGAGGGTGTATGCTAGCTGAACCATAGCTGACTGTAGGTGGAATCCTTGCTGCTGAGCGGGCATGCTTTGACACCTCACAAATACGCTAGGGACGTCCCAAATGGCACCCTATGCCCTATGTAATACACTACTCTTCACCAAGGCCTATAGGGCTCTTGTCAAAATAAGTGCACTATGTAGGGAACAGGGAGCCATTTGGGACGCACACAATGTCTGTTTTTATCTTTCAACTTTTCTTTTTTTTCTATCTTTTTTTCTCCCCCCTGACTGTCTACAGTAGTGTTACTGCAGAGAGCAGCGCGGTGGTTTCCCCTGACTGGTCTACGGTAGTGTTACAGCAGAGAGCAGCGCGGTGGTTTCCCCTGACTGGTCTACAGTAGTGCTACAGCAGAGAGCAGCGCGGTGGTTTCCCCTGACTGGTCTACAGTAGTGTTACAGCAGAGAGCAGCGCGGTGGTTTCCCCCCCTGACTGGTCTACAGTAGTGCTACAGCAGAGAGCAGCGCGGTGGTTTCCCCTGACTGGTCTACAGTAGTGTTACAGCAGAGAGCAGCGCGGTGGTTTCCCCTGACTGGTCTACAGTAGTGCTACAGCAGAGAGCAGCGCGGTGGTTTCCCCTGACTGGTCTACAGTAGTGCTACAGCAGAGAGCAGCGCGGTGGTTTCCCCTGACTGGTCTACAGTAGTGCTACAGCAGAGAGCAGCGCGGTGGTTTCCCCTGACTGGTCTACAGTAGTGCTACAGCAGAGAGCAGCGCGGTGGTTTCCCCTGACTGGTCTACAGTAGTGCTACAGCAGAGAGCAGCGCGGTGGTTTCCCCCTGACTGGTCTACAGTAGTGCTACAGCAGAGAGCAGCGCGGTGGTTTCCCCTGACTGGTCTACAGTAGTGTTACAGCAGAGAGCAGCGCGGTGGTTTCCCCTGACTGGTCTACAGTAGTGTTACAGCAGAGAGCAGCGCGGTGGTTTCCCCTGACTGGTCTACAGTAGTGTTACAGCAGAGAGCAGCGCGGTGGTTTCCCCTGACTGGTCTACAGTAGTGCTACAGCAGAGAGCAGCGCGGTGGTTCCCCCTGACTGGTCTACAGTAGTGTTACAGCAGAGAGCAGCGCGGTGGTTTCCACCCTGACTGGTCTACGGTAGTGTTACAGCAGAGAGCAGCGCGGTGTGTTTTCCCCTGACTGGTCTACAGTAGTGTTACAGCAGAGAGCAGCGCGGGTGGTTTCCCCTGACTGGTCTACAGTAGTGCTACAGCAGAGAGCAGCGCGGTGGTTTTGTGGAACGGATCTTTAAACTGAAGTTGACTTTCAAATAATCGTCTTTCCCTGAATGTGTGGAGTGCTTTACAGTCCCACATGGCACCCTAATTCCCTATAGCGATGGCGTTAAAAAGAGAATAGGGGGTCATTTTTGGATACGAGCCGTATGTACTAACGGCCATTACAGTGGATTTAAAGACTGCTAGCACTGGGGAGGTAGTGTACTGTACAGAGTAGCGTAGCGTAGAGTAGCGTAGCGTAGCGTAGCGTAGCGTAGCGTAGCGTAGCGTAGCGTAGCGGGAGACAGTAGGGAGGTACAGAGTGTACAGGGTGGGGGGGGGGGGGGGGGGCGGGGGCTTTTAAAACTAGACACGTCTCCTTCCTTCCACTCCAATAGGCTAGTTACACTCTGGGGCTCTGGAACATACAGTAGAGGAGGCCTTATAATATATAATATAATATATATAATATAATAATAATTTTTTTACATTTACTATACATAATATGCCATTTAGCAGACGCTTTTATCCAAAGCGACTTACAGTCATGTGTGCACACATTTTTACGTATGGGTGGTCCCGGGGATCGAACCCACTACCCTGGCGTTCCAAGCGCCATGCTCTACCAGAGCTTTGAGGAGTTCCGTTCATCAAAAAGTGGTGTTGGCAATCTCTGTACTTCTCAATGTATTCTACTCATTATTATTACTATTCAAAACAACAAGACTTAAAAGGGGCAACCAGCAGTTACTACATACATTTTTTGACTTTAATGATATTAATGATATGTACCAATTGATTATTGAATAGTATAACTTAAAAATTCCTCATGAGCTTTAGTTCAACTGTCGAACCCCATCAGAACCCAAATTGTAAACCTGATTACTCCAATGTTTGTAAACAAAGTCAATGTAAACAAACACTGTATTGCCTCAAAACATGGTTACAACATACCTTTTGATCTCATGGATGACCAGTCCTTGCATCCTGTCTATGAATTTCAGATTGGTTACATTTCTCCAGCTCCATCGCTCAGCTTTTTACAGAAACAGGGGCGAGGAAAACGCTTTGTTATAGTTTCTATTGCTGATTGCAGCTTTTAACAGACAGAGATGTTACAGTGAATGAATGAATAAATGGATGGATGAATGGATGACAAAAAAACAAAGTATGACAGTAGACAGATATAATACAACACTGATCTGAGACTTTCTTTGGTCTTTAAAATCTTAGATATACGGCTCTATACTTCATTAGACCTACTGCTCTATTCTTCAATTAGACCTCTGTACTTCATTAGACCTACTGCTCTATACTTCTATTAGATCTACTGCTCTATACTTCTATTAGATCTACTGCTCTATACTTCTAATAGATCTACTGATCTATACTTCTATTAGACCTACTGCTCTATACTTCTATTAGACCTACTGCTCTATACTTATATTAGATCTACTGCTCTATACTTCTATTAGACCTCTATACTTCTATTAGATCTACTGCTGTATACTTCTATTAGATCTACTGCTCTATACTTCTATTAGATCTACTGCTCTATACTTCTATTAGATCTACTGCTCTATTCTTCTATTAGATCTACTGCTCTATACTTCTATTAGATCTACTGCTCTATACTTCTATTATTAGATCTACTGCTCTATACTTCTATTAGATCTACTGCTCTATACTTCTATTAGATCTACTGCTCTATACTTCTATTAGATCTACTGCTCTATACTTCTATTAGATCTACTGCTCTATACTTCTATTAGATCTACTGCTCTATACTTCTATTAGATCTACTGCTCTCTCTTACAATGAATGTACAGGGGAGAGAGAGAGGAGAGAGAGAGAGGGGGGTAACTGGTACGTTATGAGATGAGAGAGAGATAGAGAGAGGGTAACTGGTACGATACAAGGGGAGGGGAGAGAGAGAGAGAGACGGTAACTGGTACGATACAAGGGGAGGGGAGAGAGAGAGAGAGACGGTAACTGGTACGATACAAGGGGAGAGAGAGAGAGAGATACCAGATGCAGTGTGAATAATAAATGGATCACAATGGGACTCCCAGTCCTCTGAGATCCAAGATACAAACCCTGATGGAAGATGAATATACTAGCAGACACACATGCACCCACGCAAGTGTTCACACATGCACCCACGCACACTCACACACTCTCTCCCTCTCTCTTTCTTTCGCTCTCCTGCTCTCTCTCTTTCTCTCACTCTCTGCCGCTCACCTGTTGCCATGGATACAAATCCCCCTTCACCCTGTCAGTCACTCTTCAACACAACGATGATGATGATGATACTGGCACAAAACTTCAACCACTCCAAGACACATATCCTCAGTCGCTATAAAAAAAAATACAAAAAAGCTACATCAACCCAGAAGGGACACACAGACCTTCTGTATCCGCTCCCACTGCCTCCCAAACAACTCCATTCATCCCCTGACATCACAACTATAAAGGAAAGGTATAAAAATATCTGTTGTCCTTAGTTTACCTCCTCCTCTCCTCCTCTTAAAACAAAAGGAACAGCTTTTTCTCTCCCTCAGTGAGAAGCTTGATGAAGGATGTTAAAGGAAAACTCTACCCAAAAATGTGTAACTTTCAAAATACAAAAATCATCCCCGTATGATGCATTTTGCATCATATGATGTAGGATCTTAATTTGATCACTCTTTTGTTCCTGAGAATTTTCCTGCACAGCAGGAAATGCAACCTTATAGTGTATTCAAGGTTTAAAAAGGCTTCTAAAGTTTGTAATTTCCACTTTAAAATGTCAAACTTGATTTGCCCTAACAAAATATTTCCATTAATTATAATCCACATAATACTTAAAATGTCCTGTTGCTGCAGGATTATTTTACTGCTGTACAAACTGTCTCAAATTAAGATCCTACATCTGTATTCCCTATGCAGTGCACTACTTTTGACCAGGGTGCCATTTGAGCCAGAGAGAGAGTGTTCTGAGACTCTAGTGACATCCAGGGATGTGAGGGACATGGCTAAAGTAAGAACTTGGCAGAACCAGCCAACCAGGCCACAATCAGTCTGATATAAAGAGAACCAGCCAACCAGGCCACAATCAGTCTGATATAAAGAGAACCAGCCAACCAGGCCACAATCAGTCTGATATAAAGAGAACCAGCCAACCAGGCCACAATCAGTCTGATATAAAGAGAACCAGCCAACCAGGCCACAATCAGTCTGATATAAAGAGAACCAGCCAACCAGGCCACAATCAGTCTGATATAAAGAGAACCAGCCAACCAGGCCACAATCAGTCTGATATAAATAGAGAGGTGTGGGAAGGAGAGGAGAGGGTGGGGGGATGGGGGGAGGTGAGGAGAGCATGTGTCCACCTTGTCATGCTCCTTGTATGCTCCTTGTAACTATCAGCACACACACAAATGACCGTCAGTCCCTCACTGCTGAAGGAGAGAAAGACGAACGGGAAAAAATAAAGAAGAACAGTCCAAGGTGGAGAAAGGAGGGAGGAGAGAGGAGGGAGGAGAGAGGAGGTAGGAGAGGGGAGAGAGGAAGGAGGAGGGGGGAGAGAAGAGGGAGGAGACAGGATGGAGGAGGGAGGAGAGAAGAGAGAGGAGAGAGGAAGGAGGAGGGGGAGAGAACAGGGAGGAGAGAGGATGGAGGAGGGAGGAGAGAAGAGAGGATAGAGTAGAGGGGAGGGGAGAGGTGGGAGAGAGGTGGGAGGAGGGGGGACAGAAGGAGAGAGGACATTTTTAACCCTGTCACCACGCGGAATTAACCACGCAGAATTAATGCATCAAAAATAGACGTTCAACCATAATATCTGGAATTTCAAAGGGAAACTGTGAGATCTTGTTGCTGTTTAACCCAGGTATTTATTTTTGTATTTAGTCTCTCTCTCACCAAAAAATCAGAAGCACATTAGTCAGTATGTGGATGTATGAGACGAGTGTTCCAATGTGTTACATCACCACACACACACACTACACACACTACACACACACACTACACACACACACACTACACACACACACACTACACACACACACTACACACACACACACACACTACACACACACACACTACACACTACACACACACCACACTACACACACACACTACACACACACACTACACACACACACTACACACACACACACACACACACTACACACACACACACTACACACACACACACTACACAACACACACACACACTCCAGTAGTGAATGGGGTTGGGCAATAGGACCATTCCTTGCCTGCCTGCTGCAGATGGAGGACACAAGGCATCCCTGAATAAAGAGGTGAAGCCACACAGAAGACGGCTAAAAATAGGACGGGACATGAGTTCTGTCTGGCAGGGGTCTGTCTGGCAGGGGTCTGTCTGGCAGGGGTCTGTCTGGCAGGGGTCTGACTGATGGTCTCTCCTGACTGTAGACTACTGTGTAGACTGTTTAGAGACTGTGCTGTGCTGTGCTGAGAGCCTGTGTGATCTTGAAACCAATGTACTGTAGGCTACCCATGATGAAGTCTATTAGCCCGCTTTAGCCTGAGTACCGTCCCCAGAACTGGGCCTTCCAGCCCTTCTGCTCTTGACATATGTGTTACGGCTTTACACCCCCTTGACAACAGACTTTCAGCACGCTTATAGGGAAGGATATTCAACAAGCACAGCACTTACACAAATGACTGATGATTGGCTGAGAGAAATTGATGATAAAAAGATTGTGGGGGCTGTTTTGTTAGACTTCTGTACGGCTTTTGACATTATCGATCATAGTCTGCTGCTGTTTATATCGTGGATCGAGAGTTACCTGTCTAACAGAACACAGAGGGTGTTCTTTGATGGAAGCCTCCCCAACATAATCCAGGTAGAATCAGGAATTCCCCAGGGCAGCTGTTTAGGCCCCTTACTTTTTTTCAATCTTTACTAACGACATGCCGCTGGCTTTGAGTAAAGCCTGTGTGTCTATGTATGCGGATGACAACACTATACACGTCAGCTACCACAGCGACTGAAATGACTGCAACACTTAAAGAGCTGCAGTTTCAGAATGGGTGTCAAGTAATACAGTGGGGGAAAAAAGTATTTAGTCAGCCACCAATTGTGCAAGTTCTCCCACTTAAAAAGATGAGAGAGGCCTGTAATTTTTCATCATAGGTACACGTCAACTATGACAGACAAATTGAGAAAAATAATTCCAGAAAATCACATTGTAGGATTTTTTTATGAATTTATTTGCAAATTATGGTGGAAAATAAGTATTTGGTCACCTACAAACAAGCAAGATTTCACAGACCTGTAACTTCTTCTTTAAGAGGCTCCTCTGTCCTCCACTCGTTACCTGTATTAATGGCACCTGTTTGAACCTGTTATCAGTATAAAAGACACCTGTCCACAACCTCAAACAGTCACACTCCAAACTCCACTATGGCCAAGACCAAAGAGCTGTCAAAGGACACCAGAAACAAAATTGTAGACCTGCACCAGGCTGGGAAGACTGAATATGCATAGGTAAGCAGCTTGGTTTGAAGAAATCAACTGTGGGAGCAATTATTAGGAAATGGAAGACATACAAGACCACTAATAATCTCCCTCGATCTGGGGCTCCACGCAAGATCTCACCCCGTGGGGTCAAAATGATCACAAGAACGGTGAGCAAAAATCCCAGAACCACACGGGGGGACCTAGTGAATGACCTGCAGAGAGCTGGGACCAAAGTAACAAAGCCTACCATCAGTAACACACACTACGCCGCCAGGGACTCAAATCCTGCAGTGTCAGACGTGTCCCCCTTGCTTAAGCCAGTACATGTCCAGGCCCGTCTGAAGTTTGCTAGAGTGCATTTGGATGATCCAGAAAGAGGATTGGGAGAATGTCATATGGTCAGATGAAACCAAAATAGAACTTTTTGGTAAAAACTCAGCTCGTCGTGTTTGGAGGACAAAGAATGCTGAGTTGCATCCAAAGAACACCATACCTACTGTGAAGCATGGGGTTGGAAACATCATGCTTTGGGGCTGTTTTTCTGCAAAGGGACCAGGACGACTGATCCGTGTAAAGGAAAGAATGAATGGGGCCATGTATCGTGAGATTTTGAGTGAAAACCTCCTTCCATCAGCAAGGGCATTGAAGATGAAACGTGTGGCTGGGTCTTTCAGCATGACAATGATCCCAACCACACACCGCCCGGGCAATGAAGGAGTGGCTTCGTAAGAAGCATTTCAAGGTCCTGGAGTGGCCTAGCCAGTCTCCAGATCTCAACCCCATAGAAAATCTTTGGAGGGAGTTGAAAGTCTGTGTTGCCCAGCGACAGCCCCAAAACATCACTGCTCTAGAGGAGATCTGCATGGAGGAATGGGCCAAAATACCAGCAACAGTGTGTGAAAACCTTGTGAAGACTTACAGAAAACGTTTGACCTGTGTCATTGCCAACAAAGGGTATATAACAAAATATTGAGAAACTTTTGTTATTGACCAAATACTTATTTTCCATCATAATTTGCAAATAAATTCATTAAAAATCCTACAATGTGATTTTTCTGGAATTTTTTTCTCATTTTGTCTGTCATAGTTGACGTGTACCTATGATGAAAATTACAGGCCTCTCTCATCTTTTTAAGTGGGAGAAGTTGCACAATTGGTGGCTGACTAAATACTTTTTTCCCCCACTGTAAGCTAGTATTAAATATTTCAAAAAAAAAAAGCATTGTATTTAGGACAAAACCATTCACTAAACCCTAAACCTCAACTAATCTTGTGATGAATAATGTGGAGGTTGAGCAAGTTGAGGTGACTAAACTGCTTGATGTAACCCTGGATTGTTAACTGTCATGGTCAAAACATTGATGCAATGATAGCTAAGATGGGGAGAGGTCTGTCCGTAATAAAGCACTGCTCTGATTTCTTGACACCGCTATCAACAAAAAAAGTTTTGTCGCACCTGGACTACTGCCCAGTCATATGTTCAAGTGCCACAAAGAAGGACATAGGCAAATTACAGTTGGCCCAGAACAGAGCAGCACGGCTGGCCCTTAAATGTACACGGAGAGCTAACATCAATGACATGCATGTCAATCTCTCCTGGCTCAAAGTAGAGGAGAGATTGACTGCAACACTACTTGTCTTTGTGAGAGGTAGTGAAATGTTGAAAGCACCAAGCTGTCTGTTCAAACGACTAGCACACAGCTCAGACACCCATGCATACATTTATATTGTATTAGATTTTTGATGTATTTTATGAAGACACTGGTCTCTATGGTGACTCGCTGATTAAATAAAGGTAAATAATATATAGGACGTGCCACCACATGCCACCAGGGGTCTCTTCACAATCCCCAAGTTCAGAACAGACTCCGGGAAATACACAGTACTACACAGAGCCATGACTACATGGAACTCTATTCTACATCAAGTAACTGATGCAAGCAGTAAAATCAGATTTTAAAAAACAGATAAAACTACACCTTATGGAACAGCGGGGACTGTGAAGAGACACACAAACTCAGGCACACACAAACATGCATAAGCACACACACGCTAGCACACACACTCTACACCCACGTACATTGTAATACTGCTGTATGGTGGTATTGTACATTTTGTATTGTAGATATGTAGTGGTGTGATAATGTTATATGATGTAGTGTTATACAAACTCAGCAAAAAAAGGAACGTCCCTTTTTCAGGACCCTGTCTTTCAAAGATAATTTGTGAAAATCCAAATAACTTCACAGATCTTCATTTTAAAGGGTTTGAACACTGTTTCCCATGCTTGTTCAATGAACCATAAACAATTAATGAACATGCACCTGTGGAACGGTCGTTAAGACACTAACAGCTTACAGACGGTAGGCAATTAAGGTCACAGTTAGGAAAACTTAGGACACTAAAGAGGTCTTTCTACTGACTCTGAAAAACACCAAAAGAAAGATGCCCAGGGTCCGTGAACGTGCCTTAGGCATGCTGCAAGGAGGCATGAGGACTGCAGATGTGGCCAGGGCAATAAATTGCAATGTCTGTACTGTGCGACGCATAAGACAACGCTACAGGGAGACAGGACAGACAGCTGATCGTCCTCGCAGTGGCAGACCACGTGTAACAACACATGCACAGGATCGGTACATCCGAACATCACACCTGCGGGACAGGTACAGGATGGCAACAACAACTGCCCGAGCTACACCAGGAACGCACAATCCCCTCCATCAGTGCTCAGACTGTCCGCAATAGGCTGAGAGAGGCTGGTCTGAGGGCTTGTAGGCCTGTTGTAAGGCAGGTCATCACCAGACATCACTGGCAACAACGTCACCTATGGGCACAAACCCACCGTCGCTGGACCAGACATGACTGGCAAAAAGTGCTCTTCACTGACGAGTCGCGGTTTTTGTCTCACCAGGGGTGATGGTCGGATTCGCGTTTATCGTCGAAGGAATGATCGTTACACCGAGGCCTGTACTCTGGAGCGGGATCGATTTGGAGGTGGAGGGTCCAAGATGGTCTGGGGCGGTGTGTCACAGCATCATCGGACTGAGCTTGTTGTCATTGCAGGCAATCTCAACGCTGTGCGTTACAGGGAAGACATCCTCCTCCCTCATGTGGTACCCTTCCTGCAGGCTCATCCTGATATGACCGTCCAGCATGACAATGCCACCAGCCATACTGCTCGTTCTGTGCGTAATTTCCTGCAAGACAGGAATGTCAGTGTTCTGCCATGGCCAGCGAAGAGCCCGGTTCTCAATCCCATTGAGCACGTCTGGGACCTGTTGGATCGGAGGGTGAGGGCTAGGGCCATTCCCCCCAGAAATGTCTGGGAACTTGCAGGTGCCTTGGTGGAAGAGTGGGGTAACATCTCACAGCAATAACTGGCAAATCTGGTGCAGTCCATGAAGAGGAGATGCACTGCAGTACTTAATGCAGCTGGTGGCCACACCAGATACTGACTGTTACTTTTGATTTTGACCCCCCCTTTGTTCAGGGACACATTATTCAATTTATGTTAGTCACATGTCTGTGGAACTTGTTCAGTTTATGTCTCAGTTGTTGAATCTTGTTATGTTCAAACAAATATTTACACATGTTAATTTTGCTGAAAATAAACGCAGTTGACAGTGAGAGGACGTTTCTTTTTTTTTGCTGAGTTTATTTTGTTTTATGTGTGATGTAAGTGCCTTAATGTGTTTGGACCCCAGGAAGAGTAGCTGCTGCCTTGGTAGGAACTAATGGGGATCCCTAATGACTACACATACAGCTAGAGGTCTGCACACTCCACTGCACACGACACACTACACTACACTCCCCTTACACACCCAGCTCTAAACGCCAAGCAATCCTCACACTCTCCCCTCACAAACTCACATACCTTCCATGATCTACTCCCATCATCATCACAGAAAATCATTGCACCCTCACACACACACACAGCCCCATCGCACAGCCCCATCACCCTGTTGCAGACAGGGGATGGAGAGAAGGTGGAGAAGGAGAGGGAGAGAGGGAAAAGGAGGATGATTCTGTGTGAAAGGAATCATCCTCCTGCTAAAGCATGTCCTGATTACTGGACATACTGACGTGTTGTTGACGTGTTGCTCTGATAGAGCTTGTCCTGTTCTCTGGTCTCTGATGAGATTACTGGACAGACTGACGTGTTGTTGATGTGTTGCTCTGATAGAGCTTGTCCTGTTCTCTGATGAGATTACTGACATACTGACGTGTTGTTGACGTGTTGCTCTGATAGAGCTTGTCCTGTTCTCTGATGAGATTACTGGACATACTGACGTGTTGTTGACGTGTTGCTCTGATAGAGCTTGTCCTGTTCTCTGGTCTCTGATGAGATTACTGGACATACTGACGTGTTGTTTGACGTTTTGCTCTGATAGAGCTTGTCCTGTTCTCTGGTCTCTGATGAGATTACTGGACAGACTGACGTGTTGTTGACGTGTTGCTCTGATAGAGCTTGTCCTGTTCTCTGGTCTCTGATGAGATTACTGGACATACTGACGTGTTGTTGACGTGTTGCTCTGATAGAGCTTGTCCTGTTCTCTGATGAGATTACTGGGACAGACTGACGTGTTGTTGACGTGTTGCTCTGATAGAGCTTGTCCTGTTCTCTGTTCTCTGATGAGATTACTGGACATACTGACGTGTTGTTGACGTGTTGCTCTGATAGAGCTTGTCCTGTTCTCTGGTCTCTGATGAGATTACCGGACAGACTGACGTGTTGTTGACGTGTTGCTCTGATAGAGCTTGTCCTGTTCTCTGTTCTCTGATGAGATTACTGGACATACTGACGTGTTGTTGACGTGTTGCTCTGATAGAGCTTGTCCTGTTCTCTGGTCTCTGACTTCAACAGAACACCACTGTCACATGACAGGACAGAGAGATCTCTCTCAGAGAAACATAATGACAACTAATCCTATGACTCCCATACAGGACATACTCCTGTAACGAACCACCATTAGAGGTCCAGTACTTTATATAGGGTAGAGGAGAGCGGAACAGAGACACAGACTAGACCTGTATGTGTCCCTCTGACAGTACAGTACATTACATTACAGTACAGTACATTACATTACAGTACAGTACATTACATTACAGTACATTTCAGTATGTTACAGTACATTATATTGCAGTACATTACATTACAGTACATTTCAGTATGTCTCCAGTTCCAGAGGACCACTGCTACAGCTCTAGATGTCCTCTCTCTCTCTCTCTCTCTCTCATTCCCCCCCCCTCCCTCTCCTCTCTCTCTCTCTCTCTCTCTCTCTCTCTCTCTCCCCTCCCTCTTCCTTTATTCTTTACCTCCATGTGTGACCATGTAATCCAGCTGTAACAAAAATACTCTCTCCCTTAGCCCTGGGTCCTCTCCTCCTCTGTTCCCTCAATCCTTCCATCCCTACCTCCACTTATGTTCCCGCCCTTCTCCTTTCCTTCCCTGTTCCCTCCCTCCTCTCCTCCTCTCCTCCTCCTCTTGCTTGTTCCTCCAGTGTTGTGTGGTGAACACAGTGTGTCAGCGCCAGGGGGAAGAGTGGGCTGCTGCCTTAATCAGGTGCAGCAGAGGCAATCCTGGGAAGGGAAGAGACCCTCTCCTCTCCCAGCAACCCAGACACCCAGCAACCCAGCAACACAGACACACAGCAACCCAGACATACAGACACACAGACACACAGCAACCCAGACACACAGACACACAGCAACCCAGACACACAGCAACCCAGACACACAGCAACCCAGACACACAGACACACAGCAACCCAGACACACAGACACACAGCCACACACACACACACAGCAACCCAGACACACAGACACACAGCAACACAGACACAGACACACAGCAACTCAGACACACACACACACAGCAACCCAGACACACAGCAACCCAGACACACAGACACACAGCAACTCAAAGACACACAGACACACAGCAACTCAGACACACAGACACACAGCAACCCAGACACACAGAAACCCAGACACACACACACACACAGCCACACACACACACAGACACACAGACACACAGCAACACAGACACACAGCAACACAGACACACAGCAACCCAGACATACAGACACACAGACACACATCAACCCAGACACACAGCAACTCAGACACACAGACACACAGCAACCCAGACACACAGACACACAGCCACACACACACACAGACACACAGACACACAGACACACAGCAACCCAGACACACAGCAACCCAGACACACAGCAACCCAGACACACAGCAACCCAGACACACACACACACCACAAACACACACAGACACACAGACACACAGCAACCCAGACACACAGCAACTCAGACACACAGACACACAGCAACCCAGACACACAGACACACAGCCACACACACACACAGACACACAGACACACAGACACACAGCAAAAAAGACACACAGCAACCCAGACACACAGCAAAAAAGACACACAGCAACAACCCACACACACACACACAAAAAACACACAGTCAACACAAACACAACAGACACACAGACACACAGCACACACAGCACAAGACAACCAGACACACAGCAACACAGACACACAGCAACCCAGACACACAGCAACCCAGACACACAGCAACCCAGACACACACAAACACAGACACACAGAAACACAGACACACAGCAACCCACCCAAACACAGCAAACTCAAACACACAGCAACCCAGACACCCAGACATACAGACACACAGCAACCCAGACACAACAGACACACAGAAACACAGACACACAGACACACAGCAACCCAGACACACAGACACACAGCAACTCAGACACACAGACACACAGCAACTCAGACACACAGCAACCCAGACACAGACACACAGCAACCCAGACACACAGCAACCCAGACACACAGCAACCCAGACACACAGCAACCCAGACACACAGCAACCCAGACACACATACACACACACAGACACACATCAACTCAGACACACAGCAACCCAGATACACAGACACACAGCAACCCAGACACCCAGACATACAGACACACAGACACACAGCAACCCAGACACACAGACACACAGACACACAGCAACCCAGACACACAGACACACAGACACACAGCAACCCAGACACACAGACACACAGACACACAGCAACCCAGACACACAGACACACAGCAACACAGACACAGACACACAGCAACTCAGACACACAGACACACAGCAACCCAGACACACAGCAACACAGACACACAGCAACTCAGACACACAGCAACCCAGACACACAGCAACACAGACACAGACACACAGCAACTCAGACACACAGACACACAGCAACCCAGACACACAGCAACACAGACACACAGCAACACAGACACACAGAACACACGCAACACAGACACAGACACACAGCAACACAGACAACACAGCTATCATTTTCTCTCTCTTCTCCCCACCTCTCTCTCTCTCTCTTCTCTCTCTCTCTCTCTCTCTCTCTCTCTCTCTCTCTCCTTCCTCTCTCTCTCTCTTCTCTCTCTCTCTCTCTCTACCCTCTCTCTCCTCCTCTCTCTCTCTCTCTCTCTCTCTCTCTCTCTCCCCACCTCTCTTTCTCTCCCTCTCTCTCCAGGCCACCCTGTCTGCCTCACAGCCCCAGTCAGCAGCCAACCCTCCTTACAGCCTGGAGGGAGGGAGGGAGGGGGGAGAGAGGGAGGGAGGGGAGGGAGGGAGGGAGGGGAGTGAGAGGAGGGATGGGAGGGATAGGAGGGAGGGATGGGAGAAGGGGGAGAGAGTAGAGGTAAGGGAGGAGTGGAGGGATGGAGGGGAGGGCAGTAGGGGAGAGAGGGAGAGGGGGGAGAGGAGGGGAGGGAGGGAAGGGAGGAGAGGGAGGGGGAGAGAGGAGGGAGGGAGTGAGGAGGGAGGTCGGGAGAGGGAGGGGGGAGAGGAGGGAGTAGGAGGGGGGAGAGGAGGGGAGTGGGAGGGGGGAGAGGAGGATGGAGGGAGGGGGAAGTCTGTGAATACCACTGTGACTGACCCAAATTAAGGAAATTCTTTGACTATGTACAGCCTCAGTGTGTAGCATGCTATTGAGAAAAGCCGCCGTAGGCCCGACCTGGCTCTGAAGAGAGAAGACAGGCTAGTGCACACTGGCGAGGTGGAAAGGGGTGATTAGGAGGGGGGGAAAAGGGGGAAAAAGGAAGAAAGGGGGTTTAAAAAA
>CM072237.1:5330087-5443062 GCA_036851935.1 Coregonus suidteri
AATTAAAACCCAAAAAATTCCCACCTTACCGCAAAATTGGAAAGGAAATTTGAAGGGAGAAGAAAGGAATTTGCCCCTTGGGCCCTTTTTGCATTAAAAACTTTTGGGGAAAAGGGAAAACCCTTGTATAAAAAAAAACGTATTTTCATTTTTCATTTAAAGGGCCCAAAGGATTGACGCAGTCCCATTACCTTGCAAAATTTTGGGGAAGAGTTTTTTTGGGACGTACCGACCCCCTGGCATATGTTTTTGAACTGAAAACCAAACGACACCGGGTTTAAAAAAATTGAATCTTTAAATTTTAAATTATTATATAAAATTCCTTGCTACCAAGAATTTATTTATATGGGGGGATAAAAACTTCCCACCCTCGGGCCGTTTTTGCTGTAAAAGAGTTTAAAAATTTTAGATCATTTTTTTTTTGGTTCTGCCCTTTTGGTACTTTTTTTTGGGACAAAAGGTTCCGGGAAATGGCAAAAAAGGTTTCCCAATTTTTACCTGAACAAAAACCTTGCAGTAGCATTATCTGGGTGATCTGAGAAGCCCTAGTAAATAAAATCAATAATATAATAATTTTTTAAAGCAAAAAATGTTTATTTTTTAATTCACAATCTGTAAAGCAATGAGAATAAAAAGGGGTTTCAAATTTTTTGAAAAAACATCACCGTATGGTTAAATTTTATGGCAAAATGAAATCCTATAGGGATGGTTTAAGAGATAGAGGGGAGGTATTGAATAGATTTGAAGGATGGACTAATACAAATAACCCAACAAATAAAAACAAAGATAGCTAAAAATGTAAGCATATTGTGTCCATAATAAGTATTGGTTTTTTATGTTGGGAGCTTTTGGGAAAAGCACATTTTAGAAAGATATGGAAATTTAGGGGGGGCAAAACAGGTGGACATCATGAAAAGTTTGGGAGAGGTTGAATTAGAAAAGTTCAGGGGGCAAAAAAAAAAAAATTTATGTATATACAGGGGGGGAAAAAAAGTTTTTTGACCCACCACCAATTGTGAAATTTTTCTCCCACTTAAAAAAAATGGGGAAGAGGCCTGTAATTTTCATCAAGGTAAAACGTCAACTATGACAGCAAATTGAGAAAAAAAACCCAAAAATTCCATTGTAGGAGCTTTTTAAAGAATTTTTTTTGCAAATTATGGTGGAAAAAAATTTTTTGTCACCTACAAACAAACAAGATTTCTGGCTCTCCAGACCCGTTTAACCTTTTTTCTTTTAGAGGGTCCTCTGTTTCCCCCTCGTTTAACCCATATTAAAGGGACCTGTTTGAACTTGGGTTAAACCAATTTTAAAAAAAAACCCCGTCCCCAACCTCAAACAGTCCCCACTCCAACTCCACTATTTTTTAAGACCAAAAAGCTTTCAAAGGACACCAAAACAAAAAATAGACCTGCAACCCGGCTGGGGAAATGAATCTGCCAAAAAGGTTTTCAGCTTGGGTTTTAAGAAACAACCCGTGGGAAGGGAATTATTAGGAAAAGGAAGACTACAAAAAACTGATAATCTCCCTCGATCGGGGGGCCACGCAAAATCTCACCCCGTGGGGTCAAAATGATCACAAGAACAGTGGGGCAAAAATCCCAGAACCACACGGGGGGACCTAGTGAAAGACCTGCAAGAGCTGGGCCCCAAAATAACAAAACCTACCAAACAGTAACACCTACCCCGCCAGGGGCCCAAATCCTGCCAGGGCTAGAATGTCCCCTGCTTAAGCCAGTACATGTCCAGGCCCCCGTATGAAGTTTGCTAGAGTGCATCCCGAAGAGGATTGGGAGAATGTCATATGGTCAGAGAAACCAAATATACAACTTTTTGGTAAAAAACTCAACTCGTCATGTTTGGAGGACCAAAGAATGCTGAGTGCATCCAAAGAACCCATACCTATGTGAAGCATGGGAGTGGAAAACATCATACTTTGGGCTGTTTTTCTGCAAAGGGCCCCGGACGACTGATACGTGTAAAGAAAGAAGAATGAATGGGGCACATAGTATCGTGAGGAATTTTGAGTGAAACCTCTCCTTCCATCAGCAAGGGCTGAAGATGATTGAAACGATGGCTGGGTCTTTCAGCAGTGGACCAATGATCCCAACACACACCGCCCGGGCAACGAAGGAGTGGCTTCGTTAGAAGCATTCAAAGTCCCCTGGAGTTCTCCAGATCTCAAACCCCCATAGAAAGATCTTGGGAGGGAGTTGAAAGTCCGTGTTCGTCCAGCCGACCCAGCCCCCAAACATCACTGCTATAGAGGAGATCTGCATGGAGGAATGGTACCAAATCCCAACAACCACGGGTGTGAAAACCTTGTGAAGACTTACAGAAAACCGTTTTGACCTGTGTCCCATTGACAACAACGGGTATATAACAAAGTATGAGAGAAGCTTTTGTTATTGGACAAATAACTTATTTTCCACCATAATTTGCAACTAAATCCCGTTACAAATCCTACAATGTGAATTTTCTGGGATTTGTTTTTCCTCATTTTGTTGTCCTTCTAGTTGACGTGTAACGTATAATGAAATTACCAGGCCCATCTCATACTTTTTTAAGTGGTGAAGAACTTGCACCATTGGTGGATGACTAAATACTTTTTTTCCCCACTTGTAAATATATTATATATATATATGTGTAATATAATATTATACTATGATATATAGAATATATATATATATATATATAGATATATATGTGTTATTGTATTGTATATAATATATATATTATGTGGTATATATATATATATTATATATATATATATATTATATAGATAGATATAGAATTATTGTAAAATTAACTCTGTCCATAAGGTGTAGATAGTAAGTATAGACCGGAAGTAGAGGCCTGGGCGTTGTTGTTCACTAATTTACTTCAAGTAGGGAAAGGATGGTGGGGTTGAAAAGTAATAAAGGGGAATATATATATAAAAAATAAAAATAACATGGGGGATTGGAAGTGATGCAGACAATTACATTGATAGAAGATACAATCTACTCTGCAATATTAAGCTGATCCATCCCCCCAAAAAAAAAAAAAAAAAAAAATAGCACTGCAGATACAGTTGAGTACGAAGGAAAGGCTTTCTGCACTGCAGGTAACAATCCTTACATCTTCGGTGGTCGTGGGAAAGACGCATCGCTAAAAACATTTGTGTAAACAACTGCTTGCAGTTCTGAGCCAACCTGGATACTAAGGAGATCCTGAGGGAAATCGACGAGTATCAACAGCTTTATGCTATGGAGGAACAACATAATCATCGTGGAAAGATCCGGTCTCACAAAATAACTCTAACCCGAACTCATGACTTCCTCCGAAGCTGCCTCATTTTACTTTTTTTTTTTCTTCTCCTTGTTCGGGCAGGCTTCGGCGTTCGTCGTCACCGGCCTTCTAGCCCCCTGCCGCTCCTATCTCATCATTCCATTTGTTTTGTCTTGTTTATTACACACACCTGGTTCATATCCCCTCACCAGTACCTGTATAAGTGTTCCCTCTGCCCCCCTTGTCTTTTGTGTGTATTGTTTATTATAGAGGTGACTCTAGCTCGGTGGAGCTCTTTTGTTTTGTGTATCGCCGGGATATTCACCCGTGTGCTTTGTTGTTTTCCAGTGCACCGTATTTCTGCACTGGATTGTTTTACGCACTGCTGCGTACCGCTGTGTTCCAGAATAAACCTTTTATTCTGTGATTTACCCTCCTGCGCCTGGACTCCTTCTAAATCACTCATCACAGACAGATTCATCTACAGACACGGACGATTTACTTACCGTTGAAGTAGAGGCTGGTGCTCTGGCTGGAATCCGTGCAACACTTGAAAAGTTGCTTTGAGGAGGTAGCAGGGCTGAGGGGGAGTTTGGAGTTTAGTCACAGTGAAATTCTCACGCTCCAAGGAAAGAACAAGGCCCTCACAGCCAAGGTAAAAACCCTCGATTCCAACATGGATTGTCTACTCAGGGAAAACAGGGTGATGAGGGAGTTGCTACTAGACATTACAAGCCCGTAGCATGCGTGAAAATCTAATATTTTCTGGGAATTCCTGAGGGGCTGATCAGAGAGTTCATGCAATCCGCCTTGAAACATCCTCTAGAGACTGTAAAATAAGGTGGCTTTACACCGAGTGCGCAGACTCGGAGCTCGGAGCGACAAGACCAAGGGTCCCGACCTATCTCACTACCAACAAAAGGAGCTGATCAAAAGCAGGGGAAGGGAGCTTAAAGGGACCAAATTCGGTCTCAATGACCAATTTCCCCGGGAGATAAACGAACGTCGCAAGAGACTGTATCCTGTACAGAGACAACAGAGGGAGAGATAAGAGAGACTGTATCCTGTACAGAGACAACAGAGAGAGAGATAAGAGACTGTATCCTGTACAGAGACAACAGAGGGAGAGATAAGAGGCTGTATCCTGTACAGAGACAACAGAGGGAGAGATAAGAGGCTGTATCCTGTACAGAGACAACAGAGGGAGAGATAAGAGGCTGTATCCTGTACAGAGACAACAGAGGGAGAGATAAGAGGCTGTATCCTGTACAGAGGGGGAGAGATAAGAGACTGTATCCTGTACAGAGACAACAGAGGGAGAGATAAGAGACTGTATCCTGTACAGAGACAACAGAGGGAGAGATAAGAGGCTGTATCCTGTCCAGAGACAACAGAGGGAAGAGATAAGAGGCTGTATCCTGTACAGAGACAACAGAGGGAGAGATAAGAGGCTGTATCCTGTACAGAGACAACAGAGGGAGAGATAAGAGGCTGTATCCTGTACAGAGACAACAGAGGGAGAGATAAGAGGCTGTATCCTGTACAGAGACAACAGAGGGAGAGATAAGAGGCTGTATCCTGTACAAGACAACAGAGGGAGAGATAAGAGACTGTATCCTGTACAGAGACAACAGAGGGAGAGGGGTAAGAGACTGTATCCTGTACAGAGACAACAGAGGGAGAGATAAGAGGCTGTATCCTGTACAGAGGGGAGAGATAAGAGACTCTATCCTGTATATAAAGACAACAGAGGGAGAGATAAGAGACTGTATCCTGTACAGAGACAACAGAGGGAGAGATAAGAGGCTGTATCCTGTACAGAGACAACAGAGGGAGAGATAAGAGGCTGTATCCTGTACAGAGACAACAGAGGGAGAGATAAGAGGCTGTATCCTGTACAGAGACAACAGAGGGAGAGATAAGAGGCTGTATCCTGTACAGAGACAACAGAGGGAGAGATAAGAGACTGTATCCTGTACAGAGACAACAGAGGGAGAGATAAGAGGCTGTATCCTGTACAGAGGGGGAGAGATAAGAGACTGTATCCTGTACAGAGACAACAGAGGGAGAGATAAGAGGCTGTATCCTGTACAGAGGGGGAGAGATAAGAGACTGTATCCTGTACAGAGACAACAGAGGGAGAGATAAGAGGCTGTATCCTGTACAGAGGGGGAGAGATAAGAGACTGTATCCTGTACAGAGACAACAGAGGGAGAGATAAGAGGCTGTATTCTGTACAGAGACAACAGAGGGAGAGGGGAAAGCGTGCCTTTATAGACGGACAGTTCTTCTGAGACAGCTCCATAACACCATGGCTCTACTAAATTCTACGGGGATGTCAGGGCACGGGAAATAAATTATGGGACCTGTAAAAATATCTGAACACTATGAAGTTGATATGAGCACACACGCACTCAATTACACGCTCGCATACACATATGGACGCATACACACACACACACACACACACACACACTTGATCTCTCTCTCTTCTCTCCCTCTCTCCCCTCTCTCTCTATTGTCGAGAACCTTTCTATAATTTAATATTTTTTGTTTGTCTTTGTCTTCTATGTCTTTGTCTACATGTTTATCTATGTTTACAACAAGCAATGGGAAGATATCAGAACAGGGACGTTGGGGAACAATAAGATATTGTACGGGATATATTTGTACTGTAGTGAAGCCGTCTCTATACAGTGAGGGAAAAAAAGTATTTGATCCCCTGCTGATTTTGTACGTTTACCCACTGACAAAAAAATTATCAGTCTATAATTTTAATGGTAGGTTTATTTGAACAGTGAGAGACAGAATAACAACAACAAAATCCAAAAAAACGCATGTCAAAAATGTTATAAATTGATTTGCATTTTAATTAGGGAAATAAGTATTTGACCCCCTCTCAATCAGAAAGATTTCTGGCTCCCAGGTGTCTTTTATACAGGTAACGAGCTGAGATTAGGAGCACACTCTTAAAGGGAGTGCTCCTAATCTCAGTTTGTTACCTGTATAAAAGACACCAGTCCACAGAAGCAATCAATCAATCAGATTCCAAACTCTCCACCATGGCCAAGACCAAATATCTCTCCAAGGATGTCAGGGACAAGATTGTAGACCTACACAAGGCTGGAATGGGCTACAAGACCATCGCCAAGCAGCTTGGTGAGAAGGTGACAACAGTTTGGTGCAATTATTCGCAAATGGAAGAAACACAAAATAACTGTCAATCTCCCTCGGCCTGGGGCTCCATGCAAGATCTCACCTCGTGGAGTTGCAATGATCATGAGAACGGTGAGGAATCAGCCCAGAACTACATGGGAGGATCTTGTCAATGATTTCAAGGCAGCTGGGACCATAGTCACCAAGAAAACAATTGGTAAACACACTACGCCGTGAAGGACTGAAATCCTGCAGCGCCCGCAAGGTCCCCCTGCTCAAGAAAGCACATATACAGGCCCGTCTGAAGTTTGCCAATGAACATCTGAATGATTCAGAGGAGAACTGGGTGAAAGTGTTGTGGTCAGATGAGACCAAAATCGAGCTCTTTGGCATCAACTCAACTCGCCGTGTTTGGAGGAGGAGGAAATGCTGCCTATGACCCCATGAACACCATCCCCACCGTCAAACATGGAGGTGGAAACATTATGCTTTGGGGGTGTTTTTTGCTCTGCTAAGGGGGACAGGACAACTTCACCGCATCAAAGGGACGATGGACGGGGCCATGTACCGTCAAATCTTGGGTGAGAACCTCTTTCCCTCAGCCAGGGCATTGAAAATGGGTCGTGGATGGATATTCCAGCATGACAATGACCCAAAACACACGGCCAAGGCAACAAAGGAGTGGCTCAAGAAGAAGCACATTAAGGTCCTGGAGTGGCCTAGCCAGTCTCCAGACCTTAATCCCATAGAAAATCTGTGGAGGAAGCTGAAGGTTCGAGTTGCCAAACGTCAGCCTCGAAACCTTAATGACTTGGAGAAGATCTGCAAAGAGGAGTGGGACAAAATCCCTCCTGAGATGTGTGCAAACCTGGTGGCCAACTACAAGAAACGTCTGACCTCTGTGATTGCCAACAAGGGTTTTGCCACCAAGTACTAAGTCATGTTTTTGCAGAGGGGTCAAATACTTATTTCCCTCATTAAAATGCAAATCAATTCATAACATTTTTGACATGCGTTTTTCTGGATTTTTTTGTTGTTATTCTGTCTCTCACTGTTCAAATAAACCTACAGACCCTGGTCACTACAGACCCTGGTTCAATTCCAGGCTGTATCACAACCGGCCGTGATTGGGTGTCCCATAGGGCGGCGCACAATTGGCGCTAAATAAGAATTAACTGACTTAACTGACTTGCCTAGTTAAATAAAGGTTAAATAAATAAATAAATAAATAATAATAATTTCACTATTATTAAAACAAGACCCAGATGGCAAATATAAAGATCCAGTCTATCTAAAAAACTGGAGGCCTCTTACACTTCCATGTTGTGATGCAAAAATACTAGCGAAATGCATAGAACTCAGAATTAAAAAGGTTTTACCAGGTATTGTTCATCCTGATCAGACAGGTTTTTTACATGGAAGATACATTGGAGATAATATACGACAAGTACTAGAAATAATAATAGAACATCATGAAACATCTAAGAAGCCAGGCCTGGTATTTACAGCGGATTTTGAAAAGGCCTTTGATCAAGTAAGACTAGATTTTATTTATAAATGCCTGGATTGTTTCAAAATCAGATTCTCTTATAAAATGGGTAAAAGTAATGTATAGCAAACCCAGGTGTAAAATAGTAAATAGTGGCTACTTCTCAGAGAGTTTGAATTGTCAAGAGGAGTTAAACAAGGGTGCCCACTGTCACCATATCTATTGATTATGGCCATCGAAATGCTCGCTATTAAAATCAGATCAAATAACAACATTAGAGGATTAGAAATCCAAGGCTTAAAAACAAAGGTGTCCATGTATGCCGATGACTCAAGTTTTATATTAAGTCCGCAAGCTAGATCCCTGCAAAGTCCCATTGAAGATCTACATAACTTTTCTGGACTCTCTGGACTAAAACCTAATTATGATAAGTGTACAATATTACGTATTGGATCTTTAAAAAATACAACTTTTACATTACCCTGTAGTTTTCCTATACAATGGGCTGACGGTGAAGTAGACATACTTGGTATTCATATCACAAAATATGTAAATGAGCTCTCCATGATGAATTTCAATAGAAAACCTGTAAAAATAGAGAAGATCCTGCAACCATGGAGAGGTAAATACCTGTCTATTTATGGAGAATTTGCCCTGATTAACTCCTTAGTCATATCTCAGTTTACTCACTTACTTATGGCGCTGCCTACTCCCGATGATTCGTTTTTGAAATCATATAAGCAAAAGATATTTCGCTTTATCTGGGATGCTAAACCAGACAAAATAAAGCGTGCCTATCTATATAATGGATATGAACTGGGTGGGTTGAGATTATTACATATAAAAGCACTACACCTCTCTCTAAAAGTTTCACTTATCCAAAAGTTATCCCTAAATGGTTCTCAAGTAGATTACTACTTTTTCTAAGTATCTCTCTTTTTCAAACAAGAATTGCAGAGCTGGCTACAAAAGATGGAACAAAAATTAGAAACAAATATTATGGCTGAACTTAAATGTGCTGGTTGACAAAAGACCTGTATTTATGGAAAATATGTTTGAAAAGTGTATTTTGTTTTTAAATGACATTGTAAATTGGAATGGTAGAGTTATGTCTTTCATGGAGTTATCAGAATTGTATGGGAAGGTCTGCTCAATCCAAGATTCCAACCAATTGAATACAGAATTACCCCAAAATGGAGGAGGCAGGTGGCAGCGGGAGGAGGTAGGGAACTGGTCTGTCTGCCCAATATAAAGGATCAAGGGAGGAGGTAGGGAACTGGTCTGTCAGCCCAATATAAAGGATCAAGGGAGGAGGTAGGGAACTGGTCTGTCAGCCCAATATAAAGGATCAAGGGAGGAGGTAGGGAACTGGTCTGTCTGCCCAATATAAAGGATCAGGAGGAGAGGAGGTCTGTCTGCCCAATATAAAGGAACTGGTCTGTCTGCCCAATATAAAGGATCAAGGGAGGAGGTAGGGAACTGGTCTGTCTGCCCAATATAAAGGATCAAGGGAGGAGGTAGGGAACTGGTCTGTCTGCCCAATATAAAGGATCAAGGGAGGAGGTAGGGAACTGGTCTGTCTGCCCAATATAAAGGATCAAAACTGGCAGAGGAATAAAAATAGCATAAATAGGAAAGTATAGCAGTTTCATTTGAGGACCAGGATGTTGACAGCTGTGTGCCATACAGGTTACAAAATAGCTGGGAAGAGATTTTTGATGTACCGATTCCATGGCACAGGGTGTATGAGTTGATATATAAAATGACACAAATCAAATCAAATCAAAATGTGTTTGCCACATGCGCCGAATACAACAGGTGTAGACATTACAGTGAAATGCTTACTTACAAGTCCTTAACCAACAATGCATTTTTTAAATTTATTTTTTATGAATAAAAGCAAATAACTAAAGAGCAGCAGTAAAATATAATAACAGTAGGGAGGCTAATAGTCCGGATAGCCAGGATTAGCTGTTTTAAAGGAGTCTTATGGCTTGGGGGTAGAAGCTGTTAAGGAGCCTTTTGGACCTAGACTTGGCGCTCTGGTACCGCTTGCCATGCGGTAGCAGAGAGAACAGTCTATGACTAGGGTGGCTGGAGTCTTTGACAATTTTGAGGGCCTTCCTCTGACACTGCCTGGTATAGAGGTCCTGGATGGCAGGAAGCTTGGCCGGTGTAGTACGATTCAATCTTAGTCCGGTATTGACTCTTTGCCTGTTTGATGGTTCGTCGGAGGGCATAGCGGGATTTCTTAGAAGCGTCCGGGTTAGAGTCCCACTCCTTGAAAGCGGCAGCTCTACCCTTTAGCTCAGTGCGGATGTTGCCTGTAATCCATGGCTTCTGGTTGGGGTATGTACGTATGGTCACTGTTGGGATGACGTCATCGATGCACTTATAGATGAAGCCGGTGACTGATATGGTGTACTCCTCAATGCTATCTGAAGAATCCCGGAACATATTCCAGTCTGTGCTAGCATTACAGTCCTGTAGCTTAGCATCCGCGTCATCTGACAACTTCTGTATTGAGCGAGTCACTGGTGCTTCCTGCTTTAGTTTTTGCTTATAAGCAGGAATCAGGAGGATAGAGTTATGGTCAGATTTGCCAAATGGAGGGCGAGGGAGAGCTTTGTATGCGTCTCTGTGTGTGGAGTAAAGGTGGTCTAGAGTTTTTTTTTCCCTCTGGTTGCACATTTAACATGCTGGTAGATATTAGGTAGAACGGATTTAAGTTTCCCTGCATTAAAGTCCCCGGCCACTAGGAGCGCTGCCTCTGGATGAGCGTTTTCCTGTTTACTTATGGCCTTATACAGCTCATTGAGTGCAGTCTTAATGCCAGCATCGGTTTGTGGTGGTAGATAGACAACTACGAAAAATATAGATGAAAAGTCTCTTGGTAAATAGTGTGGTCTTCAGCTTATCATGAGATACTCTACCTCAGGCGAGCAAAACCTCGAGATGTCCTTAGTATTGGATTTTGTGCACCAGCTGTTGTTCACAAATATACACAGACTGCCACCCCTTGTCTTACCGGAGTCAGCCGTTCTATCATGCCGACGTAGCGTATATCCTGTCAGCTGTATGTTGCCCATGTCGTCGTTCAGCCACGACTCGGTGAAACATAAGATATTACCGTTTTTAATGTCCCGTTGGTAGGATAATCGTAATCGTAGGTCGTCCAATTTGTTTTCAAGTGATTGAACATTGGCTAATAGGATTGATGGAAGAGGCAGTTTACTCGCTCGCCGTCAGATCCTTACAAGGCACCCCGACCTACGTCCACGATATCTCCGTCTCGTTCTCCTGCGAATGATGGGGATTTGGGCCTTGTCGGGTGCCTGTAGGATATCCTTCGCGTCCGACTCGTTGAAGAAAAAATCTTCGTCCAATACGAGGTGAGTAATCGCTGTCCTGATATCCAGAAGCTCTTTTTGGTCATAAGAGACGGTGGCAGAAACATTATGTACAGAATAAATTACAAATAACGCGGAAAAACACACATAATAGTACAATTGGTTAGAGGGCTGTAAAACGGCAGCCATCTTCTCCGGCGCCTTTCACATTTCAGCTCAAATTATTTTACACAATTCTTGCCACCAACAAAATGTTGCATATTTGGGGCATACAATCATCACAGCTCTGCAGATTTTGTGTGAGGATACAGAATCAATAGACCATTTGTTTTGGTGTTGCCCTCAGGTAGCCTGCTTCTGGTCTCAAGTTCAGGAATGGCTAAAAATGCATAAAATTGATCTAAAATTGAAAATAGTATTGTTGGGAGATCTGGAGAGACCTGGTCAGTCAATTACTAATATAATAATACTCTTAGTAAAAGTATTTATCTTGAACTCGCAATCTGTGGATTCTATTCGATCAGATAAATTCAAATTGTATGTTGAACATCACAGCATAGTTGAAAGATATATGGTGCGTAGAGATCCGAAGAGGGTGGCCAGCAGAGATAGGTGGGATGGGCTGAGGGAAGCTGAGGGTTGGGATGGGCTGAGGGAGGCTGAGGGTTGGGATGGGCTGAGGAAACCTCAGGGTTGGGATGTGGAACTGGAGACAAGTGGGAGCGGAGTTGCTGGGTTGAGGATAGAATGATGGTCAAAAGATAAAAGTCAAAAAATTAAGTCAAAATAAAACATAACAAAAAGTACGTTTGTATGACACTGAGGGGCAGTGTTGTTACAGCTAATTCCTGTTTGCCAGAGGCTCATGCCATGCAGGTGTTAGTACACATGCATATACACACACTCTCATTCAAATGCACACACGTGCACATACACGGACACATACACACACACATACACACACGTAAATAGTGCCATACATGGAATCAAACGTATTCAGTTGGCCTTGCTGTTGTCCTTGATGTCTTTTGTTTTTTGTTGTTTTCTGTTTTCCTTTGTCTTTGTCTTTTTTGTATTTTGTTCATTTTGTTGGTTTTTGATACATTATTTTATTTTTCTCAGGGTGGGGGAGGAGGGGACTGTGGGGAGGAGGAGACTGTGGGGAGGAGGGGACTGTGGGGAGGGAGGGGACTGTGGGGAGGAGGGGACTGTGTGGAGGAGGGGACTGTGGGGAGGAGGGGACTGTGGGGAGGAGGGGACTGTGGGGAGGAGGAGACTGTGGGGAGGAGGAGACTGTGGGGAGGAGGGGACTGTGGGGAGGAGGAGACTGTGGGGAGGAGGAGACTGTGTGGAGGAGGGGACTGTGTGGAGGAGGGGACTGTGTGGAGGAGGAGGGGACTGTGGGGAGGAGGGGACTGTGGGGGGGGGGGGGGGACTGTGGGGAGGAGGAGACTGTGGGGAGGAGGAGGGACTGTGGGGAGGAGGGGACTGTGGGGGGGAGGGGACTGTGGGGAGGAGGGGACTGTGTGGGAGGAGGAGACTGTGGGGAGGAGGGGACTGTGGGGAGGAGGAGACTGTGGGGAGGGGGGGAGGGGTCTTGGACTTGAACACCTTGGTAGGTCAAAGCTGTGTACTGGAACACCTTGGTAGGTCAAAGCTGTGTACTGGAACACCTTGGGTAGGTCAAAGCTGTGTACTGGAACACCTTGGTAGGTCAAATCTGTGTACTGTAACACCTTGGTAGGTCAAAGCTGTGTACTGTAACACCTTGGTAGGGTCAAAGCTGTGTACTGGAACACCTTGGTAGGTCAAAGCTGTGTACTGGAACACCTTGGTAGGTCAAAGCTGTGTACTGGAACACCTTGGTAGGTCAAAGCTGTGTACTGGAACACCTTGGTAGGTCAAAGCTGTGTACTGGAACACCTTGGTAGGTCAAAGCTGTGTACTGGAACACCTTGGTAGGTCAAATCTGTGTACTGGAACACCTTGGTAGGTCAAATCTGTGTGCTGGAACACCTTGGTAGGTCAAAGCTGTGTACTGGAACACCTTGGTAGGTCAAAGCTGTGTACTGGAACACCTTGGTAGGTCAAAGCTGTGTACTGGAATACCTTGGTAGGTCAAAGCTGTGTACTGGAACACCTTGGTAGGTCAAAGCTGTGTGCTGGAACACCTTGGTGGAGCAGGATGGGTGAAGTAGGCCTTGTGGTGCACTGCTCATGTCCATTGTCTTTCTTTTTCAGCTTCAGGCTTGCCTACTTCTCACTTAAAACATATTTCTTTGTGTTTAAAACTCACTCAATAAAGCCTGAGTGTCTTTCTATGTTATGTGTTTCCCACAGAACACGGTGGACAAGCTGATTAAGAAGACCAACCTGGCTCTGGTGGTGGGTACCAACTCCTGGAGAGAACAGTTCCTGGAGGCCATCACAGTCAGTGCAGGTAAACACCAGCTCCTGGAGAGAACAGTTCATGGAGGCCATCACAGTCAGTGCAGGTAAACACCAACTCCTGGAGAGAACAGTTCATGGAGGCCATCACAGTCAGTGCAGGTAAACACCAACTCCTGGAGAGAACAGTTCCTGGAGGCCATCACAGTCAGTGCAGGTAAACACCAACTCCTGGAGAGAACAGTTCATGGAGGCCATCACAGTCAGTGCAGGTAAACACCAACTCCTGGAGAGAACAGTTCATGGTGGCCATCACAGTCAGTGCAGGTAAACACCAACTCCTGGAGAGAACAGTTCATGGAGGCCATCACAGTCAGTGCAGGTAAACACCAGCTCCTGGAGAGAACAGTTCATGGAGGCCATCACAGTCAGTGCAGGTAAAACACCAAACTCCTGGAGAGAACAGTTCATGGAGGCCATCACAGTCAGTGCAGGTAAACACCAGCTCCTGGAGAGAACAGTTCATGGAGGCCATCACAGTCAGTGCAGGTAAACACCAGCTCCTGGAGAGAACAGTTCATGGAGGCCATCACAGTCAGTGCAGGTAAACACCAGCTCCTGCACCGCACATACCACACTCTAGGGGGCGCCATTTAGTGGCCAGAGCACTCAAAGGAAGATGGTAAATACCAGTCTGTTTACCAGAACTGTTTTGCTAACATTCCTCTATTTGCCATGCGTCATGAAAAGGACTGGAATGTTAGCACAAACAGGGATCAGGTAAATACAATACAGTGACAAAAAACGTTGATCTTTGATTGTTAATTGTTGATCATCCAGTCATAATTGTTAGATATTACATATCAGAAACTATTAAATGTGTTGTTTTTTGTTTAGCTTTGCGTTTGGCTTATAAAGGGACGGACAGACAGACAGACAGCCTTGGAGGTCGGATATGTTTTCTGTATACGGCCATCTTCCCACTCACAGAAACATTGCTGTTTGTCATCTTGTCAAGGTCTAAGTGACACTGAGTCTGACTATGGGGTGTGAAGATCTGCCAATCAGCCTGTAGACGCTCCTAGACAGACTGGATGAAACCACGTGACCCATTTCTGCTGCAGGCAAACTAAACTCTCTCTAGAGCTCTTCCAGTTTCTACTGAGCAACATCAAGTGATACTCTGGCTGTTTCTCAATGCCTATTTCCTCACCTCCTTCTCATTGGAGGAGAACATCCGTCCCCTCAGATCTTGTCCTTCATTTTGAGGAGGCGAGGAAAGAGGACATGAGGAATCAAACCAAGGAAAGATTAATTGAGAAAGAATGCCCAGTCTCCTCCCTCAGCTGTACTGTACACACAACCCACACACACACTCCTCTCTACATCTCTGTAGCTTCTCTATCTCCACACAGTAAACTCCTGGAAGGCCCTCAATCTGCTCAGTAAACTCCTGGAAGGCCCTCACTCTGCTCAGGAAACTCCTGGAAGGCCCTGTCTAATCTCCAGCCAGCACCCGGCCCTGCGTCCCGCCTAGCCCCCTGCCCAGCTACCCTGCCTACTCATGGAGGCCTCCTTTTGGCTGCGGGGAGCTGGGCCAGTCACTCACAGTACCTGTCCGGCTACACACTTCCCTACCTCTGTAGCCCTAGTGGCCTGTTCTGTTATTTTCAGAGTAAAAACCACTTCCAATTTGGGTAGTGAATATACTTCTGCTGAGGGCCCCTAATGTCCTGCTGAGGGCCCCTAATGGCCTGCTGAGGGCCCCTAATGGCCTGCTGAGGGCCCCTAATGGCCTTATGAATGGATAGAGATGTCATACTGAATAAGAATTAGCTTTTCTCTGTTATTTTTTTAATGGGGAGGATTCATGTTTTTTCTTTGCAGACTCCTAACAGAGTTGGACTGGACAAGGTTTTAGCTTTGTTACATATAACAAGATCACTTAATTTAGATGTTCAGTAGTAGTGTGTGTTGTCATTCCTCCACTTGCTGTCCCATCCTAATAGTTCAGTGTGAGGCTATATGAGTATTCGGTCTTCTTAGAGTGGATTAAACGCACTGGGAACCAGGATGTCACTATGAAATACAACCATCTGCTCTTATGAAATATTACTCAATGTATCATAGTAAGTTAAAATGATCGACTTCCTTGATCTCATCCCTCATCCCCACCTCCCTCCCTTCTCCATCACGACCCCTTCTTGCTCTATCACTCTACCAACTACTGTTTCCACTCTTCCTCTACTCTCCATCTGTTCCTGTTCTCTCTCTCCTCCCTTCACTGTCCCCACCTGCTACTCCTCCTCCTCCTCTTCACTCCTCCCTTCACCCCTCCTCTCCTCCATCTCCCTGCTCCTCTCTCCCTTGTCCCTCCCATCCTCCTCCCTCCTCTCCTCCCTCCTCCATCTCCTCCCTCCCTCCTCTCTTCTCTCCTCCCTCCTCCTCCATCTCTCCTCCTCCTCCCTCCCTCCTCTCTTCTCTCCTCCCTCCTCTCCTCACTCCTCTCCTCTCTCCTCCTTCCACTCCTTTCTCCTCTCCTCTCCTTCCACTCCTTTCTCCTCTCCTCCCTCCTCTACTCTCTCCTCTCCCCCTCTCCTCTCTCCTCCTCCTCTCCTCTCTCTTCTCTTCTCTTCTCCTTTCTCTCCTCACTCCTCCCTCCTCTCTCCTCCCTCTCCCTCCTCTCTCCTCCCTCGCTCTCTTCTCTCCTCTCTCCTCCCTCCTCTACTCTCTCCTCCCTCCTCTCCTCTCTCTCTCTCCTCTCCTCTCCTCTCCTCTCCTCTACTCTCCTCTCTCTCCTCTCCTCTCCACTCTCCTCCATCCTCTCCTCTCTCCCTTGTCCCCAGGAGATGAGGATGAGGAGGACTCTGGTGAAGAGCGTCTCCCTTCTTGTTTTGACTATGTCATGCACTTCCTCACCGTCTTCTGGAAGGTCAGTAGAGTTGGTGCTCCTCTCCTCTATAGCTCAGATGGTAGAGCATGGTTCTTGCAACGCCAAGGGTCGTGGGTTTTATTCCCGGGATCACCCGTACGTAAAATGTGTGCGTGCATGACTTTAAGTCCCTTTAGATACAAGCGTCTGCTAAATAGCATATATTATTATTGGTAACACTTTACTGCCATTGCTCATAACTATTAATAACTGTTAACGATGGCTTATGACACATTTTATGATGTGTTATGTAGCTGTTATAAAGGCTTAATGAATGCATTCATAAGGACACCTACAGTAAAGTGTTAAATTATTATTCATATTATTACTATTCATATTATTCACATCAGGTCCTGTTCGCCTGTGTTCCTCCCACGGACTATCTGAACGGCTGGGCCTGCTTCTTCATCTCCATCATCATCATCGGCATGCTGACCGCCGTGATAGGAGATCTGGCGTCTCACTTCGGCTGCACCATCGGGTTGAAGGACTCCGTCACCGCCGTGGTGTTCGTGGCACTGGGTACATCTGTCCCTGGTGAGTACACTAATGGATAGTAGTGTGGGGGTGTGGCAGGGCTGTGGGCTGTAGGGGTGTGGGAGGGCTGTGGGCGTAGGGGGTGTGGGGGGCTGTGGGCGTAGGGGGTGTGGCAGGGCTGTGGGCGTAGGGGGGGTGGCAGGGCTGGGGTGTGGCAGGGCTGTGGGCTGTAGGGGGTGTGGCAGGGCTGTGGGCTGTAGGGGGTGTGGCAGGGCTGTGGGCGTGGGGGGGGGGGGGGGGCTGTGGGTGTGAGGCGTAGGGGGTGTGGCAGGGCTGTGGGCTGGGGGGGTAGGGGGTGTGGCAGGGCTGTGGGCGTAGGGGTGGGAGTTAGGGGGTGTGGCCGGGGCTGTGGGCAGTAGGAGGTTGTGGAGTGGGGATGTGGGCTGTTTAGGGGTGTGTGTTGCAGGGCTGTGTGCGTAGGGGGTGTGTGGGGGGCTGTGTGGGCTGATAGGGGGTGTGGCAGGGCTGCGGGGCTGTTAGGGGGGGTGGCAGGGCTGTGGGTTTTAGGGGGTGTGGCAGGGCTGCTGGTCGTAGGGGGGGTGGCAGGGCTGTGGGGCGTAGGGGGTGTGGCAGGGCCTGTGGGCGTAGGGGGTGTGTGGCAGGGCTGTGGGCGTAGGGGGGGTGGCAGGGCTGTGGGCTGTTGGGGGCTGTGGGCGTAGGGGGCTGTGGCAGGCGGCTGGGTGGGCTGAGGGGGGGGTGGCAGGGCTGTGGGCTGTAGGGGTGTTGTGGCAGGGGATGGGGGCTGTAAGGGGTTGTGGCGGGCTGTGGGCGTAGGGGGTGTGGGTGGGGTGGCCAGGGCTTGTGGGCGTAGGGGTGGGTGGCAGGGCTGTGGGCATGTAGGGGGGGTGGCAGGCTGTGGGCGGTTAGGGGGGGGTGTCAGTGCTGTTGGGTGGGCATAGGAGGGGTTGGCAAGGGCTGTGGTCGCTGAGGGTGGCGCCTACCAGCCTCTAACATCACTTGAATAAAGCATACAAACCATTAAAGCTCTTTCGTTTCACCGCTACCTTTTTGAAATGATTGAAATGATTAGTCGTAAAAGGAGGGATAAGAAAACAAGAAAGAGGGAGTGGAAACACCTTCCCCTCTCTCCTAGAGAAGAGGAGCTCTCCTCTCCTCTCTCTCAGGAGAGAGAGGAGAGCCCTCCTTTCCCTCTCTCTCTCTCTCTCTCTCTCCTCTCTCGCCCTCTTTCCCTCTCTCTCGGAGCTAAAGAGCCTCTTTCCCTCTCTCTCTCTCTCTCCCTCTCAGAGAAGATATAGAGAGCTCCTAGAGCCCTCTTTCTCTCAAGCTCCTCTCTCTCCCCTCAGCCTCTCTCTCTCCTCGAGATCTTCTCTCTCCTCTCTCTCTACAGTCCCTCTCTCTCGAGAGAAAGAGAGAGAGAGAGAATCTCTCCTCTCTCTCTCTCTAGAGATCTCCATCGAGAGATAGAGAAGGAGAGAGAGAAAGAGGGAGGAAGGTCTCTCTCTGAGATAGAATAGACCCTCTCTCCTCTAGAAAGATAAGAAGCAGGGAAAGAGAGATAAGGAAGAAGAGGAGACGCGAGCCCTCTTTCCTCTCTCCTAGAGAGAGAGAGAAAGTCTCTCTCTCTATAGGGAAAGAAAGAGAGAGAGAGAGAGAAGAGAGAGAGAGTGAAGATCTCTCCTATAGAGGAGAGAAGAGAGAGAGGCAGATCTCTCTCCCCATCTTTCCGAAGAATCCTAGGAAAGACGCTCTCTCCCTCTCTCTCTTCTCTCTCTCTGTCTCTCTAGAGAGAAGAGAGGATAGAGCCCTCTTTCCCTCTCTCTCTCTCCTCTCTCCTCTCTGGCCCTCTCTCTCTCTCTCTCTCCTGAGAAAGAGGGAAAGAGCTCGATCTCTCTCCATAGATATATAAGAGAGAGACTATAGTCCGAGAGACGTCGCGCTCTATATCTCTCTCTCTCTTAGAAAGCGAGAGAGAGCGAAGTCTCAGCTCTCCTCTATAGAGAGAATCTCTCTCTCCCTCTAGTGATATAGACGCGAGTAGAAGAAAGAGTTGCCGTCGATAGCAGATCTCTCGCGCTGAGAAGAAGGAGCGAGAAGATCCCTCTATAGCTAGAGCCATAGAACAGCGAAGAGAGTCTTGAGAGCACTGGAAAGATACTCGATACGAGCTATCTCGCGCTCTTCTGTCAGCAGAGATATCGCTCGCGGAAAAGATATATACTGAAGAGAAAGAGCATGATCTACTCAGAGAGAGAGAAAATAGCTAGAGAGAGAGCAGAAGATAGATAGTAATCTCGGACGATAGCGACATAGAATATGCGAAATCTCTATCGCACCCGTACTTCTCGCTGCTCCTATATCTCCCGCTACTCTCTGAACCGCTTTCAACGCTCGTCTCGTCATGCTCATACGTCTCTCTCTCTCCCCTCGTGCGCCCTATTTTTCCCTCTCTCTATCTCTCTCTACTCGCCCTCTGTCCCTCTCCTTCGCTCTCGCCTTTTCTCTCTCATCGCCCTCTTTCCTTCTCTCTCTCTCTCTCTCCCTCTCCTCTCTCTCTCTCGCATCTCTCTCTCTCATGCTCCTCTCGATCTCTCGCACGCTCTCCTCTCATCTGCTATCTCTCTCTACTCCAGCTCTCTTCGCTCTCTCCTCTCTAACTCCTCGCTCTCGTCTCTCACTCTCGCCCTCTTTCCGCTCCTCTCTCTTACTCTCCCTCTCTCTTCTCGCCCTTTATCTCTCTCCCTCTCTCCGCCCTCTTTCCCTCTCTCTCTCTCTCCCTCTCATCGCCCTCTTTCCCTCTCTCTCTCTCTCTCTCTCTCTCGCTCTCCCACACTCTCTCTCTTTCTCTCTCTCGCTCTCTCTCATCTCTCTCTCCCCTCTCTAGCCCTTTCTTGCCCTCTCTCTCTCTCTCTATCATCTCTCTCTCTCTCTCTCTCTCTCATCTCATCCCCTCGTTTCTCTCTCGACTCTCTCCCTCCTCGCTCTCTCTCTCCTGTGCCCTCTCTCTCTCTCTCCTCTCGCTCTCTCGCTCTCTCTCTCGTCTCTCTCATCGCCCTCTTTCCCTCTCTCTCTCTCTCCCTTCTCCGCCCTCTTTCCTCCTCTCTCTCTCTCTCTCTCTCTCTCTCTCTCTTCTCTTTCTCTCTCTCTCTCATGCTCTCTTCTTCTCTCTCTCTCTCTCCATCTCATCGCCATCGTTCCCTCTCTCTCTCTCTCCCTCTATTCGCCCCCTTCCTCTTTCCCTCTCTCCTCTCTCTCTCTCTCTCTCTCTCTCTCCTCTCTTCTCTCTCTCTCTCTCTCCTCTGATCCTCTCTCCCTCCTCTTTTCTCGCCCTCTTTCCCTCTCTTATTCTCTCTCTCTCTCCTCCTCTCTCCTGCTCTCTCGTCATCTCTTCTCTCTCTCTCTCTCTCCATCGCCCTCTCAATTCTCTCTCTCGCATCGCCTCTCTCTCTCTCCTCGCGCCCCCTCCTCCTTCTTCTCTTCTCTCTCTCTCTCTCGCCCTATTTCCCTCTCTCTCTCTCTCTCCGCCCCTCGTCTCATTCTCTCTCCATCTATCTCTCTCTCTCTCTCTGCTCTCTCACTCTCCTTCTTCTCTCTCTCGCCCTTCGTGCTGGGTTGGGTCTCTCTCTCTTCTCTCTCTCTCGCCCTATTTCCTTCTCTATCACCTCTCTCATCCCTCTCTCTCTCTCTCGCCCTCCTCTCTCTCCCTCATCTGCAGCTCGCCTCCTCTCTCTCTCTCTCTCTCTCCTCTCTCTCTCCTCTTCTCGCCCTTCTCTCTCTCTCCCCTCTCGGCTCTTCTCTCGCTCTCTCCTCACTCTCTTTACTCTCTCTCGCTCTCTCCTCTCCGGCCCGCTTCTCCCTCTACTCTCTACTCTCTCTCTCTCCTCTCTCTTCTCTCTATCTTCTCTTCTCTCTCTCTTTCTATCGCCTTCTGTTTCCCTCTCTCTCTCTCTCTCTCGCGCTCCTCTAATTCCCTCTCTCTAGCTCTCTCTCCTCGCCTTCCCTCACCTCCCATTCACCTTTCCCTTCTCTCTCGCCTCCCTTCTCTCTCTCTCTTAATCGCCCTTCTCGCTCTCTCTTGCTCACTCTCCGCACCTCCATCTCTCTCCCCCTCTCTCTTCTACGCTCTCTCTTTCTCTCTCCCTCTCTCGCCCCCCCCTCTCTCTCTCCCCGCCTCTCGCTCTCTTCTCGTCCCTCTCTCTCTCTCTCCTCTCTCTTCGCCCTCTTTCTCCCTCTCTCTCTCTCTCTTCCTCTCTCTCTATCTCTCGCCCTCTCTCTCTCCCGCTCTCCACCCTCTTTCCCTCTTCTATCCTCTCTCCCTCGTCTCGCCCTCTTTGCCTCTCTATCTCTCTCTCTCTCTCTCCCCCCCCCTATCTCTCTCTCTTCTCTCTTCTCTACTCCCTCTTCAATCTCCCTCTCTCGCCCTTCTTTCCACCTCTTCTCATCTCTCTCTCTCCATCTCTCTCTCTCTATCTCTCTCTCTCTCTCTCTCTCTCTCTCGCCGCTTTTCCCTCTCTCTCATCTCTCTCTCTCATCCCTATCTACTCTCTCTCTTCCTGCCCTCTCATCTCTCTCTCGCCCTCTCGCTTCTCTCTCTCTCATCCTCTCTCTCTCTCTCTCTCTCTCGCCCCCCTCTTTCCCTCTATATCTCTCCTCTCTCTCTCTCCCTTCTCAGCGCTCCTCTTCTCTCTCTCTCCTCTCTCTCTTCTCGCGCTCTCTCTCTCTCGCACTCTCGCTCTCTCCCTGCTCTCTCTCTCGTCTCTCGCCCTCATTTCCTCTCTCTCTCTCTCTTCTCCTCTCGCTCTCTCTCCCCCTCTCTCTCTCGCTCTGCCCTCGTCTCTCGCTCTCTCTCTATGCTCTCTCGGCTCCTCTCTCTCTCCTCATCATCGCGCCTCCTTTTCCCTCTCGTCTCTCGCTCTTACCTCTCTCTCAGCCCCTCTCCTCTCTCTCCCTCTCTCGCCCTCTTTCCCCTCTATCTCTCTCTCCTACCTCTCTCGCCCCCCTCCTTTTCCTCTCTCTCTCTCTCTCTCTCTCTCTCCCCCCCTCTCTCTCCTCTCTCTCTCTTCTCTCTCTGTTTCTCTCTCTCCCTCTCTCGCCCTCTTTCCTCTCTCTCTCTCGCTCTCTCTCTCTCTCTCTTTCTCTCTCTCTTCTCTCTCTCGACGCCTCTCTCGCTCTCTCTCCTGCCCTCTCTCTCTCTCCTCTCGCGCTCTCTCTTCTCCCTCTTCTCTCTTCCCCTCTCTCTTCTCTCTCTCTCTCTCTCTGCCTCGCTCTTTCCCTCCTCTCTCTCCCTCTCTCTCTCTCCCTCTCGCGCTCTCCGCTCTCTCTCTCTCTCTCTCGCGCTCTCTCTCTCTTCGCCTCTCTCTCTCTCCCTCTCTCTCTCTCTCTCTCTTCCCTCTTTCCCCTCTCTTCTCTCATCTCCCTCTCGCCCTCTCTCTCTCTCTCTCTGCTCTCTCTCTCTCTCTCTCTCCTCTCTCTCTGCTCCTCTCTCTCTCTCTCACGCCTCCTTCGCTCTCTCTCTCTCTCTCTCTCTCGCCCTCTCTCTCTCTCTCTCTCTCCTCTCTTTCTCGCCCTCTTTCCCTCTCTCTCTCTCTCTCCCCTCTCCTCTCTCTCCTCTCCCTCTCTTCTCTCCCTCTTTCGCTCTCTCTCTCTCTCGCCCCCTCTCTCTCTCGCTCTCTCGCTCTCTCTCTCTATCTCCTCTCTCCTCTCTTCTCTCTCTCTCTCGTTCCTCTCTTTCCCTCCGCCGTCTCTCTCTCTCTCTCTCTCTCTCTCTCTCTCTCTCTCTCTCTCGCCCTCTTTCCTCCTCTCTCTCATCTCTCTCTCTCTCTCTCTCTCTTCTGTCTCTCCTCTCTCGGCCCTCTCCTCTCTCTTTCTCTCGTTCTCTCGCTCTCTCCTCTCTCTTTCCTCTCTCTCCCTCTCGCTCTCTCTCTCTCTCTCTCTCTCTCCCTCTCTCCCTCTCTCTCTCTCTCTCTCTCTCTCCGGCCCTCTTCGGCCCTCTCTCTCTCTCTCTCTCTCTCTCTCGCCCTCTCTCTCTCTCTCTCATCTCTCGTCTCTCTCCGTTCCCTCTCTCTCTCTCTCCTCGATCTCCATCTCTCTCTCTCTCCCCCACTCCTCTCTCATCTGCTCTCTCCCCTCTCTCTCTCTCGCCCTCGCCCTCTCTCTCTCTCCTCTCGCTCTCTCCCTCTCTCTCTCTTCGCCCTCTTTCCATCTCTCTCTCTCTCCTCTCTCTTTCTCTCGCCCTCTCTCTCTCTCGCCCTCTCGCGCTCTCTCTCCTCTCTTCCCTCTCTCTCTCCCTCTCTCTCTCTCTGCTTTGCCCTCTCTCACTCCCCTTCTCAGCTCTCTCTCTCTCTCCGCTCTCTCTCTCTCTCTCGCCCTCTTTCCCTCTCTCTCTCCCCCTCTCTCTCTCTCTCTCGCCCTCTCTCTCTCTCTCTCTCTCCCTTCTCTCTTCTCTCTCGCCCCTCTTTCCCTCTCTCTCTCGCCCTCTTCTCTCTCTCTCTCTCCTCTCTCTCTCTCGCTCTTCTCTCTACTCTCTCTCTCTTCTCCCTCGCCCTCTCTCTCTCTCTCTAGCCCTCTTTCCCTCTCTCTCTCTCTCCCTCTCTCGCCCTCTTTCCCTCTCTCTCTCTCTCTCTCTCTCGCCCACCTCTCTCTCTCTCATTCTATCATACCCCTCTTTCCCTCTCTCTCTCCCCTCTTTCCTTCTCTCTCTCCTCTCTCTCTCGCCCTTCTTTCCCTCTCTCCCTCTCTCGCCCTCTCTCTCTCCCTCTCTCCTCTCTCTCCGCCCTCTCTCTCACTCTCTCTCTCTTCTCTCCTCTCTCTCCTCTCTCGCCCCCTCTTTCCCTCTCTCTCTCTCTCCTCTCTCCCCTCTCTCTACTCTCTCTCTCTCGCTTTCCCCCCCCTCTCTCTCTCTCTCTCGCCCTCTCCCTCCGCTCTCTCTCGCTCTCTCCCTCTACTCTCTCTCTCTCTCTGCCCTCTTTCCCTCTCTCTCTCTCTCCCTCTCTCTCTCTCTCTCTCTCGCCCTCTCTCTCTCCATCTCTCTCTCTCCTCTCTTCTCTCGCCCTCTCTCTCTCCCTCTCTCTCTCTCTCTCTCTCTCTCTCTCTCGCCCTCTTTCCCTCTCTCTCTCTCTCTTCCCTCTCTCTCTCTCTCTCAGCACCCTCGCTCTCTCTCTCTCTCCCTCTCGCTCTCTCTCTCTCTCTCCCCCCCTCTCTCTCTCTCGCCTCTCTCTCTCTCTGCCCTCTTTCCCTCTCTCTCTCGCCCTCTTTCCTGCTCTCTCTCTCTCCCCTCTCTCTCTCTCTCTCTCTCCCTCTCGCTCTCTCTCTCTCTCTCGCCTCCTCTCTCTCTCTCCCTCTCGCTCTCTCTCCCCTCTCATCTCTCTCTCTCTCCTCTCGCACCCTCTTCCCTCTCTCTCTCTCCTCTCCTCTCTCTCCGCTCTCTCTCTCTCGCCCTCTCTCTCTCTCCTCTCTCGGCGCTCATCCTCCTCTCGCGCTCGTCTCTCTCTCTCATCTCCCGCTCTCTCCTCTCTCTCTCTCTCTCTCGACCTCTTTCCCTCTCTCTCTCTCTCCTCTCTCTCTTTCCCTCTCTCTACTTCCAAGACACGTTTGCCAGTAAGGTAGCGGCGGTGCAGACACGTATGCAGACGCCTCCCATCGGTAAACGTGACGGGCAGAGCAACGCGGTCAACGTGTTGTCCTGGGGCATCGGGGTGGCGTGGTCGATAGGCTGCCATCTACTGGCACATGCAGGGCAAGCAGTTTGTGGTGGAGGCTGGCTCCCTGACCTTATAACTTTAAGGAGAGTAAAAGTAGGATTCTCAGTGTGGAATAATGGAATGATGGAATAATGGAATGGTGGAATAATGGAATAATGGAATGATGGAATGAAGGGATGAGAGGAGGAGAACAAAATGAGGTGAAGGGGGTTGGTGGTGGCCCTCTCTCCTCCACCCCTCCTCAACCCCCCTCTAAGGACCCCCAGACATGATCAGTCCATGTCCTCTGAAGGAGCTGTCTGTTAAGGCAGGGAGAGCCAGTCTGCTACCCCCATGGGTGTGCTTACAGCTGGGCTTGGTGTACCTCCGTACCGCGGTAAGAACACCAGAGGGTGTCTCATCTGGTCTGGTCTGGTCTCATCTGGTCTGGTCTGGTCTCTCATCTGGTCTGGTCTGGTCTCTATTCTACTAGAAGAGACAACAACTAGTCTTAAGCTGGAGAGATCTGAGCTATCAGAAGAAGTCTATATTTTTCTCAACACCTTGATGAGAACGACTTTTTCTAAACTAAGTATTTTGGGGGATAAAAACACAATTTCTTTTTTTTACAAGAAAGAGGAAATCAAAGATACTATTTTCTGATCTTACATTATGATATAATTAATGGAAAATATGTTGTTGATGATGAGTGAATGGACTCATGGTATTTATTAGTATTTTATTTGCTTAGTTTCTTATTAAAGGAATGAACGCAGCAGCAGAGTTGTCAGAGTCAAGAGAACAAGCTAACTACAGACAGGAGGAGAAGTGGAAGAAGGAGAGGAAAACATAGAAGGACAACATTATCAAAGTGCCCTGAACATTACTTCAGTTACATCTGTCTATATATCGTATATTTCCATATTTTCTGTATATTTTGAATATTTGTATCAATGTGGTCACATTCAGCTCCTTCAGTCCTACAGAGGACCTGTGGCTTGGTATTGGGAGGGGGGGGGGGGGGGGGGGGGGGGGTATACTGGAAAAAGGATGTCTGTGTTGCAAATGGCACCCTATTCCCTATATAGTACACTAGTTTTGACCTGAGCCCACAGGGCTCTGGTACTGCACCATATAGGGAATAGGGTGCCATTTTAGATGCACCCCAATGTCTTCTTCATGTTTTTCTAAAGATCTATTATATCTACCTAAATAATTAAAGAAACTGCATTGTTATTTTATTTGTTATTAATATGAATAATATCTTGCTCTTACAAAGTTTTCAAAAATCCCCAAAAATGTGTTTCTGCAGAGAACTGTAACAGATTGATAATTTACAGGTATTTTTCTACTGGTCTTCCATGATGCACTTTGCTATATACATCTATTTATTGAGTCTTCTTCTGTAAAAAATGTGTTTCAAAATGCCAATATTGAACTGTTAGTCTAGGAACACCTGTCTTCATCTGTAGCTCACTACTACCTGCATGGTCTGAGAGGGTTGAGATGAGATGGCCCTGACTCGTGTCTCATTGACAAGCTTTTCATTCAATTCATGTCATACTTAAATCAGAGTAAATATATACGTTATCATTTGTTCCATATTCAAAAGGGATGGAGGGGATTAGAGAGCAGCGGCATGTGTTATATTTAGTGTGCCTGGTAACTCACGATCTACACTAGGTTACATCCCACTGGCTGAGAGAGAGAGAGAGAGAGAGAGGAGAGAGAGAGAGAGAGAGAGAGAGAGAGAGAGAGAGAGAGAGAGAGAGAGAGAAGAGAGAGAGAGAGAGAGAGAGAGAGAGAGAGAGAGAGAGAGAGAGAGAGAGAGAGAGAGAGAGAGAGAGAGAGAGAGAGAGAGAGAACTGTATGGGTCACTGGAGATGTGTGGAGTGGGTTGTACTGTAACCCGACTGGTGCTTTGGTTTTATAACATTAAAAACTAATGTATACTGATTTAAAGCTCCCAACAATCAGATGTTGTTTTCTTTTATATATCTATAAATATACCATATATACTGTAGTCTATTATATAAGTCAGTCATTGTTGGTCATTTAAAATCTGTGTAGAGAACCAAAGAGCAGAGAGGTACAGCTACAATACCAGGGGTGTATTCACTAGAAACCAAAGAAAGCAAGAAACTGTGAGGGACCTACCTGAATTTGTCCAATAGAGACTCTTGTTTTCGTTGCAAAACGTTTTTTGTTTGCTACGGTGTGCAACTAATAGAGATCGCCAGCTTGTAGTCATAAAAACCTAAGCCGGTGTTTACCACAGACCTTATTTTCGGCGTTTATAAAAAATAAAAAAAAAAAAATGTAATTTCCCCTTAGGGTTTGGCCAATGAGCCATGGCGGAGTTGGTGCCTAAAAAAAGACTCATTTACTATTTCTTTCTATGAATACACCCCAGTAACGTGATGAGGTCATCAGAGGGCGACCAGGAAGCTGCAGTGACACTCTGGTTCCACCAGGGGATGTCAATCTCAACCTCCAACCCCTGTGATGAGGTTGTCTCTTTCCTTGGTCTGGTTTGGTCTGGTTTGGTTTGGTCTGGTTTGGACTGGTCTGGTCTGGACTGCTCTGGTTTGGACTGCTCTGGTTTGGTCTGCTCTGGTCTGCTCTGGTTTGGACTACTCTGGTTTGGTCAGGTCTGGTCTGGTCTGGTTTGGTTTGGACTGGACTGCTCAGGTTTGGACTGCTCAGGTTTGGTCTGGTATGGTCTGGTCTGGTTTGGTCTGGACTGCTCTGGTTTGGACTGCTCTGGTTTGGTCTGCTCTGGTTTGGTCTGGTATGCTCTGGTATGGTCTGGTTTGGTTTGGTCTGGACTGCTCTGGTTTGGACTGCTCTGGTTTGGACTGCTCTGGTTTGGTTTGGTTTGGACTGCTCTAATTTGGTCTGGTCTGGTCTGGGTTGGACTGCTCTGGTTTGGATTGCTCTGGTTTGGTCTGGTTTGGACTGCTCTGGTTTGGATTGCTCTGGTTTGGATTGCTCTGGTTTGGACTGGTTTGGACTGGTCTGGTCTGGTCTGGTTTGGTCTGGGTTGGACTGCTCTGGTTTGGATTGCTCTGGTTTGGACTGGTTTGGACTGCTCTAATTTGGTCGGGTCTGGTTTGCTCTGGTTTGGACTGCTCTGGTTTGGACTGCTCTGGTTTGGACTGCTCTGGTTTGGTCTGGTTTGGACTACTCTGGTTTGGTCCGGTCTGGTTTGGACTGCTCTGGTTTGGACTGCTCTGGTTTGGTCTGGTTTGGACTACTCTGGTCTGGTTTGGTCTGGTTTGGACTGCTCTGGTTTGGACTGCTCTGATTTGGTCTGGTCTGGTTTGGACTGGTCTGGTCTGGTCTGGACTGCTCTGGTTTGGACTGCTCTGGTTTGGTCTGGTCTGGTCTGGTCTGGTTTGGACTGCTCTGGTTTGGTTTGGTTTGGACTGCTCTAATTTGGTCTGGTCTGGTTTGGTCTGGTCTGGGTTGGACTGCTCTGGTTTGGATTGCTCTGGTTTGGTCTGGTTTGGACTGCTCTGGTTTGGATTGCTCTGGTTTGGACTGGTTTGGACTGCTCTAATTTGGTCTGGTCTGGTTTGGTCTGGTCTGGGTTGGACTGCTCTGGTTTGGATTGCTCTGGTTTGGACTGGTTTGGACTGCTCTCATTTGGTCTGATTTGGACTGCTCTGGTTTGGACTGCTCTGGTTTGGTCTGGTTTGGACTACTCTGGTCTGGTTTGGTCTGGTTTGGACTGCTCTGGTTTGGACTGCTCTGGTTTGGTTTGGACTGGTCTGGTTTGGTCTGGTTGACTACTCTGGTTTGGTCTGGTCTGGTTTGGTCTGGACTGCTCTGGTTTGGATTTTTCTGGTTTGGTCTGGTCTGGTTTGGTCTGGACTGGTTTGGACTACTCTGGTTTGGTCTGGTCTGGTCTGGTTTGGACTGCTCTGATTTGGTCTGGTCTGGTTTGGTCTGGTCTGGTTTGGTCTGGTTTGGTTTGGACTGCTCTGGTTTGGACTGCTCTGGTTTGGACTGCTCTGGTTTGGTTTGGTCTGGTTTGGACTACTCTGGTTTGGTCTGGTCTGGTTTGGACTCCTCTGGTTTGGTCTGGTTTGGACTATTCTGGTTTGGTCTGGTTTGGTCTGGTTTGGACTGCTCCGGTTTGGTCTGGTCTGGTTTGGTCTGGTCCACTCTTCATAAACCCTCCATTTGTATGTATTGTTCATCTCTCTCATGAGACATCAGGCCAGTGGCTTTATTCCAGACATACTGTGTGTACATCCTGTTTACACACACAATAAACACAGTACCGTGTGTGTGTGGCGACAGACATGTCAACATAGGTGTGTGTTTGATTATCAGATACCATTCTTACCCCTCCTAAGAGTCCTAGAGAAAACAAGAAGAGTTGTGTTATCAAAGTGACCACAAATAGAATAATATATAAAGAACCTATCTTATCTACACCAGGGTTAGGGTCAACTCCATTTCAATCAGGGTTGGGGTCAACTCCATTTCAATCAGGGTTGGGGTCAACTCCATTTCAATCAGGGTTAGGGTCAACTCCATTTCAATCAGGGTTGGGGTCAACTCCATTTCAATCAGGGTTAGGGTCAACTCCATTTCAATCAGGGTTAGGGTCAACTCCATTTCAATCAGGGTTGGGGTCAACTCCATTTCAATCAGGGTTAGGGTCAACTCCATTTCAATCAGGGTTGGGTCAACTCCATTTCAATCAGGGTTGGGGTCAACTCCATTTCAATCAGGGTTGGGGTCAACTCCATTTCAATCAGGGTTAGGGTCAACTCCATTTCAAATCAGGGTTAGGGTCAACTCCATTTCAATCAGGGTTAGGGTCACCTCCATTTCAATCAGGGTTAGGGTCACCTCCATTTCAATCAGGGTTGGGGTCACCTCCATTTCAATCAGAGTTATGGTCAACTCCATTTAAATCAGGGTTAGGGTTAGGGTCAACTCCATTTCAATCAGGGTTAGGGTCAAACTCCATTTCAAATCAGGGTTAGGGTTAGGGTCAACTCCATTTCAATCAGGGGTTGGGGTCAATTCCATTTCAATCAGGGTTGGGGTCAATTCCATTTCAATCAGGGTTAGGGTCAACTCCATTTCAATCTGGGTTAGGGTCAACTCCATTTCAATCAGGTTTGGGGTCCACTCCATTTCAATCAGGGTTAGGGTCAACTCCATTTCAATCAGGGTTAGGGTCAACTCCATTTCAATCAGGGTTAGGGTTAGGGTCAACTCCATTTCAATCAGGGTTAGGGTCAAGGGTCCATTTCAATCAGGGTTGGGGTCAACTCCATTTCAATCAGGGTTAGGGTCAACTCCATTTCAAATCAGGGTTATGGTCAACTCCATTTCAATCAGGGTTGGGGTCAACTCCATTACAATCAGGGTTGGGGTCAACTCCATTTCAATCAGGGTTAGGGTCAACTCCATTTCAATCAGGGTTGGGGTCAACTCCATTTCAATCAGGGTTAGGGTCAACTCCATTTCAATCAGGGTTAGGGTCAACTCCATTTCAATCAGGGTTGGGGTCAACTCCATTTCAATCAGGGTTAGGGTCAACTCCATTTCAATCAGGGTTAGGGTCAACTCCATTTCAATCAGGGTTAGGGTCAACTCCATTTCAATCAGGGTTAGGGTCAACTCCATTTCAATCAGGGTTGGGGTCAACCCCATTTCAATCAGGGTTGGGGTCAACTCCATTTCAATCAGGGTTAGGGTCAACTCCATTTCAATCAGGGTTAGGGTCAACTCCATTTTAATCAGGGTTAGGGTCAACTCCATTTTAATCAGGGTTGGGGTCAACTCCATTTCTATTCCCATCCATTCAGAAAGTAAACCAGATTCCAATTCTACATGTTCCTCATTGAAAAGCATTGAAGATAATTGGAATTGGAATTTCAGTGTACCTGAATTGACTTGAATTGAAATGGAATTGAGCCCAACCCTGGTCTACATACATTCCAACAATATATTTATCGTGATGCCTTTTCTTTGGTGGCGGATCATTTTGTTAGTTTGGTTGTAATCATAATTTTTTCACGTAGTTCAGTTGGTAGAGCATGGCGCTTGCAACGCCAGGGTTGTGGGTTCGATTCCCACGGGGGGGGGGGGCAGTATGGAAAAAAAAGTATGAAAATGTATGTACTCACTACTGTAAGTTCCTCTGGATGAGAGTTTCTGCTAAATGACTAAAATGTAAATGCACGTCTCTCTTTCACTCGCTGTTCTGTAGGCTTACTTTTTCTTCAAACTACAAGTCTTAAAAGAAAAAAACTACAACACCAGATACTGTACAGGGCTGGATGTGAAACATTGTCATATTAAAGTCCGGTCACAAAGAGAGGGTTTTAGACGTAGTTGGGGCACACAGTTGTTATTTTACACCATGAACTGAAATGCTGTCATTATCGCTCATGTAAACTGAAATGCTGTCATTATCGCTCATGTAAACTGAAATGCTGTCATTATCGCTCATGTGAACTGAAATGCTGTCATTATCGCTCATGTAAACTGAAATGCTGTCATTATCACTCATGTAAAGTGAAATGCTGTCATTATCACTAATGTAAAGTGATAAGAATACGTTTTAATGGATGGGTACCCAGAAACTTTTCTTTATATGAAAATAATTGTATGGGTTAAACGTTTGTGTCTAAAGTGAAAGGTGCAGGAAGGGGTCTTTGAGATCGCCCCCTATTGGTTGGCTACAGGACAGCAGACATGCCTCCATAATATGCAGCTAACTATCTATGACCTGTGCTGTAACCACCATACTACACTGGATTTTGCAGAAGTCAGGAACAGTATTTAAAAATAGAAATGAACATATTAGACATTCAAGATCACATTTCTCAAAAGTATATGTTTTTTTGTGTGTGATCTCATCATACAGGTCAGAGGAGGGGTATTTGCTTGCATATTTATTATGAAATCACCATATTTGCAACAAAATCTTAAGTTGATTCTTTTTTTTTTTTTTTTTATCGGCATTGATGTAACTTTGAAATAAACTTTTATTTCACATTGTGATATGTTTTTACAAATATTTAAAAAGACAGGTATGAATTTTCTCTCTACCGATGTCCCAGGATATCAAATAGATGTGTTAATAATATATTTAACAAAAACTTTTCTTTCTAATTCACATTTAATAGAGACGTTACTAATTCTGGTACTGATCAAATTAAATAAAAAACAATCCCATGAATTGCCAATTGTTCTATCACGTCCATCTCACAGTAGCTGAGCCCTTGGTGCCCATCCACCAGGAATGAATGTGTTTCTGCTGGGGGACAATGGAGGTAACTAGGTAACCCAAATAGCACCCTATTCCCTATATAGTGTTGTACTTTATAAGGCCCCTGGTCAACAGTAGTGCACTATAAAGGGAATAGGGTGTTATTTGGGATGCAGGCGGTGTTATTAAAAGGTGACACAACCAAACACACCCTATAAAAAGGGTTCTGAACCATCACATATAGTCATAACCCATATTAACATGTATCAGCAGCAAGCATATTGGAAAAAAAACATGTACCAAGAAGATCTAGTAGGACTACCATGACTGTATTGTTAAGCTGGCTGGTGTGAGAGGCTTGGTTGATGTTCACTCGGATGCTTTTTGACACTTTTTAATTCACACAGACTTGACCTGAGCTGGTTATCCATGGTCATTATGGCAGAATCTCAATCTCAATGTGTCATTAATAATAATATGATAATAATATTAATAATAATAATAATATTAATAACATAATGTGTCATTGATGATTGGTGTGAATGTCTTTGTGAGCCGTCAGGAGCGTCCTATTGACTGTTGTCATGACCAAACTGGGTGGAATTCAATCAAAGCTGCTATCCAGGTCGAACGTTTGACAGACATCTACTGTATAGCTTTGTCTGTAAGGTAGAGAAGGTGAGCGCATCCCAAATGGCACCCTATTTCCTATTAGTGCACTACTAATGTATATAGGGCCCTGGTCACAAAAGCAGTGCACTATATAGGAAATACGGCGGCATTTGGGATGCAGTCAATGTGTTTGTCCACGGTTATAGTGTGCCTACCAATAAACCCATGGTACCAGAACATCTTTCAGGATTTGATTGAATTCCAGTCAAGATGTTCACATAACACAACACACACCTTGATATCCCCTCATAATGTCACACAACACAACACACAACTTGATATCCCCTCATAATGTCACACAACACAACACACACCTTGCTATCCCCTCATAATGTCACACAACACAACACACACCTTGATATCCCCTCATAATGTCACATAACACAACACACACCTTGATATCCCCTCATAATGTCACATAACACACACACACACCTTGATATCCCCTCATAATGTCACACAACTCAACACACACATTGATATCCCCTCATGTCACATAACACAACACACACCTTGATATCCCCTCATAATGTCACTTCTATTTCAAGTAGTTGAATTGTTCATTTTTGATTGTTGGTTGTTGATTTGTTTTGAATTCCTCACTATGTTTTTATTTCAGGGAATAATGCATGAAATTAACCTTAACTTATTTGATTAATTTATGCCAATTTGTTTATTTTAGATTGTTTTGATTTTGGTCAACAACATAATAAAGGAAAGAATTAGAAAAATCCTTGTTTGGATCTGTAGTGCATTTTTATACATGTTAGATCTATGGAAAATTATATTCGCCCTACACTGTAGCACCGTACTAAAGAGTTAGAGGGAAGTATTTCAAAATTACTTTCTATACTTTTGAAAATTGTACATTTGGGGGGAGGGGAATGGGACCAATAGGCATGCATGGCAGAGAGGGTCACTGATCTACAAATTGCATTGCATTCTTAATAACTAGCCTACTCATTATGACTTGTAGATCAGCGACCGAGCAGAGTTGACGCTCTCAAATACGGTCACTGATTTGCCCCACTACAGCATGGCACACCAGCCCAACACAGGTGCTGCTTCGGTGTCTTCTCTCATTGAGCGGCAGGCTGGGCGCGGCGCTGGACACGTCTTTCTGTTGAAGGCGTTGCTGTCCATGGTGCTGCATGTTTATCGTTTCTGTTTATATTGTAGCGGGTATGCTCATCACATTTGTTACTCCCTTTTTATGAATTACATAATAAACATAATGGAAATGTCCCACTAGACGACCCCTACCTGATAGCCTATAGGTCTACTACTACTACTAACTAGCGTACAAAAAGGAAGCGTTGTTGTTGTAAGCCTGCAATATTGCCACTGTACGGTTAGGCGTTTTCACAGCATACTTCTATTACGGTTGTCGCACACGACCTCAGTCCGACACACAACCTGAAGCTATAGGAGCAAGGTGAACACGTGATTGATGCAGCCGTGCGCCAATCATATCGTAGGAGACCGGAGACATGATTCGTCTGTTGGCACAATTGGCTGGGAATAAAGAAGAGAGAGGGTGGTTTATAGCGCATGCACCGCACGGGGAATTATTAACGACGGAAAGTGGAAGTGAGAAAGGGTTGAGAAAGGAGGAACATATTTGTAATTTCCTAAATGGGAATTGAGATTCTTGATTTAGCCCTGCAGGTAGGTAGGTACCACTACAGAGATTAATGAATGCTGCAACGACAGAGTGAGGCTGTTTTCAGCAGCAGCGACGCTTCACCGGGATTAGCCCACTAGGCTGCTTAGCTCTCACCGTGGCGGCTTTGTACCCAAGGTGCTGCGACCACCCTCGCGTCCCGGGGCCGGCAGGTGTTGGCTACGAGCTCCGCAGCCTGCACCCTGTGATCCAGGACCAGGTTGCCTCTATGGATCGCTTCAATGGATGCCTCCAAACCCGCTTTTGACAACAGCCTGAGCCCCAGCAGAGGGTACGTCTCGTCTCCTCCTGATGGGTGGGAAACTGAAGCGTTTTGCTGGCCGGAGAATGGCACTGTCACCGGGAACGTCGACGTTGATGCTCCGGCTAGCGGCCCAGGAGGACCGGACCTCTCAGGCTACTGGACCGCCGTGTTCGACTATGATGCTGGGGCGGAAGACGAGCTCAGCCTGCGGAAGGGGGACCTGGTGGAGGTGTTGTCTAAGGACTCGTTAGTGTCCGGGGACGAGGGCTGGTGGACAGGGCTGATCGAGGATCGGGTTGGCATTTTCCCCAGTAATTATGTCAGCATTGGGAATGGAATCTCTGAGAAGATACGGGACAGAGACACGTCATTGGACGAGTACTCTGATTACGCCGTGCCTCCACTGCACCGTGAGTATTGTATTGTAACAGCCCACTGTCTGCATACCAGAGGTTGTCGTTATCACTCATGTTACAATGTTTAATTGTCCTGCACCTTTATCCCGGTTATCAGGCCACTCCGACAATAGCCCCACTCAGGTTTACTGCTATGTCATCTCGTTGCAATAGGCTACCACTTGATAGCAAAAGAGGTTACGATCTATCTACCGGGCAGTCTAGAATCTGTAGCCTGTAGACCGTCATAATGACTGGCATATTATATTCTCTCTGTCAAGCAAGGCCTTGAGCCTGCACCATAGGCAGTACCCCGTCTAGCACATCATATCAGGGCCGCTCGGCTCTTCCCTCTGTACGTACCGATTTGAAGCATCACTGGTACCACTACGCTGAGCTAGCTAGCCCAATATGTGCACTAAAGGAGCCTAACGTTACTCTTTAGTCCAAGGACCTTACATGTTCTGTTTAAAACGGCGAATTGGCTCTGGAAGCCAAAACAGCCAAGTACTCCATCTAAACGTGAATCGATTCTCAATTGCGATACGGTTCTAGAAACCGTACCGCTAACGTTACTTTCATATCACATCAAAATAATTTCACGAATGCAAAAAAAAAACACACTTACTGTAAATAGTTTTAACCGGTTTTAACACAGTTGCAGCAGACAGTACCTTTCAGTGACAACATGTTTGTGGAGTCTGTCTTCCGTTTACACAGGTGTTCAGAGAAGCAGATATCTAATTAGCACAGATAGTCCACTCTGTCTTCTGTCTGTTTTCCGTGAACAAGCGCTGTAACATGGAAATATGGCCTTTGGGAACCCTAACCTTTATAAAGGTGTGTATCAATGTAACCATTTGTTTTTTTAAATAAATTATTTATTGCCAATATTAAAGATAAGGAAGGTCCTTATGGTTCCAAAACCGTACCGCAAGAGATGCGTGTTAATGTTCAGACCGAGCGTCACTGCTCTTAACAAAACTCCCAACCAACAGAAGACATCTTCGTCCAATGACTCTTATGTGTAATGTAATGGAACTGAGAGTCATGATCAAGGGCTAATGCTGGGCATGCACCGATAATGGAATACCCACTGTGTATGTTACAAATGGCATATTTTAAACAGCCACCAGTGAATCTGATAAATGAATAAATCTCAGGTGAAATAAAGCAGCTGTATCTATCTATTGTTAGTCTGTGGTCTGTGTGTCTTTGAGAGAATTCCCTGTCAGGGTCTGTCTTACCTGCATAGTGTCATACTTTAACAGGCATGTTTGGCATCTTCATTTCAACTGTGTGCACCATTGAGCTCCAATAATCACCAGAAGAAACAACATGAAAAGCTCATATTGGAGTTGGCCCAATGGTCAAATTCAACCAGAAATAAATGTTTCTAGCAGAAATACAGAAATCTCACATATGGAAAATCAATCCAACAGAACTGAAAGATCTCAAACAATCACATTAAGCAGGGACCTGCTCTCCTGCCTCCATAGGGCCTGTGTCTGAGGGGTTTATGGTTTCGACCAGTCTCAGTTGTTTGGGTGCAGATTGGTTGTAGCCCTGTACTGTGTCTCCTTTTGGGAACGTATATTTTGTAATGTCCCTGGGAACCTTCACAGGAACCAATTTAGGTGTTTTGGGAAAACATTACTGGTACACTGGTGTAAATACATTACCCAGAAACCTAATGAGAACGTTTGGGGAATGTTCTGTGGTGGTTGTTACAGGTGTTGTGCACAACATTTTAGTGAACGTTAGGAGAACATTCCAAGGATATTTTAATTCTTTTTTTTTAAATGTAAGATAAAACCCTAACTAGTACTTAATGGGAATCTTAGCTAATGTTCTGGGAATGTACCCGGTTTGCTGGGTATTCCCTACATAGTACACTACTTTTAACTAGAGTCCTATGGGACCTGGTCAAAAGTAGTGCAGTAAATGGGGAATAGGGTGTGGTTTGGGATAAATCCTTCATGTCTCAGAGGCAGCATGGCTGCTGGCCTACTTTCACATCACATACTGTACAACATCTTTAGTGAAATATTTATCAAGGTCAGGCTGCTTAGCAGACTGTTAGTGATTCACCATGTCAACGTTTGCCGCCAACATACAGTACCTACATCACCCATGGACTCTATTGTATATGGAGAAGTCGTCCTCATCTTACAAAAAAAACAGTTAAGGGCTCTATTCAATCCATATCGTGGAAGTTCAGCTTTACAGCGTGATTGAAATTTTAAAGGCAATTTTTCCTGTTTCAGCGGAGACTGCATTCATGGTAAACGCTGCGTATGTCGGCTTAATCTGAAATTGCCTTTACATTTATACTGTGGAATCTGGAACGCTTCAGCTTTATGGATTGAATAGAGCCGTAAGTCTCGACCTTCATGATTTCCTGGTGCATTGTAGCCTGGCTACCAGTCTGTTTGTGCCATCATGCCACTTGCCACTCCTTGTCATGCCGGCAAGGAGTTGATATGATACAGTTGAAGTCGGAAGTTTACATACACTTAGGTTGGAGTCATTAAAACTCGTTTTTCAACCACTCCACAAATTTCTTGTTAACAAAACTATAGTTTTGGCAAGTCGGTTAGGACATCTACTTTGTGCATGACACTTTGTGCAAACCGAAGAACACCATCCCAACCGTGAAGCACGGGGGTTCACAGCATCATTCTGTGGGGGTGCTTTGCTTCAGGAGGGACTGGTGCACTTCACAAAATAGATGGCATCATGATGGAAGGAAAATTCTGTGGATATATTGACATAACATCTCAAGACATCAGTCAGGAAGTTTTCAAGCTTGTTCGCAAATGGGTCTTCCAAATGGACAATGACCCCAAGCATACTTCCAAAGTTGTGGCAAACAATGCTTAAGGACATCAAAGTCAAGGTATTGGAGAGTGCCATCCAAAGCCCTGACCTCAATCCTATAGAAAATGTGTGGGCAGAACTGAAAAAGCGTGTGCAAGCAAGGAGGCCTACAAACCTGACTCAGTTACACCAGTTCTGTCAGGAGGAATGGGCCAAAATTCACCCAACTTATTGTGGGACGCTTGTGGAAGGCTACCCGAAACGTTTGACCCAAGTTAAACAATTTAAAGGCAATGCTACCATATACTAATTGAGTGTATGTAAACTTCTGACTCACTGGGAATGTGATGAAAGAAATAAAAGCTGAAATAAATCATTCTCTCTACTATTATTCTGACATTTCACATTCTTAAAATGAAGTGGTGATCCTAACTGACCAAAGACAGCACATTTTTACTAGGATTAAATGTCAGGAATTGTGAAAAACTGAGTTAAATGTATTTGGCTAAGGTGTATGTAAACTTCCGACTTCAATTGTAGCACAAACCGATCTGGAACCAGGCTAGGTGCATTGGTGAGAAAGGCAGAGAAATAAAATGAGGTTGATTGAAGCTCATTTATGGTCATAAATCATTGAATTATGTTTTTGTATAGTGGACGTCTGTTCATGCCAGTCTGTATAGCCCTTTACATTACCTTTAGTCTCTCATTGCTCTCTCTGTCCAATATTGTCTCTTGGTACCCTGTTTCTCCCTCTCTCTGTCCAATATTGTCTCTTGGTACATTGATTATTGCAAGTTTTCTCTCTCTCTCTGTGGCAATATTGTCTCTTGGTACCCTGTTTCTCTCTCTCTGTCCAATATTGTCTCTTGGTACCCTGTTTCTTTCTCTCTCTCTCTGTCCAATATTGTCTCTTGGTACCTTGTTTCTCTCTCTCTCTCTCTCTGTCCAATATTGTCTCTTGGTACCCTGTTTCTCTCTCTCTCTCTTCTGTCCAATATTGTATCTTGGTACCCTGTTTCTCTCTCTCTACTCTCTGTCCATATTGTCTCTTGGTACCCTGTTTCTCTCTCTCTCTGTCCAATATTGTCTCTTGGTACCATGTTTCTCTCTCTCTCTGTCCAATATTGTCTCTTGGTACCATGTTTCTCCCTCTCTCTGTCCAATATTGTCTCTTGGTACCCTGTTTCTCTCTCTCTCTGTCCAATATTGTCTCTTGGTACCCTGTTTCTCTCTCTCTCTGTCCAATATTGTCTCTTGGTACCCTGTTTCTCTCTCTCTCTCTCTGTCCAATATTGTCTCTTGGTACCCTGTTTCTCTCTCTCTCTGTCCAATATTGTCTCTTGGTACCCTGTTTCTCCCTCTGCAGTACAGCATACAGTAGGACATACAGTGGGGAGAACAAAGTATTTGATACACTGCCGATTTTGCAGGTTTTATACTTACAAAGCATGTAGAGGTCTGTAATTTTTTATTATAGGTACACTCAACTGTGAGAGACGGAATCTAAAACAAAAATCCAGAAAAATCTCTGTCCATTGTATGATCTTTTAAGTAATTAATTTCATTTTATTGCATGTCATAAGTATTTGATCACCTACCAACCAGTACCCTGTTCCGGCTCTCTCTGACCTGTTAGTGTTTTCTTGAAGAAGCCCTCCTGTTCTCCACTCATTTCCTGTATTAACTGCACCTGTTTCTATTGTTACCCTATATAAAAAGACACCTGTCCACACACTCAATCAAACAGACTCCAACCTCTCCACAATGGCCAAGACCAGAGAGCTGTGTAAGGACATCAGGGATAAAATTGTAGACCTGCACAAGGCTGGGATGGGCTACAGGACAATAGGCAAGCAGCTTGGTGAGAAGTTCTCAACTGTTGGCGCAATTATTAGAAAATGGAAGAAGTTCAAGATGACGGTCAATCAGTATCGTCTCTGGGGCTCCATGCAAGATCTCACCTCGTGGGGTCCAATGATCATGAGGAAGGTGAGGGATCAGCCCAGAACTACACGGCAGGACCTGGTCAATGACTCTGAAGAGAGCTGTGACCACAGTCTCAAAGAAAACCATTAGTAACACACTACGCCGTCATGGATTAATATCCTGCAGCGCACTCAAGGTCCCCTGCTCAAGCCAGCGCATGTCCAGGCCCGTCTGAAGTTTGCCAATGACCATCTGGATGATCCAGAGGAATAATGGGAGAAGGTCATGTGGTATGATGAGACAAAAATGTAGCTTTTGGTCTCTTGGTCCACTCGCTCTCCCTTTGGAGGAAGAAGAAGGATGAGTACAACACCAAGAAACTCCATCCCAACCGTGAAGCATGGAGGTGGAAACATCATTCTTTAGGGATGCTTTTCTGCAAAGGGGACAGGACGACTGGTACCGTATTGAGGGGAGGATGGATGGGGCCATGTATCGCGAGATCTTGGCCAACAACCTCCTTCCCTCAGTAAGAGCATTGAAGATGGGTCGTGGCTGGGTCTTCCAGCATGACAACGACCCGAAACACACAGCCAGGGCAACTAAGGAGTGGCTCCGTAAGAAGCATCTCAAGGTCTCTGGAGTGGCCTGCCAGTCTCCAGACCTGAACCCAATAGAAAATCTTGGAGGGAGCTGAAAGTCCGTATCTGCCCAATATAGCCCCGAAACCTGAAGGATCTGGAGAAGGTCTGTATGGAGGAGTGGGCCAAAATCCCTGCTGCAGTGTGTGCAAACCTGGTCAAGTCCTACAGGAAACGTATGATCTCTGTAATTGCAAACAAAGGTTTCTGTACCAAATATTAAGTTCTGCTTTTCTGATGTATCAAATACTTATGTCATGCAATAAATGCAAATTAATACTTACAAATCATACAATGTGATTTTTGGATTTTGGACCTCTACATGCTTTGTAAGTAGGAAAACCTGCAAAACCGGCAGTGTATCAAATACTTGTTCTCCCTGTTGTAGGTCTCTCTGTTCCTCCATCTCTCCTTGCAGTTCTGGAGGTTGACTCTCTCTGTCCTATCTATGTTGTATGTAAGTTCTCTGTCCCCACTGTTCCTGTCATCTTTATGTTGTTTACCGCCTCTTCCTCCTCCTTCTCTCCTCTCAGCGGTGGAGAGGAGGGTCTGTTCCATAGAATTAGGAATGACAAAACTAAAATGGACATGAACCTTCTTATGATGTGATAAAGGTCAGCCGTTTTGGTCAGGGAGTTGGTCAACCATGGTTTGCCAGTGCTGTGATAAGATATTGTGTAAAATAATGAATTTGAAGACTTTATCTGCACTGTATGTTTGTTAGCTAGCCTGCCAGTTTTAGAGGAATGATTCCATACATTTTTTCCATTAACTGCCAATATGCCAACATTCGATTCAAACAATGCAGTCAATCCACAACCATAGACTAGTTGAAATCAGTTGATATCGTATCATATAATAGGACTCACAGCTTTCCAAGACAACAAACATTTAGACATACAGTACCAGTCAAAAGTTTGGACACACCTACTCATTCAAGGGTTTTCTTTATTTTTACTATTTTTTACATTGTAGAATAATAGTGAAGACATCAAAACTATGAAATAACACATATGGAATCATGTAGTAACCAAAAAAGTGTTAAAGAAATCAAAATATATTTTATATTACATTTTCTTCAAATAGCCACCCTTTGCCTTGATGACAGCTTTGCACATTCTTGGCATTCTCTCAACCAGCTTCACCTGGAATGCTTTTCCAACAGTCTTGAAGGAGTTCCCACATATGCTGAGCACTTGTTGGCTTCTTTTCCTTCACTCTGCAGTCCAACTCATCCCAAATCATCCCAATTGGGTTGAGGTCGGGGGATTGTGGAGGCCAGGTCATCTGATGCAGCACTCATCACTCTCCTTCTTGGTCAACTAGCCCTTACACAGCCTGGAGGTGTGTTGGGTCATTGTCCTGTTGAAAACCAAATGATAGTACCACTAAGCCCAAACCAGATGGGATGGCGTATCGCTGCAGAATGCTGTTGTAGCCATGCTAGTTAAGTGTGCCTTGAATGCTAAATACATCACAGACACCAAAGACACGGCGGTTTGAACCAAAAATCTCCAATTTGGACTCCAGACCAAAGGACAAATTTCCACCGGTCTAATGTCCATTGCTTTTGTTTCTTGGCCCAAGCAAGTCTATTCTTATTATTGGTGTCCTTTAGTAGTGGTTTCTTTGCAGCAATTAGACCACAAAGGCCTGATTCACACAGTCCCCTCTGAACAGTTGATGTTGAGATGTGTCTGTTACTTGAACTCTGTGAAGCATTTATTTGGGCTGCAATTTCTGAGGCTGGTAACTCTAATGAACGTATCCTCTGCAGCAGAGGTAACTCTGGGTCTTCCATTCCTGTGGCAGTCCTCATGAGAGCCAGTTTCATCATAGCGCTTGATGGTTTTTGCGACTGCACTTGAAGAAACTTTCAAAGTTCTTGAAATGTTCAGTATTGACTGACCTTCATGTCTTAAAGTAATGATGGACTGTTGTTTCTCTTTGCTTATTTGAGCTGTTCTTGCCATAATATGGACTTGGTCTTTACCAAATAGGGCTATCTTCTGTATACCCCCCCTACCTTGTCACAACACAACTGATTGGCTCAAATGCATTAAGAAGGAAAGAAATTCCACAAATTAACTTTTAAGAAGGCACACTTGTTAATTGAAATGCATTCCAGGTGACTACCTCATGAAGCTGGTTGAGAGAATGCCAAGAGTGTGCAAAGCTGTCATCAAGGCAAAGGGTGGCTATTTGAAGAATCTCAAATATAAAGAAAAACCCTTGAATGAGTAGGTGTGTCCAAACTTTTGACTGGTAGTGTATATGGTCTGTTTAAATATATTCTAAAAGCTATTTACACTGAAATTTGGTCTAAAACCTGTATAAACTGTATTCATAATTTCTATGACAATATTTTAGGTTGACAATTTTATTACACAATTTCTGATGTATCCTTACTTTTGTTTTCCTGCTTAGGTAAAATCAGAGTTCTGCCTCTACTGTCATTCATTCCAATTAGACTGGTTTGGATTCCTCGCTGACCAATATGGCTGCCATTTTCACCCCATTCTGGAACTTTGAGGGTTTATGACATATCCCCTCTAGTAATTGAATAGGGTCTCTATGGTCTGTTCATATCACACTATGTATTCCAATATCACCTTTTGTCTGTAGCCTGTTATATGTACATTATCTTTTGTCTCATTGCTCACTCTCTGTCCTCTTTCTCTGTACCCCTGTTTCCTCTCATACCCTGTTCCTTCTCATTCATACCCTGTTCCTTCTCATTCATACCCTGTTCCTTCTCATTCATACCCTGTTCCTTCTCATTCATACCCTGTTCCCTCTCTCCCTCAGTTCTCGAGATTGACTTCTCGGAGCTGACCCTGGAGGAGATCATCGGGGTGGGTGGTTTTGGGAAGGTGTACCGTGCCATGTGGCGGGGGGCGGAGGTGGCGGTGAAGGCTGCGAGGCGGGACCCCGATGAGGAGGAGGGACAGATCCTAGAAAGCGTTCGTCAGGAGGCCAAGCTGTTTGCAATGCTGCACCACCCCAACATCATGGCCCTACTGGGGGTAAGAATCCTGCTGTATCACCCCAATATCATGACCCTACTGGGGGTCAGAATCCTGCTGTATCATCCCAATATCATGGCCCTACTGGGGGTTAGAATCCTGCTGTATCACCCCAATATCATGGCCCTACTGGGGGTTAGAATCCTGCTGTATCACCCCAATATCATGGCCCTACTGGGGGTAAGAATCCTGCTGTATCACCCCAATATCATGGCCCTACTGGGGGTAAGAATCCTGCTGCACCATCCCAACATCATGGCCCTACTGGGGGTCAGAATCCTGCTGTATCACCCCAATATCATGGCCCTACTGGGGGTAAGAATCCTGCTGCACCACCCCAACATCATGGCCCTACTGGGGGTCAGAGTAATGAGATATGGGAGCCCTGCTGATAAGAATCATGGCCATTGGACATGTGGAAAGATACGTCTCAAATGGCACCCTGTTCCATATGGGCCCTGGTCAAAAGTAGTGCACTATGAAGGAAATAGGGTGGCATTTGGGATGCAGCCTATGTCTTCCAACCCAGCTGTATGTTTAGGTGCACCTGGAGACAAATATATACACCTGGGTTGATGAAGACATTCACCTGGGTTGATGAAGACGTTCACCTGGGTTGATGAGGACGTTCACCTGGGTTGATGAAAAGACGTTCACCTGGGTTGATGAAGACGTATGCACCTGGGTTGATGAAGACGTTCACCTGGGTTGATGAAGACGTTCACCTGGGTTGATGAAGACGTTCACCTGGGTTGATGAAGACGTTCACCTGGGTTGATGAAGACGTTCACCTGGGTTGATGAAGACGTTCACCTGGGTTGATGAAGACGTTCACCTGGGTTGATGAAGACGTTCACCTGGGTTGATGAAGACGTTCACCTGGGTTGATGAAGACGTTCACCTGGGTTGATGAAGACGTTCACCTGGGTTGATGAAGACATACACGTCACAATAATGAGAACAATAAACATGCATAGCATTTTTCTGAACCCCAATAATCAGCATTCCTGTATGTTTTAGATGTGTAAATGGATCAAATATTTCAGCTTCTATTGGTACTATGTACTGTACTGATTCCTGATTGGTTGATTTCCATTCTCCTTGTTTAACAGGTGTGTCTCCAGGAGCCGACACTGTGCCTGGTGATGGAGTTTGCCCGGGGAGGACCGCTGAACCGAGCCCTGTCAGGGAAACGTATCCCACCATGCACCCTGGTAGACTGGGCCGTGCAGATCGCCCGTGCCATGCACTACCTCCACTGCGAGGCCATCGTCCCCATCATACACAGAGACCTCAAGTCTAGCAACAGTAAGAGAAAGTTTCCTTATGTGACATGGTAATAACATGGGCATAACATGGTAATAACATGGTAATAACATGGGCATAACATGGTAATAACATGGGCAATAACATGGGCATAACATGGTAATAACATGGTAATAACATGGGCATAACATGGTAATAACATGGTAATAACATGGTAATAACATGGGCATAACATTGCATTAAATCACATGTGTTGCACATAGCCGTGGGAAGAGGAAGTTTTGTGTTTTTAGTTTATGTTTTGAGTAGGGGGGTTCTGACCGCGGGGGGGGGGGGGGCGTAGGCTGAGCATAGGATAAGATTGGGTAAAAGTAGTCACTGCAGCTGAAGTTAATTTAACTCATGACTGTTTGCAAAACAAAATAGACCGTTATGAACAGAGTGCACATTTCTACTGCATAATTACAACGTGTGTGTGTGTGTGTGTGTGTGTGTGAAAGAGTGTGGGTGTTGTGTAAATTAGTAACCCTATGTGTGTGAAATATAATATGAGAGAAAAAGCGAACAGTCATGGTGCATACATTTTGATTTTTTTGTAACTAAATTACCTTGTAAACCCTATTAACACTGAGCACAGCTATCTGATCCATTGCATAGAAAAGCGCTTACCTCGATCCAGCACCACCGGATGGAAAGCACCACTCACTGGGCCGGGCCCTTAAACACTGTGTTAGACTAGTGGACTGGTACCCTACGTGTTTGACATGGGGCAGGAGCAGGCCTTCGAGCCCGGGGAGAGAGAATAACTTATTTGATATTGGTCCAATTCCCTTTTCTCCAAGTTTAGAATGATAAACTAATAGAAAATAGAACACTGCTCCAGATCACTTGATATCCACCACAAGGGGGAGACTCAACTCAAACTAAACTGTCTATCGTACAGCAGAGCATGTGTCTGTGGTCCTCTGGAGCTCAATTGGTAGAGCATGGTGCTTGTAACGCCAGGGTAGTGGGTTCGATCCCCGGGACCACCCATACATAAAAATGTATGCACACATGACTGTAAGTTGCTTTGGATAAAAGTGTCTGCTAAATGGCATATTATTATTATTATTATTATTATTAAATCCCACATGATTATTATTAAGATTATTATCATCCCCGCAACCGCTTACATAAACAGAGCACATCATGAGCGCACCGCTTACAAAACAGAGCTGAGAGCTCTCCAGGCAGAATGTGGCCCAAAACAGAGCTGAGAGCTCTCCAGGCAGAATGTGGCCCAAAACAGAGCTGAGAGCTCTCCAGGCAGAATGGGGCCCAAAACAGAGCTGAGAGCTCTCCAGGCAGAATGGGGCCCAAAACAGAGCTGAGAGCTCTCCAGGCAGAATGGGGCCCAAAACAGAGCTGAGAGCTCTCCATGCAGAATGGGGCCCATATATAAATATCCTATTTTTTTTCCCTCTCCCTTAACCCAATTCCATTAACATTTATATGAATAATGCATTGGGTCAGCCCTGCAGGATCCCTTAACCCCAAGCCTATTAGACAGGATTTGTCCCATGCTCAGTCTATGCCTTCCTATTGGCTACTTCCAGTCAACACAGGCAGTTTCTCCTCTCCCATTTTTTATTTATTCTCCATTTAACCAGGAAGGGGCTCATTGAGATTTAAAATCTCTTTTTCAAGAGCGTCCTGGCCCTTAGGCAGCCCAAGTCCAAAAAATTACAGACAGACAACATGAAAAACTACAAGTAATCTAGTAAAAACCATTCATGAATTCACAAGAGTATAACAATATCCAAAACAGCAATTAAAACAGGACAGGTCAGGGAATCAGCCTCAAAATCCTTCATCAGAGATTTAAAAACACCAATCGGGACAAGTTCTTCCAGTTTAAAATTATTTTGTAAGGTGTTCCAAGACGATGGCGCAGAGTACATAAAAGACCATTGGCCTGTGGCTTGTGGTTAGCCCGGTCCCTTGGCTGTGATTGACTTGTTTTGAGGTGGTAAGCCAATAGCATCATCAGTTCAGTAAAAGGTGACCGTTCTATCCCAGATACATGCTGTTAATGTACATGAACCCACATCCCCGGGGCATCCCCACACCACGTGAGGATACACTTTATTAGGTTGTTTACCTGTAAAATACAGGCGAGGTGAGATTACACTACCCCCCCCACAGCCCCCCCCCCCGCAAGGCGGGGGGCCCACAAGCTTTGGGGGCCCCAAACCCCCGGAGGTCAGGCCCCCTAGATAGCATATGAACACGTCATAAGCCATTTTTTTATTTTTTTTATCTTAGGTCTCATGGCTGTAATGTTATTAATATCTTTCATAATTCATAAAATATGTGTTTATGTCAAACAGTTTTGTTATATTTCAGTCTTCTGTGATATATATATAAAGTGTAATCTTGGGATGCAAACTCAAAATGTAATACATTTCAACTCTATATCTGACATGGTACAGGTGTCGTCTTTTTGTTAAGCCCATAACCATGTGTGTGAGGTGTATACTTTTATTTCAAAGTAGATTTGTTTAAGACTACAAAGCATCACTCTGTGTGACCCTGACTTAGCCCACTGCAGTAAAAGGTGATACAAACACATTTGGAATCACCATGGTGACAACAACCATAAACTGTCAACCATCTGCCTGATAGATTAAGATAGAATATGAATTTTGGTTCAAATATGTTAAATTAAATTAGGTTTTAGAGTCATAAAGCCACTGCGGAAAAACTAAATTGCTGTGTATACCAGTTGAATGAATACATTTTTTGGGGGGGTTGTCAACTCTGTAAAACATAAATTCCGTCAGAGTGCTGAAAGATCTGATATAATGGTTATGTTTTTATTGGGGATTATCAAATGAATAATTTTCAATATTTTACAAATGTTTGTATTTAACTTTTATTTTGAGGCAAAAATATGTCTATTTTGAGTATCTGTCAACTCCGTCAGCGGCTTGTCAACTTTTCAACTGATGGCTAACCCCCTTAAGATATAATTTTTTTGGGTCAATATTCTGAAAAAACATTTGCTGTGCTAGTCTTAAGGGATAATGTTTGCTTTATAAATGCTGTTTTATGTTCTAAATCTAGAAAAACATGCCAAAATGCAAATGAAATTAGCCATGGATCTGATTTGAATCCTGGCCTCAGTTAATTCAACTGACTGAATTTAGCCTATTCCTCATATTTACATTTACTGGCCCCCCGTGGGAATCGAACCCACAACCCTGGCGTTGCAAACGCCATGCTCTATCAACTGAGCTACATCCCTGCCGGCCATTCCCTCCCCTACCCTGGACGACGCTGGGCCAATTGTGCGCCGCCCATGAGTCTCCCGGTCGCGGCCGGCGGCGACAGAGCCGGGTTAGGCTACCTATATGAAAAGCTAGCAGTAGACCCACATAACTACTCCCAGCCCCAGAGCCGGGTTAGGCTACCTATATGAAAAGCTAGCAGTAGACCCACATAACTACTCCCAGCCCCAGAGCCGGGTTAGGCTACCTATATGAAAAGCTAGCAGTAGACCCACATAACTACTCCCAGCCCCAGAGCCGGGTTAGGCTACCTATATGAAAAGCTAGCAGTAGACCCACATAACTACTCCCAGCCCCAGCTCCAGCCTAGGCTACCTATAGAAAACTAGCAGTAGACCCACATAACACATTTAGCCCCAGCTCCAGCCTGTAGTCTGCAGACACACCCATGCATCCCAAATGGCACATTTATTCCCTATGTAGTGCCATTTGGGATGCATACAGCCACAGCAGATGGAGAACATAGACTTTGGATGTTGTATATGGGGACTGGGTGGTGTATATGGGGACTGGGCGGTGTACATGGGGACTGGGCGGTGTACATGGGGACTGGGCGGGTGTACATGGGGACTGGGGGGTGTACATGGGGACTGGGGGGTGTACATGGGGACTGGGTGGTGTACATGGGGACTGGGTGGTGTATATGGGGACTGGGCGGTGTACATGGGGACTGGGCGGTGTACATGGGGACTGGGCGGTGTACATGGGGACTGGGCGGTGTACATGGGGACTGGGCGGGTGTACATGGGGACTGGGCGGTGTACATGGGGACTGGGGGGGGTGTACATGGGGACTGGGCGGTGTACATGGGGACTGGGGGGTGTACATGGGGACTGGGCGGTGTACATGGGGACTGGGCGGTGTACATGGGGACTGGGCGGTGTACATGGGGACTGGGCGGTGTACATGGGGACTGGGCGGTGTACATGGGGACTGGGCGGTGTACATGGGGACTGGGGGGTGTACATGGGGACTGGGCGGTGTACATGGGGACTGGGGGGTGTACATGGGGACTGGGTGGTGTACATGGGGACTGGGCGGTGTACATGGGGACTGGGCGGTGTACATGGGGACTGGGGGGTGTACATGGGGACTGGGCGGTGTACATGGGGACTGGGGGGTGTACATGGGGACTGGGCGGTGTACATGGGGACTGGGGGGTGTACATGGGGACTGGGCGGTGTACATGGGGACTGGGAGGTGTACATGGGGACTGGGGGGTGTACATGGGGACTGGGCGAGTGTACATGGGGACTGGGCGGTGTACATACTGACCTAGTAGGTGTACATACTGGCCTAGTTCATACAACCAGTCTGTGTCGGCACTTCACCTGTGTGTGTCAGAGGAGGCTGGTGGGAGGAGCTATAGGAGGACAGACTCATTGTAATGGCTGGAATGGAATCAATGGAACGTGTTTAACTCCATTTCATATATTCCATTCCAGACCTTACAATTAGCCCTCCTATAGCTCCTCCCACCAGCCTCCCCGTGTGTGTGTGAGTGTGTGAGTGTGTGAGTGTGTGTGTGTGTGTGTGTGTGTGTGTGTGTGTGTGTGTGTGTGTGTGTGTGTGTGTTGTGTGTGTGTGTGTGTGTGTGTGTGTGTGTGTGTGTGTGTGTGTGTGTGTGTGTGTGTGTGTGTGTGTGAGTGTGTGTGTGTGTGTGTGTGTGTGTGTGTGTGGCGGCTGCTGAGGGGAGGACAGCTCATAATAATGGCTGGAACAAAGCGAATGGAATGGCATCAAACACCTGGAAACCATGGAAACCATGTGTTTAATGTATTTGATACCGTTACACCTATTCCACTCCAGCCGTTACCACGAGCCCGTCCTCTCCAATCACGGAGCCACCAAGCTCCTGTGGCGTGTGCATGGGTGTGATGCACAGACTCGGAAGGACAAAGTGAAAACTCCACATTAATCTGTGTTTCTGCCTTCTGTCATTCTCTCCTTTCATCTCATTCGCTTATCTCTGTTGTTCCTATCTCTTTTCCTGCCTGCTCCTCTCTCTCCTTTCATCATGGCCCCTCCTTGTTTCCCTGTTGTCCCTATCTTGTTTTGTGGAAACACTTTTAATCATCTCTATTTGAATGACTGCCTGCTATCCTGCCACCACCAAAACCCCAAATGACCTGTATCCCTTTACGTTCAAACCCCTCCTACCTTCCAACACACCCATGTTACCGTTCTCCCCCACCCAAAACCCTCCTCATCACCCGTCCTCTCCCGGTCATCACTCCCTCACCACCAACACCTATCCTGGATCTTGAACTGCGACCTCCGACCAGTCCTGATCCTGGAGAAGGTAGAGATGGAGGACCTGACCAACAAGACCCTGAAGATCACAGACTTCGGCCTGGCGAGGGAGTGGCACCGCACCACCAAGATGTCAGCCGCGGGCACCTACGCCTGGATGTCACCGGAGGTCATCCGCTCCTCCACGTTCTCTAAGGGCAGCGACGTCTGGAGGTGGGCAGGGCCAGGGGCCGGGATAGGAAGTGATGCGTCAGGAAACTGTCTGTTCTATCTCACTTAGATCTAGAGGGCTGGATGAGTCATTTATTCATGCTCTGGATCTGGTAAAGCATTGCAGTAGTAGTATGATGGCTGCACCCAAATAAGGAACCAACGCTATAATCGTTTCCAACAAGAGATAATTGTGATCGTCTTTATCCTCGTCTAAAATATAGAATAGCCTAGCCACATCAGATCTGATAAGGCAAGGATTTAGTTCCATCGCGCTTTGTCAGCTATGCGCCATTGAAGGTCATTTCCCATTCAGCCGGCATGTGCAGCATTTACCATGCTTGCAGTCTCCGCAAAACGCTGGAATATTGGCTTTATAAAGGTGCATAGCCGACCAAAGCACCATCGGATTGAATCCTGGCCTAAGTTAGGGAGGAAGATTCGAAATTTGTTGTTTTTATGTGTTATCTCATGCACTCATCACGCTGTACTGTCAGGCCGGAAGCAGGACTTTCTATGTTGCAACGCACTCTCATGGCTTATCATTGACCATGCCAGGTGGCTTGTGTCCAGCCCTTGTTTTAGTGTGAAATACCTGCCTGGCTGGAGGTGTGGAGGTAGTTGGAGGCTGTGGACAGGGCTGGCCCTGTCCCTGTCTCTCTGTGGTGCCATAATGCCACCCCCGAAGTGATTAATTTACAATATTAACATAATTAAAATTATTCTGTACAGGCTTCCTTCTTTTCACTCTGTCAATTAGGTTAGTATTGTGGAGTAAACTACAATGTTGTTGATCCATCCTCAGTTTTCTCCTTTCACAGCCATTCAACTCCGTAACTGTTTTAAAGTCACCATTGGCCTCATGGTGAAATCCCTGAGCGGTTTCCTTCCTCTCCAGCAACTGAGTTAGGAAGGACGCCTGTATCTTTGTAGTGACTGGATGTATTGATACACCATCCAAAGTGTAATGAATAACTTCATCATGCTCAAAGGGATATTCAATGTCTTCCTTTGTTTTTTTTTTTTTTTTTTTACCCATCTACCAATCGATGCCCTTCTTTACGAGGCATTGGAAAACCTCCCTGGACTTTGTGGTTGAATCTGTGTTTGAAATTCACTGCTTGACTGAGGGACCTTACAGATAATTGTATGTGTGGGGTACAGAGATGAGGTAGTCATTAAAAAATCACGTTAAACACTATTATTGCACACAGAGTGAATCCATGAAACTTATTATGTGACTTGTTAAGCACATTGTTACTCCTGAACTTATTTAAGCTTGTCATAACAAAGGGGTTGAATACTAATTGACTCAAGACATTTCAGCTTTACATTTGTAATTAATTTGTAAAATGTTCTAATAACATAATTCATTATGGGGTATTGTGTGCAGTGACATAGAAAAATAAAATAAAACATTTTTAAATTCAGGCTGTAACACAACAAAATTTAGAAAAAGTAAAGGGGTGTGAATACATTCTGAAGGCATTGTATATTTTGTACCAATTGAGAACTTTGGTCTAATTCCCTGAAATCTGGATCTTCTCTGGAAAATCATAATTGTAGTCTTTTTGGGGTTTACTGCCAGGGCCCAGGTCTGGCAGTACTGCTCTAGCAGGTCCAGGCTCTGCTGTAGACCATGTGCTGTGGGTGACAACAGGCACGGGTCATCTGCGAAGAGCAGGCATTTATCCTCTGAATTGTGGAGACTAACAACAGGGGCTGAGGATGTTTCTAGAACAGTGGCCAATTCATTGATGTAAATATTGAAGAGCGCAGGGCTCAGATTACAACCCTGGCGAAGGCCCCGCCCCCTGGTTAAAGAATTCCGTTCTTTACTTGCCATATTGATTTAATTATGTGATATGTTTTACCCCCTACTTTCAATAACTTTGTAGAACAGTCCATTTTGGTATTATTTTGGTGGACATGTTTATCTATCAGGGTCTGTCTGTAGGGTGTAAAATATGATCGGTCGTGCGACATTTTGGTATAAATCCAATTTGGCTTTTGCTCAAGATATTGTGCTTATTAAGGAAGTTTAGAACTCTCTCTCTCTGTCCATCAGCTTTCTGCTCACTGCCGGCTATTCTCTCTGCTGGCTATTCTCTCTGCTGGCTATTCTCTCTGCTGGCTATTCTCCCTGCTGGCTATTCTCACTGCTGGCTATTCTCACTGCTGGCTATTCTCTCTGCTGGCTATTCTCTCTGCCGGCTATTCTCTCTGCCGGCTATTCTCTCTGCTGGCTATTCTCTCTGCTGGCTATTCTCTCTGCTGACTATTCTCTCTGCTGGCTATTCTTCTGAATTCTGCCATTCTGTTTCCTGCTGATACCGACAAAAGAAAGATAGAAAGAGGAATGTAAGCATATAAAGCTTAGGGTTGCAAAGTTCCTGTAGCTTTCTCAAAATTTCCAGGATTTCTGTTTTCTGTTTCCATAACTCCTTTTCTTCCCTCTCTTTCCTGATCTGTTCCTCCGACCTTCCTCTTCCTCCTCTTCCTCATCTCCTCTCCCTTCCTCCTCTTCCTCCTCTCCCTCCCTCCTCTTCCTCCTCTCCTCTCCCTTCCTCCTCTTCCTCCTCTCCTCTTCCTCCTCTCCCTCCCTCCCTCCTCTTCCTCCTCTCCTCTCCTCTCCTCTCCTCCCTCCTCTTCCTCCTCTCCTCTCCCTTTCTCCTCTCCCTCCTCTCTCTTCCTCCTCTCCTCTCCCTCCCTCCTCCTCTCCTCTCCCTTCCTCCTCTTCCTCTCTCCTCCCCCTTCCTCCTCTTCCTCCTCACCTCTCCCTTCCTCCTCTCCTCTCCCTCCCTCCTCTCCCTCCTCTCCCTTCCTCCTCTTCCTCCTCTCCTCTCCCTCCCTCCTCTCATCTCCTCTCATCTACTCTCCCTAGTTACGGGGTTCTACTGTGGGAGCTGTTGACAGGAGAAGTCCCATTCAGGGGTATTGATTGTCTAGCGGTGGCGTATGGAGTAGCCATGAACAAGCTGGCCCTGCCCATCCCCTCTACCTGCCCAGAGCCCTTCGCCCGTCTTATGGAAGGTAAGATGAGGTGCTTTTTGTTAGGGCGGCAGGTAGCTTAGTGGGTAAGAGCGTTGTTTCAGTAACCGAAAGGTCGCTGGTTCTAATCCCCGAGCCGACTAGGTGAAAAATCTGTCTGTGCCCTTAAGCAAGGCACTTAACCCTAATTGCTCATGTAGGTCGCTCTGGATAAGAGCGTCTGCTAAATGACTCAAATGTAAATGTATTCTTAATGCACATGTGTTTGGGCATGAGGCCACCAGCCACCTATTTGTTGAGAACGTAAACCTTATAGATGATTAGATGTTGCAGGAGGTAAATAGATAAATCCATCTCCGTCCTGATCCATAATCCATAGATAGATTGATATTTGTACAAAAATAAATTATAACTGTAGATCCGTTGAGTGCCGTCAGTATATATATATATATATATATATAAACTCAGCAAAAAAAAGAAACGTCCCTTTTTCAGGACCCTGTCTTTCAAAGATAAATCTTTAAAAATCCAAATAACTTCACAGATCTTCATTGTAAAGGGTTTAAACACTGTTTCCCATGCTTGTTCAATTAACCATAAACAGTTAACAACCGTTCCACAGGTGCATGTTCATTAAGACACTAACAGCTTACAGACGGTAGGCAATTATGGTCACAGTGAAAACTTATGAAAACTTAGGACACTAAAGAGGCCTTTCTACTGACTCTGAAAAACACCAAAAGAAAGATGCTCATCTGTGTGAACGTGCCTTAGGCATGCTGCAAGGAGGCATGAGGACTGCAGATGTGGCCAGGGCAATAAATTGCAATGTCCGTAATGTGAGACGCCTAAGACAGCGCTACAGGGAGACAGGACAGACAGCTGATCGTCCTCGCAGTGGCAGACCACGTGTAACAACACCTCCACAGGACGGTACATCCGAACATCACACCTGCAGAACAGGTACAGGATGGCAACAACAACTGCCTGAGTTACACCAGGAACACACAATCCCTCCATCAGTGCTCAGACTGTCCGCAATAGGCTGAGAGAGGCTGGACTGAGGGCTTGTAGGCCTGTTGTAAGGCAGGTCCTCACCAGACATCACCGGCAACAACGTTGCCTATGGGCACAAACCCACCGTCGATGGACCAAACAGGACTGGCAAAAAGTGCTCTTCACTGACGAGTCGCGGTTTTGTCTCACCAGGGGTGATGGTCGGATTCGCGCTTATCATCGAAGGAATGAGCGTTACATCGAGGCCTGTACTCTGGAGCGGGATCGATTTGGAGGTGGAGGGTCCGTCATAGTCTGGGGCGGAGTGTCACAGCATCATCGGACAGAGCTTGTTGTCATTCCAGGCAATCTCAACGCTGCGCGTTACAGGGAAGACATCCTCCTCCCTCCTTCCTGCAGGCTCATCCTGACATGACCCTCTAGCATGATAATATCACCAGCCATACTGCTCGTTCTGTGCGTGATTTCCTGAAAGACAGGAATGTCAGTGTTCTGCAATGGCCAGCGAAGAGCCCGGTTCTCAATCCCATTGAGCATGTCTGGGACCTGTTGGATCGGAGGGTGAGGGCTAGGGCCATTCCCCCCAGAAATGTCCGGGAACTTGCAGGTGCCTTGGTGGAAGAGTGGGGTAACATCTATACAGTGGGGGGGAAAAAGTATTTAGTCAGCCACCAATTGTGCAAGTTCTCCCACTTAAAAAGATGAGAGAGGCCTGTAATTTTCATCATAGGTACACGTCAACTATGACAGACAAATTGAGAAAAAAAATCCAGAAATCACATTGTAGGATTTTTAATGAATTTATTTGCAAATTATGGTGGAAAATAAGTATTTGGTCACCTACAAACAAGCAAGATTTCTGGCTCTCACAGACCTGTAACTTCTTCTTTAAGAGGCTCCTCTGTCCTCCACTCGTTACCTGTATTAATGGCACCTGTTTGAACTTGTTATCAGTATAAAAGACACCTGTCCACAACCTCAAACAGTCACACTCCAAACTCCACTATGGCCAAGACCAAAGAGCTGTCAAAGGACACCAGAAACAAAATTGTAGACCTGCACCAGGCTGGGAAGACTGAATCTGCAATAGGTAAGCAGCTTGGTTTGAAGAAAGCAACTGTGGGAGCAATTATTAGGAAATGGAAGACATACAAGACCACTGATAATCTCCCTCGATCTGGGGCTCCATGCAAGATCTCACCCCGTGGGATCAAAATGATCACAAGAACGGTGAGCAAAAATCCCAGAACCACACGGGGGGACCTAGTGAATGACCTGCAGAGAGCTGGGACCAAAGTAACAAAGCCTACCATCAGTAACACACTACGCCGCCAGGGACTCAAATCCTGCAGTGCCAGACGTGTCCCCCTGCTTAAGCCAGTACATGTCCAGGCCCGTTTGAAGTTTGCTAGAGTGCATTTGGATGATCCAGAAGAGGATTGGGAGAATGTCATATGGTCAGATGAAACTAAAATATAACTTTTTGGTAAAAACTCAACTCGTCGTGTTTGGAGGACAAAGAATGCTGAGTTGCATCCAAAGAACACCATACCTACGGTGAAGCATGGGGGTGGAAACATCATGCTTTGGGGCTGTTTTTCTGCAAAGGGACCAGGACGACTGATCCGTGTAAAGGAAAGAATGAATGGGGCCATGTATCGTGAGATTTTGAGTGAAAACCTCCTTCCATCAGCAAGGGCATTGAAGATGAAACGTGGCTGGGTCTTTCAGCATGACAATGATCCCAAACACACCGCCCGGGCAACGAAGGAGTGGCTTCGTAAGAAGCATTTCAAGGTCCTGGAGTGGCCTAGCCAGTCTCCAGATCTCAACCCCATAGAAAATCTTTGGAGGGAGTTGAAAGTCCGTGTTGCCCAGCGACAGCCCCAAAACATCACTGCTCTAGAGGAGATCTGCATGGAGGAATGGGCCAAAATACCAGCAACAGTGTGTGAAAACCTTGTGAAGACTTACAGAAAACGTTTGACCCGTGTCATTGCCAACAAAGGGTATATAACAAAGTATTGAGAAACTTTTGTTATTGACCAAATACTTATTTTCCACCATAATTTGCAAATAAATTCATAAAAAATCCTACAATGTGATTTTCTGGATTTTTTTTTTCCTCATTTTGTCTGTCATAGTTGACGTGTACATATGATGAAAATTACAGGCCTCTCTCATCTTTTTAAGTGGGAGAACTTGCACAATTGGTGGCTGACTAAATACTTTTTTCCCCCACTGTATATACACTATCGGTCAAAAGTTTTAGAACAACTACTCATACCAGGGTTTTTCTTTATATTTACTATTTTCTACATTGTAGAATAATAGTGAAGACATCAAAACTATGAAAGAACACATGGAATCATGTAGTAACCAAAAAAGTGTCAAACAAATCTTCAAATAGCCACCCTTTGCCTTGATGACAGCTTTGCACGCTCTTGGCATTCTCTCAACCAGCTTCACCTAGAATGCTTTTCCAACGGTCTTGAAGGAATTCCCACATATGCTGAGCACTTGTTGGCTGCTTTTCCTTCACTCTGCCGTCCGACTCAATCCCAAACCATCTCAATTTGGTTGAGGTCGGGGGGATTGTGGAGGCCAGGTCATCTGATGCAGCACTCCATCACTCTCCTTCTTGGTAAAATAGCCCTTAGACAGCCTGGAGGTGTGTTGGTTCACTGTCCTGTTGAAAAACAAATGATAGTTCCACTAAGCCCAAACCAGATGGGATGGCGTATCGCTGCAGAATGTTGTGGAAGCCATGCTGGTTAAGTGTGCCTTGAATTCTAAATAAATCACAGACAGTGATTCTTCTTCTCTCCTCCAGATTGCTGGAGTCCAGACCCCCACCTGCGGCCTCTCTTCACCAGTATCCTGGATCAGCTGACAGCTATAGAGGAGTCGGGTTTCTTCGAGATGCCAGCCGAGTCCTTCCACTCCCTGCAGGACGACTGGAAGGTGGAGATTCAGGAGATGTTCGACCAGCTTAGGGTCAAGGAGAAGGTAGGGGGGTGGGATAGGGCTCTTGGTCAGCTTTCAGAAGATCAGAAGCCTCTAACAATGATACAGTGTGTGATAATCTAGCCTGGTTGCAGATTTGTTTGTGCTGTCTTGCCAACTTTTTTTTTTAATGGTTGTTGAACCAGGCTATGGATATGGGGTAGTGATATATTATAGTGTAATCTATAAATCCCCCTAAAAAATAAAAATGGTTGGTTCCCCTGACCTCTAACCCTTCGTCGTCAGGAGCTGAGGTCGTGGGAGGAGGAGCTGAGTCGTGCGGCTCTGCAGCAGAAGAGCCAGGAGGAGGAGTTGAGGAGGAGGGAGCAGGAGCTGGCGGAGAGGGAGATCCACATCCTGGAGAGGGAGCTGAACGTCATCATCCACCAGCTGTATCAGGAGAAACCCCGCGTAGAGAGCAGGCAGGGCAAGTTCAGACGCTCACGCCTCAAACTGAAGGATGGGAACAGGATCAGTCTGCCCTCAGGTAGGTCTGTCATCAGTAGGACTGGCCAGCAGTCTGATGTCTGTGGGTCTCAAAATGCGGGCCTGGATCCACAAGGGGGGGGGGGGGCAAAAGGGGTTTAACCCCCTCAGTTGAAACTTGTGCATCCTCAGTTTGAGTTTTATGTCCCTATATAAAAATAGCAAAAAAAAGTTCAAATGATTGAGTGACAGGTTGGCGCAAAATCTGTATCTCCACTGTGCTGTCAGCACAATGGACAGAGTGCACTGGGGAGGAATGGAAAGCTACTGGCCGGTTAGGTTTGACTCCTTTGGGTTTCCATAAAAAGTGGGAAAAAACACTGCTCATCTGTGGTAGAATAACGTGGTATGCTACATGAACAACATGGTATACTACGTGAACAAAATGGTATACCATGTGAACAACATGGTATACTACGTGAACAACATGGTATACTACGTGAACAACATGGTACACTACGTGAACAACATGGTATACTACGTGAACAACATGGTATACTACGTGAACAACATGGTATACTACGTGAACAACATGGTATACTACGTGAACAACATGGTATACCACGTGAACAACATGGTATACTACGTGAACAACATGGTATACCACGTGAACAACATGGTATACTACGTGAACAACATGGTACACTACGTGAACAACATGGTACACTACGTGAACAACATGGTATACCACGTGAACAACATGGTATACCACGTGAACAACATGGTATACCACGTGAACAACATGGTATACCACGTGAACAACATGGTATACCACGTGAACAACATGGTATACCACGTGAACAACATGGTATACCACGTGAACAACATGGTATACCACGTGAACAACATGGTATACCACGTGAGCAACATGGTATACTACGTGAACAACATGGTATACTACGTGAACAACATGGTATACTACGTGAACAACATGGTATACTACGTGAACAACATGGTACACTACGTGGTACAACATGGTATACCACGTGAACAACATGGTATACCATGTGAACAACATGGTATACTACGTGAACAACATGGTATACTACGTGAACAACATGGTATACTATGTGAACAACATGGTATACCACGTGAACAACATGGTATACTACGTGAACATCATGGTATACTACGTGAACAACATGGTATACTATGTGAACAACATGGTATACCACGTGAACAACATGGTATGCTACGTGAACAACATGGTATACTACGTGAAACAACATGGTATACTACGTGAACAACATGGTATACTACGTGAACAACATGGTATACTACGTGAACAACATGGTATACTATGTGAACAACATGGTATACCACGTGAACAACATGGTATACTACGTGAACATCATGGTATACTACGTGAACAACATGGTATACTATGTGAACAACATGGTATACCACGTGAACAACATGGTATGCTACGTGAACAACATGGTATACTACGTGAACAACATGGTATACTACGTGAACAACATGGTATACTACGTGAACAACATGGTATACTACGTGAACAACATGGTATACTACGTGAACAACATGGTATGCTACGTGAACAACATGGTATACCACGTGAACAACATGGTATACTATGTGAACAACATGGTATACTACGTGAACAACATGGTATACTACCTGAACAACATGGTATACTACGTGAACAACATGGTACGCTACGTGAACAACATGGTATACTACGTGAACACAACATGGTATACTATGTGAACAACATGGTATACCACGTGAACAACATGGTATACCACGTGAACAACATGGTATACTATGTGAACAACATGGTACACTACGTGAACAACATGGTACACCACGTGAACAACATGGTACACCTCCGCCTGTAATATTTGATTTATAAGGACGGGGTCGAGTTTACAGTTGAAGCTGCTTCACTCAACTCTGCCTCACGCCCCACCACTACAGAGTTTAGTTAGCTGTAACAGGCGTTAGTGTTATTAGCCTATTTCACTCTAAGCAGCTAATCTGCCACTGCCGCAATGGATATCAGAAATTAAACCACGAGGCTGGCACCAAGCCCGGTAGCGATGATGCTGCCGAGCTCCAGCTAGCTCCGCTTGAAGAGGCTTCCACAAGTGCCGCCGGGATCATGGCTCCACAGCCCCCTCCACCTCCGACTGTTCTTGACGAGCCAGCCCAGGTTAGCCTATAGAATCCTACTATCCTAGCCGCAGGTTTTCTGTCCAAAAACATTTTAATAGCAACTGGATCAAAGGAAGAAAGTGGCTGGAATACTCAGTTACGGCGGATGCGTCACTCAATGGTCTCGGCATTTGAACTTTTATGTTTATTGTGGTATAGCGTGATATAAGCAGAATTCAATATAATTCCAAATGCTAGATCCCAAATTACGTATAGCTACATATCGGTACGTTTCATCATAGAAATAGATAGGCTACATTCTATTTCTATGGTAGCCTATTGCTTTTCGTGGTTGTAAATGGAACTGAATTGGAAACGTGTTTATGGAAGGCTGGCATTGCTTAATTGATTACGTGGGGTAGAATTTGAGCCACATAAGTGTATTGTGCCATATCCCAACATACTGCTGCTGTGCTAATGAGCTGCACGATTTTCCATGTTTGAAGAGGGCCTATAGGCTTATTTGTTTGGGAAGACATCTGTGCACGGCTGCATCTCACAGGAGTAAGCTGTAGGATATGTTGTGGTTATTTTACATTTGCCTTTTGTTTACTGCGTTTGTTTACTGTTTAATGTAACTAGCCCAAATATAGATTGTGTTAGGGTTGGGCGATATCCAGATTTTCATATCGTCATACCGTCCTTCTCTCACACCGGGATTTACGGTATTACCGGCTTAGTACACAAGTGGGCACCAAAAAAGCCCATTGGGCATCTATTTACCAGAATGCTAACAAAATTAGCGCAAGTAATAGCAAATTTGCATGGAGGCTGCTAGCTAAACATGAAAATGAAAATAAACAAATTGCAAAGACAGGCAATCCAGCTCATAAAGCTATACATACTGTATATAGGTGAGAGCTACCGGATGTCCATTTTGGTGAGTTTGGACATTTACAAGCGAATGGAACGAGAGACACTGTGCAAATGAACAAAGTTTTGATGCACGCAGTACTGGCTCTCCAGCAACATGTAATACTGGCTCTCCAGCAGCATGTAATACTGGCTCTCCAGCAGCATGTAATACTGGCTCTCCAGCAGCATGTGTACAAGCTGTGTCTGTGTGGACTCTGGAGTCGTTAGGGCAACTGGCCTGCCTGCTCTGCTTGGAGAAGAGGGGGGAGGAGCAGACGGACTGAGAACAGAGAGGGGGGGAAAAAAATGCAAGGAAATCAAGATAGCAGTGGCAGCTGTACAAATAACTCATCCAAAGGGCTTTTGCCTTCTCAAACACGGCAGACAGCCAACATAATATAATCTCCTTTATTAATTCAGCCACTTACTTAGATAGGAAGTTAAACTAGGGGTCGTGTTAACGCATAATTCAGCATTTTTCACGCAGGAAAAAATAGATAAAACGCATAAGAAATATCTTGCTGCGTTTTGTAAACACAGATCTAAAATGCTTCTTGTTGTAATTTCTGCTCGGCATCAGACTCATTTTGTGCTTCAGTTGCTCGTTCTAAACTCGGATGAGAATTCACGTACGGGAGTTCTATCAGCAGACAACACTACAACTGATGTGTAGCTTCTTTTCTCTGGTCCTTTTCTCGGTGTAACCAGACTATTTTTCTCCAGTTAAATGCAAGATTAACTTTTAAGCAAAACATTAGGAAATGTAGCTGGCTACATTCTTTCTATGATAGGCCTAAACATTAGAAATATGATGATTTAAAAAAATAAAAAAAAAAAAAAAAACATGCTTTTCAACCTTGTCTCAGAGCATTTAGTATGATATGTTACGTTTCGTATGGTATGTATTAATTTGTGGATGTCCATCCCCCATTTCGTATGATATGTTCCGAATGACAATTGTATTATATGTTACGATTTTGCAAAATGAACAATATGTTACGAATTTGCTAAACTTATGATATGTTACGAATTCTAGCTAGGTGGCTAACATTAGCTAGCTTGCTAACGTTGGCTAGGCTAGGGGTTAGAGTTAAGGTTAGGGTTAAGTTTAGGAGTTAGGTTAAAGGGTTAGGGGACGGGGACGGGTTAGCTAAAAGGGTTAAGGTTAGGGTTAGGGGAAGGGTTAGGTAACATATTAGTAGTTGCAAAGTAGCTAAAAAGTAGTAAGTAGTTGAAAAGTTGCTAAAATACTAAAGTTGTCCGTGATGAGATTCGAACTGGCAACCTTTGGGTCGCTAGACGTTCGCGTTAAATGACCAACCACCCTACTTTCGTTTTTACCTTAAGTAACCATCTGTCTTATGTAACCATACGAATTGTAACATATCATACTTAATGGAGTGATGCGGATTTACGTACAGAATAATACGAAATGCTCTGAGACCAGGTTGTGCTTTTTCATTGTAAGCTCATTTACTTGTGTGGCTGCCATCCAAATAGCATTGCACTTCTGTTTGTCATCTGATGAAAAATGAAGCTATTTTATGTGCTGGGAAAACTAAGTAAGCTTCAAAATGTAAAATAATGTGACAAGTGAAATAAGAACGCAATCTGCTTTATCTCCTAATGCATTGCACACATTGACTGCAGATATTTACTAACAAATACAGTGGGGGAAAAAAGTATTTAGTCAGCCACCAATTGTGCAAGTTCTCCCACTTAAAAAGGTACACGTCAACTATGACAGACAAATTGAGATTTTTTTTTCCAGAAAATCACATTGTAGGATTTTTAATGAATTTATTTGCAAATTATGGTGGAAAATAAGTATTTGGTCACCTACAAACAAGCAAGATTTCTGGCTCTCACAGACCTGTAACTTCTTCTTTAAGAGGCTCCTCTGTCCTCCACTCGTTACCTGTATTAATGGCACCTGTTTGAACTTGTTATCAGTATAAAAGACACCTGTCCACAACCTCAAACAGTCACATTCCAAACTCCACTATGGCCAAGACCAAAGAGCTGTCAAAGGACACCAGAAACAAAATAGTAGACCTGCACCAGGCTGGGAAGACTGAATCTGCAATAGGTAAGCAGCTTGGTTTGAAGAAATCAACTGTGGGAGCAATTATTAGGAAATGGAAGACATACAAGACCACTGATAATCTCCCTCGATCTGGGGCTCCACGCAAGATCTCACCCCGTGGGGTCAAAATGATCACAAGAACGGTGAGCAAAAATCCCAGACCAAAGTAACAAAGCCTACCGTCAGTAACACACTACGCCGCCAGGGACTCAAATCCTGCAGTGCGAGACGTGTCCCCCTGCTTAAGCCAGTACATGTCCAGGCCCGTCTGAAGTTTGCTAGAGTGCATTTGGATGATCCAGAAGAGGATTGGGAGAATGTCATATGGTCAGATGGAACCAAAATATAACTTTTTGGTAAAAAACTCAACTCGTCGTGTTTGGAGGACAAAGAATGCTGAGTTGCATCCAAAGAACACCATACCTACTGTGAAGCATTGGGGTTGTTTTTCTGCAAAGGGACCAGGACGACTGATCCGTGTAAAGGAAAGAATGAATGGGGCCATGTATCGTGAGATTTTGATTGAAAACCTCCTTCCATCAGCAAGGGCATTGAAGATGAAACGTGGCTGGGTCTTTCAGCATGACAATGATCCCAAAACACACCGCCCTGGCAACGAAGGAGTGGCTTCGTAAGAAGCATTTCAAGGTCCTGGAGTGGCCTAGCCAGTCTCCAGATCTCAACCCCATAGAAAATCTTTGGAGGGAGTTGAAAGTCCAGGTGGGTACCAGGTGAGAGCCGGTTAGTGACAGTCTCTAAGGGGCTTACAGGGCTGGGACAGTACCAGGTGGGCTGGGTAGCCGGTTAGTGACAGTGTCTAACCTTCTTGCTTAGGTTTCTGCCTATATGTGGGGAGGAGCAGAATGGAGGCTTGATCTGATTTGCCGAAAGGAGGGTGGGGGAGGGCCTTGTAGGCCCTGTAGTGCTTCCAGAAGGGAGATCCAGAGTGTTCGATGAGCGAGTAGCATAGGAGATGATAGAAATTTCGGGAGTGTTTTCCTCAAATTTACTTTATTAAATTCCTTAGCTACAATAAATGCGGTCTCAGGATATGCAGTTTTCACAATGTCCAATGTAGTTCCTTGAGAGCCGTCGCGATGTCAGCTTGGGGGGAATATACATGGCAGTGACAATGACCAAAGAAAGTTTCCACAATCACACCATGAGTTGTTTCATCATGAAACAAACCCCTCCACCTTTATTTTTCCCGGACAGTCCGTTCTTCCTCTCCGCACGATGGACGGAGAACCCCGCTAGCTGAATGGATGAAGACAATATATCCGGAGAGAGCCATGATTCCATAAAAAAAAGAGTATGTTACAGTCCCTGATGTCTCTCTGGAAGGAGATCCTCGCCCTGAGCTCATTAACTTTATTGTCAATGTTACGTTCCCCAGCAAGGAAACCAAAAATGTAGCTTAAACAGAAGAGGGAACTAATAAAGAGTCTATGACCAACAACCAAAACGAAACAGGTGGGGCTTTACATTTACATTGTAGTCATTTAGCAGACGCTCTTATCCAGAGCGACTTACAGTTAGTGCATACATATTTTTTTATTGATTTTATACCCCACCGTGGGAATCGAAACCTGGCGTTGCAAACACCATGCTCTACCAACTGAGCTACATCCCTGCCGGCCATTCCCTCCCCTACCCTGGACGACGCTGGGCCAATTGTGCGCCGCCCCATGGGTCTCCCGGTCGCGGCCGGCTACGACAGAGTGCGCCACTCGGGAGACAATTTAGGAGGGGTTCTGAAAGACACTCATGGGGGGGTGTCCACTGAAAGCTGACTAGCATCAACAACTGGAACCTAAAAGACACCCACCATGAGCGCCCATTACATTTGCCCAAGAAGAGAGAAACAAAAGAATAACACCAAACTTAAAGACTGAAAACAAACCAAAAAGGTGGAGCAAAACGAAATCAGGGAAGATCAGATAAAGGATTGTTTGCCTAGAACTTTAAATTGGGAGCGTCAACTAAAGGTGTTAACCCTCCACAGATATCAAGAACCCTGGAGCACTGGGCCAGCCACTCTTAAATAGCACCTGGGCCAGCACAGGTGAAACACCTTCCCACTAACGAGATGGCAACCAGCACAGCTTTAACACATACTGACTAACGAGGTGACACCCTAACGGTGCGCCCTACGTGCTAACGAGCTATGCATGCTAAAGTCCAACCTCAAAACAAAAATGGAAAAACTAAAGTGTCACGCTCGTTGATGAACGGGTCAGACCAAGGCGCAGCGTGATATGCACACATGTTTATTAACACGAATAAACACACGACAAAACAATAAACCAACGACACGTGAAGTCCTAAGGTAACACACAAACAAACCTTATACAGAACAAGATCCCACAACCCACTAGTGCCAATAGGCTGCCTAAGTATGGGCCCCAATCAGAGGCAACGAGCGACAGTATATGGTATATCCGGTACAGATTGTCGTCCCCATTGATCTGAAGTTTTGTTATAATATCATTGTTTTAGCCTATCGCTCTTTTATTCTGTTTTCATTCATTCATTCATTCATTCATTCGCAGTTGTGTGGTATTCTAAGCCAAATTGCTATTCAGTATTTTTTGTTTTTGCATGAATAACTAGGCTAATACTTTTAGTATTCATTATTTTGGTAAGACAGCCGTGTGTATGGCTGCATTCACACACAGGCTGTTTGTAATAGGGGCCAATGCACCTATCTATCTACAGGAAACGTATGATCTCTATAATTGCAAACAAAGGTTTCTGTACCAAATATTAAGTTCTGCTTTTCTGATGTATCAAATACTTATGTCATGCAATAAAATGCAAATTAATAACTTAAAAAAATCATACAATGTGATTTTCTGGATTTTTGTTTTCAGATTCCGTCTCTCACAGTTGAAGTGTACCTATGATAAAAAATTACAGACCTCTACATGCTTTGTAAGTAGGAAAACCTGCAAAATCGGCAGTGTATCAAATACTTGTTCTCCCCACTGTATCTATCCTGTAGCCTATATATTCATTACCTTGCTTTTAAGTGTGTAGGGTGCAGCCCATTATGCTGATACAGCGCAACAACCTATCACTTCAAAAACACTCTGTCTCGGCATTTGAACTTTATTGTGGTATAGTGTGATATAAGCAGAATTCAATATAATTTCAATGCAAGAACCCCCCCCCCCCCAAAAAAAATGGTGCCCCCCTCACCGATTTTCAACTGCCCCCTTAGTCACTTTATCCTGGCGCGGGATCTGCTCAAATTGCACCCTATTTCCCATATAGTGTACTAGTTTTGATCAGAGCACTACATAGGGCATAGAGTGAGGGGATAGCATGCAGGGCTGTAGTGGAGCGGGTCGAGAGCTTCATGTTCCTAGCCGTATTTGTCCTCTTGCTCAGTTGTGCACCGGGGCCTCCCACTCTTCTTTTATTCTGGTTAGGGCCAGTTTGCGCTGTTCTGTGAAGGGAGTAGTACACAGCGTTGTACGAGATCTTCAGTTTCTTGGCAATTTCTCGCATGGAATAGCCTTCATTTCTCCGAAAAAGAATAGACTGACGAGTTTCAGAAGAAAGTTATTTGTTTCTGGCCATTTTGAGCCTGTAATCGAACCCACAATTGCTGATGCTCCAGATACTCAACTAGTCTCAAGAAGGCCAGTTTTATTGCTTCTTTAATCAGCACAACAGTTTTCAGCTGTGCTAACATAATTGCAAAAGGGTTTTCTAATGATCAATTAGCCTTTTTAAATGATAAACTTTGATTGGCATACATAACGTGCCATTGGAACACAGGACTGATGGTTGCTGATAATGGGCCTCTGTACGCCTATGTAGATATTCCATAAAAAATCAGCAGTTTCCAGCTACAATAGCCATTTACAACATTAACAATGTCTACACTGTATTTCTGATCAATTTGAGTGGCACAGCGGTCTAAGGCACTGCATCTCAGTGCTTGAGGCGTCACTACAGACCCCCTGGTTCGATTCCAGGCTGTATCACAACCGGCCGTGATTGGGAGTCCCATAGGGCGGCGCACAATTGGCCCAGCGTCGTCCGGGTTTGGCCGGTGTAGGCCGTCATTGTAAATAAGAATTTGTTCTTAACTGACTTGCCTAGTTAAATAAAGGTTTAATAAATAAATAAATAACAAAAATATTTTTATGGACAAAAAAGTAGTGTAAGTATTCAGACCCTTTGCTATGAGACTCAAAATTGAGCTCAGGTGCATCCTGTTTCCATTGATCATCCTTGATGTTTCTATAACTTGATTGGTCAATTCAATTGATTGGACATGATTTGGAAAGGCACACACCTGTCTATATAATATAAGGTCCCACAGTTGACAGTGCATGTCAGAGCAAAAACCAAGCCATGGGGTCGTAGGAATTGTCCGTAGAGCTCAGATCTGGGGAAAGGTACCAAAAAATGCTGCAGCATTGAAGGTCCCTAAAAACACACTGGCCTCCATCATTCTTAAATGGAATAAGTTTGGAACCACCAAGCCAAACTGAGCAATCGTGGGAGAAGGGCCTTGGTAAGGGAGGTGACCAAGAACCCAATGTTCACTCTGACAGAGCTCCAGAGTTCCTCTGTGGAGATGGGAGAACCTTCTAGAAGGAAAACCATCTCTGCAGCACTCCACCAATCAGGTCTTTATGGTAGAGTGGCCAGACGGAAGCCACTCCTCAGTAAAAGGCACATGACAGACCGCTTGGAGTTTGCCAAAAGGCACCTAAAGGACTCTGACCTTGAGAAACAAGATTCTCTGGTCTGATGAAACCAAGATTGAACTCTTTGGCCTGAATGCCAAGAGTCACGTCTGGAGGAAACCTGGCACCATCCCTACGGGGAAGCATGGTGGTGGCAGCATCATGCTGTGGGGATGTTTTTCAGCGGCAGGGACTGGGAGACTAGTCAGGATCGAGGGAAAGATGAACGGAGCAAAGTACAGAGAGATCCTTGATGAAAACCTGCTCCAGAGTGCTCAGGACCTCAGACTGGGGCGAAGTTTCACCTTCCAACAGGACAATGACCCTAAGCACACAGCCAAAACAGGAGTGGCTTCGGGACAAGTCTCTAAATGTCCTTGAGGGGCCCAGCCAGAGCCCAGACTTGAATCCAATCGAACATCTCTGGAGAGACCTGAAAATAGCTGTGTAGCGACGCTCCCCATCCAACCTGACAGAGCTTGAGAGGATCTGCAGAGAAGAATGGAAGAAACTCCCCAAATACAGGTGTGCCAAGCTTGTAGCGTCATACCCAAGAAGACTCGAGGCTGTAATCGCTGCCAAAGGTGCTTCAACAAAGTACTGAGTAAAGGGTCTGAATACTTATGTAAATGTGATATTTCCATTTTTTATTTGTAATAAATTTGCACACATTTCTAAAAACCTGTTTTTGCTTTGTCATTATGGGGTATTGTGTGTAGATTGATGAGGGGGGGGGGGGGGGGGGGGACGGGGGGGGGGGGGACAATTTTAAGCCATTTTAGAATACGGCTGTAACCTAACAAAATGTGGAAAAAGTCAAGGGGTCTGAATACTTTCCGAATACACTGTATACACATCATTTCCTGCTGCTACTCTGTTCTTTATTTTACTCTTATTATTATCTATCCTGATGACTAGTCACTTTACCCTGCCTTCATGTACATATCTACCTCAAATACCTTATTATTATCTATCCTGATGCCTAGTCACTTTACCCTGCCTTCATGTACATATCTACCTCAAATACCTTATTATTATTATCTATCCTGATGCCTAGTCACTTTACCCTGCCTTCATGTACATATCTACCTCAAATACCTTATTATTATCTATCCTGATGACTAGTCACTTTACTCTGCCTTCATGTACATATCTACCTCAAATACCTTATTATTATCTATCCTGATGCCACTAGTCACTTTACCCTGCCTTCATGTACATATCTACCTCTACCTCAAATACCTTATTATTATCTATCCTGATGACTAGTCACTTTACCCTGCCTTCATGTACATATCTACCTCAAATACCTTATTATTATCTATCCTGATGCCTAGTCACTTTACCCTGCCTTCATGTACATATCTACCTCAAATACCTTATTATTATCTATCCTGATGACTAGTCACTTTACCCTGCCTTCATGTACATATCTACCTCAAATACCTTATTATTCTCTATCCTGATGACTAGTCACTTTACCCTGCCTTCATGGACATATCTACCTCAAATACCTTATTATTATCTATCCTGATGCCTAGTCACTTTACCCTGCCTTCATGTACATATCTACCTCAAATACCTTATTATTATCTATCCTGATGCCAAGTCACTTTACCCTGCCTTCATGTACATATCTACCTCAAATACCTTATTATTATCTATCCTGATGCCTAGTCACTTTACCCTGCATTCATGTACATATCTACCTCAAATACCTTATTATTATCTATCCTGATGCCTAGTCACTTTACCCTGCCTTCATGGACATATCTACCTCAAATACCTTATTATTATCTATCCTGATGCCAAGTCACTTTACCCTGCCTTCATGTACATATCTACCTCAAATACCTTATTATTATCTATCCTGATGCCTAGTCACTTTACCCTGCATTCATGTACATATCTACCTCAAATACCTTATTATTATCTATCCTGATGCCTAGTCACTTTACCCTGCCTTCATGTACATATCTACCTCAAATACCTTATTATTATCTATCCTGATGCCAAGTCACTTTACCCTGCCTTCATGTACATATCTGCCTCCAATACCTCGTACCCCTGCACAGTGGTACTAGTACTCCCTATATATAGCTTAATTCTTGTGTATTTAATTCCTTTTGTGTTACTATTTAAATTGTTCAGATTTTTTTTAAACTCTGCAACGTTGGGAAGGGCTCATAAGTAAGCATTTCACGGTAAAGTCTACGCCCGTTATATTCGGCGCATGTGACAAATAAAATTTGATTTTGTTTAAGTGCCATTTGGGATGTAGCCTGTATGAAGGCTGTATGTAGCCTTTATGAAGTCTGTATGTAGCCTTTATGAAGTCTGTATGTAGCCTTTATGAAGTCTGTATGTAGCCTTTATGAAGTCTGTATGTAGCCTTTATGAAGTCTGTATGTAGCCTTTATGAAGGCTGTATGTAGCCTGTATGAAGGCTGTATGTAGCCTTTATGAAGGCTGTATATAGCTTGTATGAAGTCTGTATATAGCCTTCATGAAGTCTGTATATAGCCTGTATGAAGGCTGTATGTAGCTTGTATGAAGACTGTATATAGTCTTTATGAAGGCTGTATGTAGCTTTTATGAAGGCTGTATGTAGCTTGTATGAAGGCTGTATGTAGCTTGTATGAAGGCTGTATATAGCCTTTTATGAAGGCTGTATGTAGCCTTTTATGAAGGCTGTATGTAGCCTGTATGAAGGCTGTATGAAGCCTGTATGTAGACTGTATGAAGGTTGTGATTTACATGAATTGTTTTATTTATAAATCACAGTGTATATGGACATTGTTTGATTTGTTTGTGCGCCCCGTCTCCAGATTTCCAACACAAGATCACTGTGCAGGCCTCTCCCTCTCATGATCGACGCAAGAGTTTAATGAGCAGCCTCTCCAGCCCTCCCACCAGTCCCCAGGCCCTGTTACTACCACGCCTCCGAGCCATCCAACGTAAGCACTATATTCTATTTACATTACATTTGACCTTTTTTATTTTATTTTAGCAGACGGTCTTATCCAGTGTGACTTACAATCAGCTGATATATCCTCCCAGGTTTGGGTTGGACCATTGACCATAATTACAGTTCAGCACATGTTCTGTATTATTTGGAAACGTTATGTATTTTTAGTTAATGTTTATTTGCCATGTGTAATGAAAACATCTTACTAACCAGAGTTCCCATGACAAAAACACATTCCATGTTTTTGTTTTTGTAAATGTGAACTTCTTGTTCCATGTTTTAGTTTTTGTAAATGTGAACTTCTTGTTCCATGTTTTTCCAGTGACTCCAGGAGGAGAGGGGTGTAAAGGTAAAGGCTGGGGCCGGCTGGATGAAGAGGAAGAGAGGAGAGGTTCCAGGAAGAAGGTCCGTATCAGGGGCTCACACAGAGAAACACAGTGATGATGAGAGGTGAGAGGAGGGAGGAGAGGAGGGGTGAGGAGGGGTGAGGGTGGGGGGGGGCAGCAGAGAGCAGGGGTCAGGGTGAGGGAGGGGGGGGGGCAGGGAGCAGGAGTCAGGGTGGGGGGAGCAGGGGTCAGGGTGAGGGAGGGGGAGCAGGCGTCAGGGTGGGGGGGGCAGGGAGCAGGAGTCAGGGTGAGGGAGGGTGGGGGGAGCAGGGGTCAGGGTGGGAGGGGAGGGTGGGGGGGGCAGGGAGCAGGGGTCAGGGTGAGGGAGGGTGGGGGGGAGCAGGGGTCAGGGTGAGGGAGGGGGAGCAGGGGTCAGGGTGGGGGGGGCAGGGGCAGGGGCAGGGAGCAGGGTGAGGGAGGGTGGGGGGGGCAGGGAGCAGGGTGAGGGAGGGGGAGCAGGAGGGTGAGGGAGGGTGGGGGGGGCAGGGAGCAGGGGTCAGGGTGAGGGAGGGTGGCAGGGTCAGGGTGAGGGAGGGGGGGGGGGCAGGGAGGGTGAGGGGTCAGAGTGGGGGGGGGCAGGGAGCAGGGGTCAGGGTGAGGGAGGGGGAGCAGGAGTCAGGGTGAGGGAGGGGGAGCAGGAGGAGGGTGAGGGAGGGTGGGGGGGACCAGGGGTCAGGGTGAGGGAGGGTGGGTGGGGCAGGGAGCAGGGTGAGGGAGGGTGGGGGGGGCAGGGAGCAGGGAGCAGGGCGAGGGAGGGTGGGTGGGGGGGGCGGGGGAGCAGGGGTAAGGGGGAGGGAGGGAGGGAGGGTGGGTGGGTGGGTGGGTGGGCAGGGTGAGGGAGGGTGGGTGGGTGGGTGGGTGGGTGGGTGGGGGGAGCAGAATTCAGGGGGAGGGTGGGTGGGGGTGGCAGGGAGCAGGGTGAGGGAGGGTGGGTGGGTGCGTGGATGGGGGCAGGGGTCAGGGTGAGGGAGGGTGAGTGGGGGGGCGGGGAGAAGGGGTCAGGGAGAGGGAGGGTGGGGGGGGCAGGGGTGAGGGAGGAAGGGAGGAAGGGAGGGTGGGTGGGTCAGGACCAGGGAGTCTAACCTGATCCCAGACCTGTTTGTGCTGTCTTGCATGACAACGACCAGGCTACAACAGACCTTACTAAAACCAAAGTGGATAGTTAACATGCCACTATTTATGTGTCTATTTAGTGATTCTCTATAGCTCTTTATCTCCTGTCCTTACCAGCATCAAGGTCCCTCAGGAGGGGAACAGACAGAGGTCCTGCAGCGCCCCAAATCTCCGCAGGTCACCCAGACACAGCCCTGCCGTACCAGGGGTACCCAGCCTCACTGAGATGGGTAAGGACTGAAATAACATTATCAGAGATGGGTAAGGACTGAAATAACATTATCAGAGATGGGTAAGGACTGAAATAACATTATCAGAGATGGGTAAGGACTGAAATAACATTATCAGAGATGGGTAAGGACTGAAATAACATTATCAGAGATGGGTAAGGACTGAAATAACATTATCAGAGATGGGTAAGGACTGAAATAACATTATCAGAGATGGGTAAGGACTGAAATAACATTATCAGAGATGGGTAAGGACCTTATCAACAAAGTGTATGCCAATCAATAGCCACAATAATGTAATGTAGTGAAACCCTCTCCTCCCAGTAGAGAATGAAGACGGCTGCTACACCACTGAGCCAGAGAGACGGGCCGACGCATCCCCCAGCCAATCCTACCTCTGCATCCCCTTCCACAGGGAGGGGCCTGTTGCCGATGGTAACGCAGGAGGAGGCGGGGAGTACTGCCCTAGTTACCATAGCACCCCGGCCCCGGACACACCCCCCAGTAGGAAGAGTCCTGGTGGGCGGGGGAGGTCAGAGCTGGTGCTACTGGGCTGTGGGGCTTTGCTGGCTGCAGTGGGACTGGGCTTCAATATGACGACCCTGGCCCAGCCTGGGACTGGTTCTGGGGCTGGGACTGGGGCTGAGGGGGCTGGGGAGAGCAGCAAGCCACCTCGCTGGGAGGGCTTCTTCCACCGTACAGGGACAGGGGCCCAGAGACGGAGCACCAGTCCCCCCACACGCAAGCTCTTCAGGCGTGGAGGGGACAAGGAGAGCCCCCTGAAGCACTCGGTGGCGCCGGTGACGGAGCGGGTTGGAGGCGGACTGTTTCCGTCCTCTCTCACACTGCTGTCGTTGTCGTCTGTGTCGGACTGTAATTCTATGCGGTCTCTGTTACGATCTGATAGTGAGGAACTGTTGGTCTACCGCCCTGCCTCTCCCCGGGCCCCTGTTCAGCCTGTTCAGCCTCAGCTCCAGCCCCAAACCCTTGTTCACCCCGAGCCCCAGCCCCAGCATGCCCCACTCAACCCCTTGGTCAACACACACCTGGAGAGCTTCAAGCGCCACCCTCGGCAGTCCCTGACCCCGACTCATCTCCCCTCTGCTCCATCATCCTCACGCTGTCTACATCGGACCCCCTCCGACGGAGCCATCAAGACACGCTGCCCTCCAAACTATATCCACCCTTTTCCTTTACCCGTCAGAGCAACTCTGGAGACCACAGGTAGCTTTACTGTTCTCCTACAGACATATTTTTTTTGTTGATCTGAGAAATGTTTATTCTGCTCTAGCTATATGACCTGATCATTCTTAATATCCCTAGATGCTCTACAACTGTTTTTCTTTCTCTATTTCCCAAACAGCTGGAGGTCTCAGGGGTCTAAGTGACCACGTATCCCAGGTTCCCCGGTTGCCAGATCCAAATCTGGTGTTTCCCCCCACACCCCGCCGCCGCTGCCCTCCTGAACGACCTAAAACCCTGGACTTCCTGGTTAGACCACGCCCCTCGCCACGGGTGCGCTGCGACGTCTTCTCGGGCCAATCACCTGGGCGGGGCAGAGGAGGGGGGCAGGGACAGGGGAATGGAGAGTCCCCAGCCCACACCACCAGCACAGACACCCCTCCCACGGTGGAGTTTGGCAGGGACATGACCGCGCTACCTACCCCCTTGGAGCTCCCGACACCATCCCCAAGGAGGGGACACAGTCTGGAGGCCCCGACGCCCTCACCAAGGAGGGGACACCCAATGCTAACCCATCACATGGAGGTACTAGCCACCCCCATGGAGCCCCCTACACCCTGCTCAACCTCCCCACGGCGGAGGGGGGACAGTCTGCTGGACCAACACGACGAGGAACAGTGTCTGGACCCAACCCTCCCACTCTGCAAGCCCGAGTCCCAGTTCCCCAAATGCTCCCCGTACCGCTACCGGCCTGGGTTCTGGTCCTAACCCGGTCCAGTCTGGGTTCTGGTCCTAACCCGGTCCAGTCTGGGTTCTGGTCCTAACCCGGTCCAGTCTGGGTTCTGGTCCTCACCTGGTCCAACCTGGATTCTGATCCTAACTCGGTCCCTCTAGCGCTACCAGCCTGGGTTTTGGTTGTAAACTGATCCAATCTGGGTTGTGGTCCTAACCCGGTCTCGGTTGTGGTCCTAACCCGGTCCTTGTAATGCTACCGGCCTGGGTTCTGGTCCTAACCTGGTCCAGTCTGGGTTCTGGCCCTAACCTGGTCCAGTCTGGGCTCTGGTCCTAACCCGGTCCCCGTACTGCTACCAGCATGGGTTCTGGTCCTAACTTTGGATCCTCTCTTAAAATCCCAACAGAATCCTCTCCTAGAACCCTAGAAATACACCCAGCCCACACTGTTACAGAGGAGGAGAGGGTGACTGGGCCCAGCCCACACTGTTACAGAGGAGGATAGGGTGACTGGGCCCAGCCCACACTGTTACAGAGGAGGATAGGGTGACTGGGCCCAGCCCACACTGTTACAGAGGAAGATAGGGTGACTGGGCCCAGCCCACACTGTTACAGAGGAGGAGAGGGTGACTGGGCCCAGCCCACACTGACAGAGGAAGATGGGTGACAGCCCACACTGTTACAGAGGAGGAGAGGGTGACTGGGCCCAGCCCACACTGTTACAGAGGAGGAGAGGGTGACTGGGCCCAGCCCACACTGTTACAGAGGAGGAGAGGGTGACTGGGCCCACTATTAGGCTCTTAGGCTCTGGATTGTTCATGCCACAGAATTATTTTTTTGTTTGGTCTGAGTTCTTCTCTCACCTATACAGAGCAATATATTTAGAGAGCTGGGACATTGAGGTTTCTGCATTATGATGCATTTTACATGACACTACAACATCATATGGCAGCCATGTTAAGCTCCCCATTAACATGAAACGGGGCATATTTAAACAAATGCTATGTCACGGAATGTCTAGAATTAGAACAATATTTGAAATTCTAAAAGTTGGACCTACTCTTTAAATATATGTCTCTGGTCCTATCTGTCTGTCTGTTATTAAAGTGGAACTGACGGCGTGTTAACTACTTTGCAGATATGAAACAAACAGACAATCGTAATATCATTAAAAAATATAAACTTCCCAGTTTATGCTACAGAACAAACTTTATAAGAGGTTTTAAAAATCGGTTCTGTTTGACTCAAAACGTACAATAAGGTATTGGTGGCAGAATAAATGGATGCAGTTCAATGCATGAATACTATAATTCACCAATACATTTCTTGGTAGTCCCAAAAAATTGCTATCAGGTTGTAAATCACAGCTCGTAAATTTTTTTTTGCTGCCACCACCCGTTCGGGATGCACTGTTTCAGTTTCAAATGACACAATATTTGACAAAAACGGACGAAGGCTAATGTCAATACAGTCAAACTAGCAAGGGCAATGATCACAAGTCAGTCATAACGTGGCTAATAGGCTAGCCGCTAGCGTATCTATGTATGTAGCAAGTTAAAAAAACACAGGGCCTAACATTAGCTAGCGATCTGCTGGGAGGATGTCATGTCATTGGAGGAGTGACTGACCTACTTTTTCCCCATCATCGTTTTTTTCGGTGGCTACAGCTCGAGAGATGCGGGTGTCATTTGGTTAGTTAGCAAGAAATGTGAATCGCTTTGCTAGCTAGCTATGCTGAACTTGAACGACTGTTATCCAGTTAGCATATCTCTTTACGAAGGCGCTGAATATGGCCGGTGTCAGTAAACTTTGGCAAAAAATTGTAGCCAGCAGCACAGTTGGTCACTAACGCTCTAGATAACATGAAAACATCCTAACCAGCTCTGCTAGGGCGAGTAAAATGGTCAGAGTGAGGTGTTCTCTCATTTGTGTCTGGAAGTAGCTAGCAAACTAGCCAACTTTAGACAGTTAGCTTGACTGCGGTTGTGAGGAACGCTCGGATCAACCCTACTCCTCGGCCAGAGCGTCCAGTAAGCAATGGTAGTGTACACTCTGAATTTATGAACAGACAATCTGACAACGCTCTGAATTTATGAACAGACAATCTGACAACGCTCTGAATTTATGAACAGACAATCTGACAACGCTCTGAATTTATGAACAGACAATCTGACAACGCTCTGAATTTATGAACAGACAATCTGTCAACGCTCTGAATTTATGAACAGACAATCTGACAACGCTCTGAATTTATGAACGCAGAGCGCACGCACTGGAGGCAATTTACAGACACATCCTTAGTTGTCAATCAAATGTATTTGGCATAGATCAAATGGGTGGGCAGGTAAGTTCCCATTCAGTTGTCAAAACCTGGGTTGGGACAAGCATGCATCATTGGCAGGCAATGCTACAGAAGGACTAGCAGGCTACTACTCCCCATCGTTTATCAGTGCAATTTTGACGGCCAACTAGCTGAAAAATGTTCTCTAATGTTCCCTCCTTAGAATTTAGCTAATCTCGCTCTGACTAGCATTAGTTGTTAATCTTGTTGTTAATGTGCATAACTGAGGGAGAGAGAGCTTACCTTTTCATAGTTGTTTGATCAATAGGACTGTAAAGTTCCCAAATGTAAGAGGACTCCCGTGGTATTTGCAGAAATCCATTCAGGTGTATTTTGTGGCTTTTGGTGAATGCGTTCTAATGATCTAAAGTCACTCTGTTGCTACTGCCTGTAAACACACAGTCCAGTTCAAAGTGAATGATGGCAGGCCCGTGTGGCAAATGGCTTGTTTGCATAAAGTCCTACTGTAGCTCTGATTGACTATGGCACACCAGTCTGCATAGACTCTGGTCCTGGACGAGATAGATGTTTTTATTAGGTTTTATTTACTGCAGTGTCTATTAATTGTCAAAACGCACGGCCACTTTCCCACTCTATATTACTATTGAATTTTCACATACCTTACTCTACGTCATTCCCAAAACATTCTATGATTTTATGAAAACGTGAAAATGACCATATCTAAGTGCTTGTTTGTCAGAAAATGTTTAAAAAAATAAGTGTACTATTCTTCCTGGGGGTGTATATGAACAGACTGTAATAAGATTTAAAGTTGCTAAAACGCTGGCAGTTCCACTTTAGACTTACTGTAAATCCCTATGATGAGCTGATGCTATGGCTGGAGTGCTGCTGGCTGGGATCCAGCACAGGCCTGGGGCGCTGATAACGTCACAAAGCTTTACATTTTTTTTTTTTTGTATTCAAGAGTTCAAGATTGTGCATTTAAACAAGTGCACTTTTTGGGCAGCGTCATGAATGTAAAGCTTGGTTTTGTTTGAGTATTTCTCCCATTTTTATTCAGTGTTATTTTCTGCAAGCAAAAAAAAAACTCAACTCGCTCTGTGTCACTTGATTGATTTTGTATCTCGTCACACTTGAATGTTTTCTGCCGTTTTATATAATGGGCTGCTGCTTGTGTTACAGTCACGCTTCCTTCCTTCTGTTAGATCTCTGTATTCGCGTCCCAAATAGCACCCTATTCCCTTTATAGTGTACTAGATAGTGTATTAGATAGTGTACTACTATTGAACAGGGCCCATAGAGGCCCATTTGGGACGCACACTACATCTCAAATCTTCACCACTGAACACTTCCAGAAAATATCCCGATAAAAGGAATGTTTGTAAATGAACACGTCACTTTGCACCGCCCATCACCACAGGGATTCAGTGACATGCTATAACCATATAGATGATGTAAATATATCTCTATCGGGATTTGGGTCAATTCCATTTCAATTCCAGTCAATTCAGGAAGTACATTGAAATTCCAATTCCAATTCTCTTCAATGCTTTTCAATGAGGATTTGGAATTGGGAACTTGGTTTACTTTCTGAATTGACTGTAATTTAAATGGAATTGACCCCAACCCTGATCTCTACATACAGTTGAAGTCGGAAGTTTACATACACCTTAGCCAAATACATTTAAGCTCAGTTTTTCACAATTCCTGACATTTAATCCCTGTTTGTATTTGGTCAGTTAGGATCACCACTTTATTTTAAGAATGTGAAATGTCAGAATAATAGTAGAGAGAATGATTTATTTCAGCTTTTATTTCTTTCATCACATTCCCAGTGGGTCAGACGTTTACATACACTCAATTAGTATTTGGTAGCATTGCCTTTAAATTGTTTAACTTGGGTCAAACATTTACAGGTAGCCTTCCACAAGCTTCCCACAATAAGTTGGGTGAATTATGGCCCATTCCTCCTGACAGAGCTGGTGTAACTGTGTCAGGTTTGTAGTCCTCCTTGCTCGCACACGCTTTTTTCAGTTCTGCCCACATATTTTCTATAGGATTGCGGTCAGGGCTTTGTGATGACCACTCCAATACCTTGACTTTGTTGTCCTTAAGCCATTTTGCCACAACTTTGGAAGTATGCTTGGGGTCATTGTCCATTTGGAAGACCCATTTGCGACCAAGCTTTAACTTCCTGACTGATGTCTTGAGATATTGCTTCAACATATCCACATAATTTTTCCTTCCTCATGATCTATTTTGTGAAGTGGATGGTGTTCTTCGGCTTGCAGCCCCCCCCCCCTTTTTCAGCATAACGATGGTCATTATGGCCAAACAGTTCATTTTTGCTTCATCAGACCAGAGGACATTTCTCCAAAAAGTAAGATCTTTCTCCCCATGTGCAGTTGCAAACCGTAGTCTGGCTTTTTTATGGCGGTTTTGGAGCAGTTGCTTCTTCCTTGCTGAGCAGCCTTTCAGGTTATGTCGATATAGGACTCGTTTTACTCTGGATATACAGTGAGGGGAAAAAAGTATTTGATCCCCACCTGATTTGCAAGTTTGCCCACTTAAAAAGATGAGAGAGGCCTATAATTTTCATCATAGGTTTACGTTTGAACAGTGAGAGACAGACAGAATAAGCATTTTTTTTCCAGAAAAAACACATTGTAGGATTTTTTATGAATTTATTTGCAAATTAATGAGGGAAATAAGTATTTGGTCAATCAACAGAAAGTTTCTCAAGGTGTTTTTTATACACCTAACGAGGCAAGATTAGGAGCAAGTCTTCACAAGGGAGTTCACACACTGTCAGCTGTTATTTATGGCCCATTCCTCCATGCAGAAGCTCCTCTAGATCAGTGATGTTTTGGGGCTGTCCACTGGGCAACACAGACTTTCAGCTCCCTCCAAAGATTTTCTATGGGACAAGATCTGGAGACTGGCTAGGCCACTCCAGGCCTTGAATGCTTCTTACAAGCCATCGCCTTCGTTGCCCGTGAGAAGGTGTGTTGGTGATCATTATTCATGCTGAAAGACCCAGCAAAAATTTCATCTCAATCTCCCTTGGCTGGGGCTCCATGCAAGATCTCACCTCGTGGAGTTCAATGATCATGAGAACGGTGAGGAATCAGCCCAGAAACTACATGGGAGGATCCTTTATCAATGATCTCAAGTCAGCTGGGACCATAGTCAACCAAAAAAAGCCCAAAGCATGATGTTTCCACCCCCATGCTTCACGTAGGTATGGTGTTATTTCAAGATGCAACTCAGGGCATTCTGAAGTTTGCCAAACAACGACGAATGAGTTTTTAGGAGAAAGTTCTATGTTGGTTTCATCTGACCAAATGACATTCTCAACCAATCCTCTTCTGGATCATCCAAATGCACTCTGACCCCAAACTTCAGACGGGCCTGGACATGTACTGGCTTAAGCAGGGGGACACATTTGGCACTGCAGGATTTGAGTCCTTGGCGGCGTAGTGTGTTACTGGATGGTAGGCTTTGTTACTTCTGGTCGCAGCTCTCTGCAGGTCCATCAGCTAGGTCCCCCCGTGTGGTTCTGGGCTCACCGTTCTTGTGATCATTTTGACCCCAGGGTGAGATCTTGCGTGGAGCCCCAGATCGAGGGACATTATCAGTGGTCTTGTATGTCTTCCATTCCTAATAACCAAGGCAACAAAGGAGTGGCCTCAAGAAGAAGCACATTAAGGTCCTGGATGGCCTCCAGTTCCAGAACCCAAGAAAATCTGTGGAGGGAGCTGAAGGTTCGAGTTGCACAAACATCAGCCTCGAAAGCCTGGACTTGCAGGATCTACAATTTTGTTTCTGGTGTCCTTTGACAGCCTTTGGTCTGGCCATAGTGGAGTTTGGAGTGTGACTGTTTGAGGTTGTGGACAGGTGTCTTTTATACTGATAACAAGTTCAAACAGGTGCCAAGTAATATAGGTAACGAGTGGAGCAGAGGAGCCTCTTAAAGAAGAAGTTACAGGTCTGTGAAAGCAAATCAATCTTGCTTGTTTGTATGCGATTTTCTGGATTTTTTTTTGTCAATTTGTCTGTCATAGTTGACGTGTACCTATGATGAAAATTACAGGCCTCTCTCATCTTTTTAAGTGGGAGAACTTGCGCAATTGGTGGCTGACTAAATACTTTTTTTCCCCACTGTAGATACTTTTGTATCTGTTTCCTCCAGCATCTTCACAAGGTCCTTTGCTGTTGTTCTGGGATTGATTTGCACTTTTCGCACCAAAGTACGTTCATCTCTAGGAGACAGAACGCATCTCCTTCCTGAGCGGTATGACGGCTGCGTGGTCCCATGGTGTTTATACTTGCGTACTATTGTTTGTACAGATGAACGTGGTACCTTCAGGGGTTTGGAAATTGCTCCCAAGGATGAACCAGACTTGTGGAGGTCTACAAAAACATTTTCTGAGGTCATTGCTGATTTCTTTTGATTTTCCATGATGTCAAGCAAAGAGGCACTGAGTTTGAAGGTAGGCCTTGAAATACATCCACAGGTACACCTCCAATTGACTCAAATGATGTCAATTAGCCTATCAGAAGCTTCTAAAGCCATGACATCATTTTCTGGAATTTTCCAAGCTGTTTAAAGGCACAGTCAACTTAGTGTATGTAAACTTCTGACCCACTGGAATTGTGATACAGTGAATTATAAGTGAAATAATCCGTCTGTAAACAATTTGTTGGAAAAATTACTTGTGTCATGCACAAAGTAGATGTTCTAACCGACTGGCCAAAACTATAGTTTGTTAACAAGAAATTTGTGGAGTGGTTGAAAAAACGAGTTTTAATGACTCCAACCTAAGTGTATGTAAACTTCTGACTTCAACTGTATATTTCTCTGATTATGCTTATATAAAATACATTGTATGTACTTTGTCTGAGGCCCGGTATGTATGATCCGTGAGAATTATCACTAGAATATGTGCTGCAGTGTGTCAAGGTGAAACCTGTCTATTGTATAGCCTGAGTGCCAGTCTGTTTGTGCTATCATACCACCTCCTTGGCACTCATTACGAGCACAAACAGAGGGGTGTACTACAAAGCAGGATCCGTCCGCTAACTTGCCTAAATATTCTAAAATAACTTTCTATTTCTTAGGAAGATGAGCTTAAAATGGGTATTGGCCTAATTGACTCAACAACCAAAAACACATATTTAAGTTTAGCTTTCTTAAAAAGCCCAGTGCAGTCAAAAAATGTGATTTTCCTTTGTTTTATATATATTTCCACACAATGAGGTTGGAACAATACTGTGAAATTGTGAAAATGATGATAATGGCCTTTTAGTGTAAGAGCTGTTTGAAAAGACCACCTGAAATTTCAGCCTGTTTTGGTGGGATGGAGTTTTGGCCTGCCTGGCGACATCACTAGGCGGGATAAGTTAATAGACCAATAACAAAGTGAGTTTCAAACCTCTGCCAATAACAGCTAGTTTTCAGGTTACTCATCCCTCCCCATTAGTCTTGACCAATTAGGCACCCCTTACTCAGACCACTCCCAGACAGTCCAAGCAAAATTCTTGCTTAAGATATTGCTCTTTGACCAGTTTAATTGAAAACAACCACAGTAAGACACTTAATTGTTACCTAGAAATGATTTGATATTGACATTGATATTGCATTGGACCTTTTTTAATGATCTAGAAAATCAATAGTTTTTTATGGTTGTTTATCAAAGGTAGGAGCAGCAGGGAGCCTAGCTTTTAAAAGCATTGGGCCCAGTAACGGAAAGGTCGCCGGTTTGAATCCCCAGAGCAGACAAGGTCAAAACATGGTCAATGTGCCCTTGAGCAAAGCACTAAACCCTAATTGCTCTTGTAAGTCTCTCTGGATAACAGCGTCTGCTAAACGACGTAAATGTTACCTGGCTAACTCATTGAGCCTGCTTAGTATTATACCCTCTGATCTGGCACCACTAGGGCTATGTCTATTGTCTAAAGAGAAACAGCTGTATTATTACTCTGTAGATAACTAACGTGTCTCATAAGCTATTGTTGGAATGATTTGGAGATTGGATTCAATGTGTCCGGTGTGTGTTTTTGCGACGGACTTCACTGCATTCGGACGGCAGGTAGCTTAGTGGTTAAGAGCGTTGTTGTGCCAGTAACCGAAAGGTCGCTGGTTCTAATCCCCGAGCCGACTAGGTGAAAAATCTGTCTGTGCCCTTGAGCAAGGCACTTAACCCTAATTGCTCCTGTAAGTCGCTCTGGATAAGAGCGTCTGCTAAATGACTAAAATGTAAATGTAAATTCTGTCTTGCCTGACAAAACCAACTGAAACAGGCCCTGGTGGCATGTCATAGTTATTTTTTTATTAATTAATTTATATTTGTCTTTATTTATAATGTATTTATTTGATTATTTATTTATTTTTGTATTTATTTTGTTTTCGCCTTGCTTTTTAATGTCTCTGAGTGTTAGTTTAAAAATGTTTGCAAGTTTCTATTGTGTCTTTAAGGGTCTTTATTGTGAAGTATAGCAGGTGTGACAGGTGCAGCCGGGTTATAAGGGGTGGAGTATACACTGCAATACCACGTTAATTACAAGCTCCCAGAGTTGAATTGAGGCTGACTGTGAAACTTCCTGTTAAGCATTGCTTTCTATTGACACACCTCTTCTTTTAAAAGATGATTCGACTGCCAACATGACTCTTTCAGTATTGAATCTGTATGTTCTCAACCAGACTCTAGACCACGTGTCCAACTCATTCCACGGAGGGCAGAGTGTCTGTTAGGTTTTCACTCCTCCGCTGTACTTGATTGATGAATGAAGGGTCACTGATTAGTAAGGAACTCCCCCTCACCTGGTTGTCTAGGTCTTAATTGAAAGGGAAAAAAACAAACAAAAAAACAGCAGACACTAGGCCCTCCATGGAATGAGTTTGACCCCCCTGGTCTAGATCCTGCAGTATCCTATCAACTGAGTTACATGCATTCTATCAACTGAGTTACATGCATTCTATCAACTGAGTTACATGCATCCTATCAACTGAGTTTCATGCGTTATTAGAATGAATCCAATGTGAATGCAGTGTGGAGAATGTACATAACAACTGACTGTTCTGTTCTATATAATAATAAGAATTAAACCAACCTGGGTGCTTTACTCTAAAGGTCTACTGTTCCTGGATTAATACATAGGAACAGTGTTGGAGAACCCTGGACTACATAGATGTAAACCTACAGGATGGTAGCTCTCCAGGAACAGGGTTGGAGAGCCCTGGACTAGATAGATGTAAACCTACAGGAGGGTATCTCTCCAGGAACAGGGTTGGAGAGCCCTGGACTAGATAGATGTAAACCTACAGGAGGGTATCTCTCCAGGAACAGGGATGGAGAGCCCTGGACTAGATAGATGTAAACCTACAGGAGGGTATCTCTCCAGGAACAGGGTTGGAGAGCCCTGGACTAGATAGATGTAAACCTACAGGAGGGTATCTCTCCAGGAACAGGGTTGGAGAGCCCTGGACTAGATAGATGTAAACCTACAGGAGGGTATCTCTCCAGGAACAGGGTTGGAGAGCCCTGGACTAGATAGATGTAAACCTACAGGAGGGTATCTCTCCAGGAACAGGGTTGGAGAGCCCTGGACTAGATAGATGTAAACGCCTACAGGAGGGTATGCTCTCCAGGAACAGGGTTGGAGAGCCCTGGACTAGATAGATGTAAACCTACAGGAGGGTATCTCTCCAGGAACAGGGTTGGAGAGCCCTGGACTAGATAGATGTAAACCTACAGGAGGGTATCTCTCCAGGAACAGGGTTGGAGAGCCCTGGACTAAACAAAAGATGACGAAGTTGAGACTGACTATTGACTGTCTGGAGCACCCTAGACTGACTGTCGACTGTCTGGAGCACCCTAGACTGACTGTCGACTGGCTGGAGCACCCTAGACTGACTGTCGACTGTTTGGAGCACCCTAGACTGACTGTCGACTGTCTGGAGCACCCTAGACTGACTGTGTCAACTGTCTGGAGCACCCTAGACTGACTGTCGACTGTCTGGAGCACGCCGCGTCTGACTGTCGACTGTCTGGAGCACCCTAAACTGACTATCAACTGGAGCACCCTAGACTGACTATCGACTGTCTGGAGTGCCCTAGACTGACTATCCACTGTCTGGAGCACCCTAGACTGACTATACACTGGATCACCCTAGACTGACTATCAACTGTCTGGAGCACCCTAGACTGACTATCGACTGTCTGGAGCACCCTAGACTATGACTATCGACTGTCTGGAGCACCCTAGAGATCGCACGGTCTGGAGCACCCTAGACTGACTATATACTGTCTGGAGCACCCTAGACTGACTATCGGCTGTCTGGAGCACCCTAGACTGACTATCAACTGTCTGGAGCACCCTAGACTGACTATCGACTGTCTGGAGCACCCTAGACTGACTATCCAACTGTCTGGAGCCCCCTAGACTGACTATTCTGACTGTCCGGAGCACCCTAGACTGACTATCGACTGTCTGGAGCACCCTAGACTGACTATCGACTGTCTGGAGCAACCCTAGACTGACTATTCCCTGTCTGGAGCACCCTAGACTGACTATCAACTGTCTGGAGCACCCTAGACTGACTATTTACTGTCTGGAGCACCCTAGACTGACTATCGACTGTCTGGAGCACCCTAGACTGACTATCAACTGGAGCACCCTAGACTGACTATGCACTGTCTGGAGCACCCTAGACTGACTATCGACTGTCTGGAGCACCCTAGACGACTCTATACCTGGACTAACTGACTATCGACTGTCTGGAGCACCCTAGACTGACTATTACCTGGAGCACCCTAGACTGACTATTACAACTGTCTGGAGAAAGCACCCTAGACTGACTATTTACTGTCTGGAGCACCCTAGACTGGACTATCGACTATCTGGAGAACCCTAAACAGACTATTCCCACTGGAGCACCCTAGACTGACTGTCAACTGTCTGGAGGACCCTAGACTGACTATCAACTGTTCTGGAGCACCCTAGACTGACTATCGACTGTCTGGAGCACCCTAGACTGACTATCGACTGTCTGGAGCACCCTAGACTGACTATACACTGGAGAACCCTAGACTGACTATCAACTGTCTGGAGGGACCCTAGACTGACTATCAACTGTCTGGAGAACCCTAGACTGACTATCGACACTGGAGCACCCTAGACTGACTATCGACTGTCTGGAGAACCCTAGAACTGACTATCACTGTCTGGAGGACCCTAGACTGACTATCGACTGTCTGGAGCCCCTAGACTGACTATCTGGAGCACTGTCTGGAGCACCCTAGACCTGACTATCGACTGTCTGGAGCACCCTAGACTGACTATCGACTGTCTGGAGCACCCTAGACTGACTATCAACTGGAGCACCCTAGACTGACTATCGGCTGTCTGGAGCACCCTAGACTGACTATCGACTGTCTGGAGCACCCTAGACTGACTATCAACTGTCTGGAGCACCCTAGACTGACTATCAACTGGAGGAGGACCCTAGACTGACTATCTGGAGACCCTGTCTGGAGCAACCCTAGACTGACTATCGACTGTCTGGAGCACCCTAGACTGACTATCGCACTGTCTGGAGCACCCTAGACTGACTGGAGCACCCCCCTCTAAGACTGGACTATCAACTGTCTGGAGCACCCTAGACTGACTATCAACTGTCTGGAGCACCCTAGACTGACTATCGACTGTCTGGAGCACCCTAGACTGACTATCGACTGTCTGGAGCACCCTAGACTGACTATCGACTGTCTGGAGCACCCTAGACTGACTATCACTGTCTGGAGAACCCTAGACTGACTATCAACTGTCTGGAGCACCCTAGACTGACTATCGACTGTCTGGAGCACCCTAGACTGACTATCACACTGGAGCACCCTAGACTGACTATCGACTGTCTGGAGCACCCTAGACTGACTATCCACTGTCTGGAGCACCCTAGACTGACTATCGACTGTCTGGAGCACCCTAGACTGACTATTGTCTGGAGCACCCTAGACTGACTATCAACTGTCTGGAGCACCCTAGACTGACTATCAACTGTCTGGAGCACCCTAGACTGACTATTTACTGTCTGGAGCACCCTAGACTATACACTGACTATCTGACTACTGTCTGGAGCACCCTAGACTGACTATCAAACTAGACTCTGGAGAGACCCTAGACTGACTATCGACTGTCTGGAGCACCCTAGACTGACTATCACTGAGCTATCTGACTATCAAACTGTCTGAGCACCCTGTCTGGAGCACCCTAGACTGACTATCAACTGTCTGGAGAACCCTAGACTGACTATCAACTGTCTGGAGAACCCTAGACGCTACCCTATAGGGGACCCTCGACTGACTATCGACTGTCTGGAGCACCCTAGACTGACTATCACTAGTCTGGAGCACCCTAGACTGACTATATCGACTGACTATCAACTGGAGGCACCCTAGACTGACTATCGACTGTCTGGAGCACCCTAGACTGACTATCAACTGGAGGAGAACCCTAGACTGACTATCCAACTGTCTGGAGCACCCTAGACTGACTATCAACTGTCTGGAGGACACCCTAGACTGACTATCGACTGTCTGGAGCACCCTAGACTGACTATATCACTGTCTGGAGCACCCTAGACTGACTATCAACTGTCTGGAGCACCCTAGACTGACTATCAACTGTCTGGAGCACCCTAGACTGACTATCGACTGTCTGGAGCACCCTAGACTGACTATCCACTGGAGCACCCTAGACTGACTATGCACTGTGGGAGCACCCTAGACTGACTATCTGCACCCTAGGACTATCCTGACTGACTGACTTATCGACTGTCTGGCACCCTAGACTGACTGTATGACTGGGAGCACCCTAGACTGACTATCCACTGTTCTGGAGCACCCTAGACCAACTGACTATATTACTGTCTGGAGCACCCTAGACTGACTATCGACTGTCTGGAGCACCCTAGACTGACTATCAACTGTACTGGAGCACCCTAGACTGACTATCAACTGTCTGGGAGCACCCTAGACTGACTATCACTGTCTGGAGCACCCTAGACTGACTATCAACTGTCTGGAGCACCCTAGACGGACTGACTATCCACTGTCTGGAGCACCCTAGACTGACTATTCAACTGTCTGGAGCACCCTAGACTGACTATCAACTGTCTGGAGCACCCTACTATCGACTGACTGGAGCACCTGGAGTCTGGAGGACCCTAGACTGACTATCAACTGTCTGGAGCACCCTAGACTGGACTATCGACTGTCTGGGAGCACCCTAGACTGACTATCACTGTCTGGAGCACCCTAGACTGACTATCTGGAAGCACTGTCTGGAGCACCCTAGAACTGACTATCGACTGTCTGGAGCACCCTAGACTGACTATCAACTGTCTGGAGCACCCTAGACTGGACTATCGACTATCTGGAGCACCCTAGACTGACTATTCACTGGAGCTATCAACTGTCTGGACTGTATCAACTGGAGGAGCACCCTAGACCCTGTCTGGAGACCCTAGATCGACTGACTATCGATACTGTCGGAGCACCCTAGACTGACTATCAACTGTCTGGAGCACCCTAGACTGACTATCGACTGTCTGGAGCACCCTAGACTGACTATCAACTGGAGCACCCTAGACTGACTATCAACTGTCTGGAGCACCCTAGACTGACTATCTGTCTGGAGCACCCTAGACTGACTATCGACTGTCTGGAGCTGACTATCTAGACTGACTGACTATCGACTGTCTGGAGCACCCTAGACTGACTATCAACTGTCTGGAGAACCCTAGACTGACTATCGACTGTCTGGAGCACCTAGACTTACTATTACCTGTCTGGAGCACCCTAGACTGACTATCGGACTGGAGCACCCTAGACTGACTATCACTTGACTATCCATGTTGTAGCACCCTTAGACTGACTATCGAACTGTTCTGGAGCACCCTAGAGAATGACTATCGACTGTCTGGAGCACCCTAGACTGACTATCGACTGTCTGACTATCCACTGATTGGAGGGCACCCTAGACTGACTATATACTGTCTGGAGCACCCTAGACTGACTATCGACTGTCTGGAGCACCCTAGCGACTGATTATCAACTGGAGCACTGACTGACTATCGCACTGTCTGGAGCACCAGCACCCTAGACTGACTATTCCCTGGAGCAGGCCCTAGACTGACTATCAAAACTGTCTGGAGAACCTAGACTGACTAGACTGACTATCGACTGGAGCACCCTAGACTGACTATGGAGCACCCTAGACCCTAGACTACTATCGACTGTCTGGAGCACCCTAGACTGACTATCGACTGTCTGGAGCAACCCTAGACTGACTATTACCTGGAGCACCCTGACGGACTATCACTGTCTGGAGAACCCTAGACTGACTATTTACTGTCTGGAGCACCCTAGACTGACTATCGACTGTCTGGAGAACCCTAGACTGACTATTCAACTGGAGAGCACCCTAGACTGACTATCCTGTCTGGAGCACCCTAGACCCCTGACTATCGACTGTCTGGAGCACCCTAGACTGACTATCAACTGTCACCCTAGGAGGACTATCACTGTCTGGAGACCCTAGACTGGACTGTCAACTGTCTGGAGGGACCCTAGGAGCACCCCTAGACTGGACACTAGACTTGACTATCGAACTGTTCCTGGAGGGCTTGACCCTAGACTGACTGTCTACACTGTCTGGAGCACCCTAGACTGACTATCTGGAGCTGACACTAGACCCTGACTGATATCAACTGTCTGTCTGGAGGACCCTAGACTGACCTATCGGCTGTATGGAGCACTAGACTATCACTATATCAACTGTCTGGAGCACCCTAGACTGACTATCGATCTTTCTGGAGTACCCTGACTGACTATCCACTGTCTGGAGCACCCTAGACTGACTATCAACTGGAGCAATTCGACTGTCTGGAGCACCCTAGGGAGCCACCCTACTGACTATCCACTGTCTGAGCACCCTAGACTGACTATCAACTGTCTGGAGCACCCTAGACTGACTATCGACTGTCTGGAGCACCCTAGACTGACTATATCGACTGTCTGGAGCACCCTAGACTGACTATCGACTGGATGCACCCTAGACTGACTATCCACTGTACTGGAGAACCCTAGACTGACTATGCACTGTCTGGAGCACCCTAGACTGACTATTTCCTGACTGTCTGGAGCACCCTAGACTGACTATCTGTCTGCCACCCTAGACTGACTATCGACTGTCTGGAGCACACTGTCTGGAGCACCCTAGACTGACTATCTGACCCTAAACTCGACTGTGTGGAGCACCCTAGACTGATTATCAAACTGACTGGAGCACCCTAGACGACTATCAAACTGTCTGGAGGGACTGTCTGGAGCACCCTAAACTGACTATACACTGTCTGGAGCACCCCTAGACTGACTATCCACTGACTGGAGCAACCTAGACTGACATCGACTGTCTGGAGCACCCTAGACTTTACTATCAACTGTCTGGAGAACCCTAGGACTATGCACTGTCCGAGCACCCTAGACTGACTATTCCCTGGACTATGACTGTCTGGAGCACCCTAGACTGACTATCGACTGTCTGGAGCACCTGACTATCCACTGTCTTGTAGCACCCTAGACTGACTATCGTACTGGTAGCACCCTAGACTGACTATCGACTGTGGGAGGAGCACCCTAGACTGACTATACTGTCAGCACTGTCTGGAGCACCCCTAGACTGACTATCGACTGTCTGGAGCACCCTAGATTTACTATCAACTGTCTGGAGAACCCTAGACTGACTATCATCTGTCTGGAGAACCCATAGACTGACTATCCACTGTCTGGAGCACCCTAGACTGACTATCATCCACTGTCTGGAGCACCCTAGACCCTATTGACTGTCTGGAGCACCCTAGACTGACTATTGACTGTTACTGTCTGGAGCACCCTAGACTGACTATCAACTATCTGGAGAACCCTAAACGGACTATTCACTGGAGCACCCTAGACTGACTGTCAACTGTCTGGAGGACCCTAGACTGACTATCAACTGTCTGGAGAACCATAGACGGACTATTTACTGTCTGGAGCACCCTAGACTGACTATCGACTATCTGGAGAACCCTAAACTGACTATCACTGGAGCACCCTAGACTGACTCTCAACTGTCTGGAGGACCCTAGACTTACTATCAACTGTCTGGAGCACCCTAGACTGACTATCGGACTGTCTGGAGCACCCTAGACTGACTATTCACTGTCTGGAGAACCCTAGATTGACTATCAACTGTCTGGAGAACCCTAGACTGACTGTCAAACTGTCTGGAGGACCCTAGACTGACTATCGACTGTCTGGAGCACCCTAGACTGACTATCGACTGTCTGGAGCACCCTAGACTAACTATCAACTGGAGCACCCTAGACTGACTATCGGCTGTCTGGAGCACCCAGACTGACTAATCACTGTCTAGAGCACCCTAGACTGACTATCGACTGTCTGGAGCACCCTAGACTGACTATCAACTGGAGCACCCTAGACTGACTATCGACTGTCTGGAGCACCCTAGACTGACTATCAACTGGAGCACCCTAGACTGACTATGCACTGTCCGGAGCACCCTAGACTGACTATTCCCTGGAGCACCCTAGACTGACTATCAACTGTCTGGAGCACCCTAGACTGACTATCGACTGTCTGGAGCACCCTAGACTGACTATCCACTGTTTGTAGCACCCTAGACTGACTATCGACTGTCTGGAGCACCCTAGACTGACTATCGACTGTCTGGAGCACCCTAGACTGACTATCAACTGGAGCACCCTAGACTGACTATCGACTGTCTGGAGCACCCTAGACTGACTATCAACTGGAGCACCCTAGACTGACTATGCACTGTCTGGAGCACCCTAGACTGACTATTCCCTGGAGCACCCTAGACTGACTATCAACTGTCTGGAGCACCCTAGACTGACTATCGACTGTCTGGAGCACCCTAGACTGACTATCCACTGTTTGTAGCACCCCTAGACTGACTATCGACTGTCTGGAGCACCCTAGACTGACTATCGACTGTCTGGAGCACCCTAGACTGATTATCAACTGGAGCACCCTAGACTGACTATCCACTGTCTGGAGCACCCTAAACTGACTATACACTGGAGCACCCTAGACGGACTATCGACTGTCTGGAGAAAACCCTAGACGGACTATTCACTGTCTGGAGCACCCTAGACTGACTATCGACTATCTGGAGAACCCTAAACTGACTATTCACTGGAGCACCCTAGACTGACTGTCAACTGTCTGGAGGACCCTAGACTGACTATCAACTGTCTGGAGAACCCTAGACGGACTATTTACTGTCTGGAGCACCCTAGACTGACTATTCACTGTCTGGAGCACCCTAGATTGACTATCAACTATCTGGAGAACCCTAGACTGACTGTCAACTGTCTGGAGGACCCTAGACTGACTATCGACTGTCTGGAGCACCCTAGACTGACTATCGACTGTCTGGAGCACCCTAGACTGACTATTCACTGTCTGGAGCACCCTAGACTAACTATCAACTGTCTGGAGGACCCTAGACTGACTGTCAACTGTCTGGAGGACCCTAGACTGACTATCGACTGTCTGGAGCACCCTAGACTGACTATCGACTGTCTGGAGCACCCTAGACTAACTATCAACTGGGAGCACCCTAGACTGACTATCGGCTGTCTGGAGCACCCTAGACTGACTATTCACTGGAGCAGCCTAGACTGACTGTCAACTGTCTGGAGGACCCTAGACTTACTATCAACTGTCTGGAGCACCCTAGACTGACTATCGACTGTCTGGAGCACCCTAGACTGACTATTAACTGTCTGGAGCACCCTAGATTGACTATCAACTATCTGGAGAACCCTAGACTGACTGTCAACTGTCTGGAGGACCCTAGACTGACTATCGACTGTCTGGAGCACCCTAGACTGACTATCGACTGTCTGGAGCACCCTAGACTAACTATCAACTGGAGCACCCTAGACTGACTATCGGCTGTCTGGAGCACCCTAGACTGACTATCCACTGTCTGGAGCACCCTAGACTGACTATTGACTGTCTGGAGCACCCTAGACTGACTATCAACTGGAGCACCCCTAGACTGACTATGCACTGTCTGGAGCACCCTAGACTGACTATTCCCTGGAGCACCCTAGACTGACTATCAACTGTCTGGAGCACGCTAGACTGACTATCGACTGTTTGTAGCACCCTAGACTGACTATCGACTGTCTGGAGCACCCTAGACTGACTATCGACTGTCTGGAGCACCCTAGACTGATTATCAACTGGAGCACCCTAGACTTAATCTACTGTCTGGAGCACCCTAAACTGACTATTCCCTGGAGCACCCTAGACTGACTATCAACTGTCTGGAGCACGCTAGACTGACTATCGACTGTCTGGAGCACCCTAGACTGACTATCACACTGTTTGTAGCACCCTAGACTGACTATCGACTGTCTGGAGCACCCTAGACTGACTATTGACTGTCTAGAGCACCCCTAGACTGATTATCAACTGGAGCACCCTAGACTTACTATCTACTGTCTGGAGCACCCTAGACTGACTATACACTGGAGCACCCTAGACTGACTATCGACTGTCTGGAGAACCCTAGACAGACTATTTACTGTCTGGAGCACCCTAGACTGACTATCGACTATCTGGAGAACCCTAAACTGACTATTCACTGGAGCACCCTAGACTGACTGTCAACTGTCTGGAGGACCCTAGACTGACTATCAACTGTCTGGAGGACCCTAGACGGACTATTTACTGTCTGGAGGACCCTAGACTGACTATTCACTGTCTGGAGAACCCTAGATTGACTATCAAACTATCTGGAGAACCCTAGACTGACTGTCAACTGTCTGGAGGACCCTAGACTGACTATCGACTGTCTGGAGCACCCTAGACTGACTATCGACTGTCTGGAGCACCCTAGACTGACTATTGACTGTCTGGAGCACCCTAGATTGACTATCAACTATCTGGAGAACCCTAGACTGACTATCAACTGTCTGGAGAACCCTAGACTGACTATCGACTGTCTGGAGCACCCTAGACTGACTATCGACTGTCTGGAGCACCCTAGACTAACTATCAACTGGAGCACCCTAGACTGACTATCGGCTGTCTGGAGCACCCTAGACTGACTATTCACTGGAGCACCCTAGACTGACTGTCAACTGTCTGGAGGACCCTAGACTTACTATCAACTGTCTGGAGCACCCTAGACTGACTATCGACTGTCTGGAGCACCCTAGACTGACTATTCACTGTCTGGAGAACCCTAGATTGACTATCAACTATTGGAGAACCCTAGACTGACTGTCAACTGTCTGGAGCACCCTAGACTGACTATCGACTGTCTGGAGCACCCTAGACTGACTATCGACTGTCTGGAGCACCCTAGACTAACTATCAACTGGAGCACCCTAGACTGACTATCGGCTGTCTGGAGCACCCTAGACTGACTATCCACTGTCTGGAGCACCCTAGACTGACTATCGACTGTCTGGAGCACCCTAGACTGACTATCAACTGGAGCACCCTAGACTGACTATGCACTGTCTGGAGCACCCTAGACTGACTATTCCCTGGAGCACCCTAGACTGACTATCAACTGTCTGGAGCAGCACGCTAGACTGACTACTATCGACTGTCTGGAGCACCCTAGACTGACTATCCACTGTTTGTAGCACCCTAGACTGACTATCGACTGTCTGGAGCACCCTAGACTGACTATCGACTGTCTGGAGCACCCTAGACTGACTATCAACTGGAGCACCCTAGACTTACTATCACTGTCTGGAGCACCCTAGACGGACTATCGACTGTCTGGAGAACCCTAGACGGACTATTTACTGTCTGGAGCACCTTAGAATGACTATCGACTATCTGGAGAACCCTAAACGGACTATTCACTGGAGCACCCTAGACTGACTGTCAACTGTCTGGAGGACCCTAGACTGACTATCAACTGTCTGGAGCACCCTAGACTGACTATCGACTGTCTGGAGCACCCTAGGACTGACTATTCACTGTCTGGAGAACCCTAGATTGACTATAAACTGTCTGGAGCACCCTAGACTGACTATCAACTGTCTGGAGAACCCTAGACTGACTATCAACTGGAGCACTCTAGACTGACTATCGGCTGTCTGGAGCACCCTAGACTGACTATCGACTGGAGCACCCTAGACTGACTATCGGCGGTCTGGAGCACCCTAGACTGACTATCGACTGACTGGAGAACCCTAGACAGACAATCAACTGTCTGGAGCACCCTAGACGGATTATTCACTGTTTGGAGCACCCTAGTCTGACTATCGACTGTCTGGAGCACCCTAGACTGACTATCAACTGTCTGGAGAACCCTAGACTGACTATCAACTGGAGCCACTCTAGACTGACTATCGGCTGTCTGGAGCACCCTAGACTGACTATCAACTGGATCACCCTAGACTGACTATCGTCGGTCTGGAGCACCCTAGACTGACTATCGACTGACTGGAGAACCCTAGACAGACAATCAACTGTCTGGAGCACCCTAGACAGATTATTCACTGTTTGGAGCACCCTAGACTGACTATCGACTGTCTGGAGCACCCTAGACTGACTATCAACTGTCTGGAGCACCCTAGACTGACTATCAACTGGATCACCCTAGACTGACTATCGGCGGTCTGGAGCACCCTAGACTGACTATCGACTGACTGGAGAAACCCTAGACAGACAATCAACTGTCTGGAGCACCCTAGACTGATTATTCACTGTTTGGAGCACCCTAGACTGACTATTGACTGTCTGGAGCACCCTAGACTGACTATCGACTGACTGGAGAACCCTAGACAGACAATCAACTGTCTGGAGCACCCTAGACGGATTATTCACTGTTTGGAGCACCCTAGACTGACTATCGACTGTCTGGAGCACCCTAGACTGACTATCGACTGTCTGGAGCACCCTAGACTGACTCTCAACTGGACCACCCTAGACTGACTATCGGCTGTCTGGAGCACCCTAGACTGACTATTGACTGTCTGGAGCACCCTAAACTGACTATCGGACTGTCTGGAGCACCCTAGGACTGACTATCAACTGGAGCACCCTAGACTGACTATCAACTGTCTAGAGCACCCTAGACTGACTATCAACTGTCTGGAGCACCCTAGTGTGACTATCCAAATGTCTGGAGCACCCAAGACTGACTATCCACTGTCTGGAGAACCCTAGACTGACTATCCACTGTCTGGAGAACCCTAGAGTGACTATCAACTGTCTGGAGAACCCTAGAGTGACTATCAAATGTTTGGAGAACCCTAGACTTGAGTACAAATCATAGTAAATAATCAAAGGTATTTCTTATTCAAGACACTGTACATGTATGCTTCCTTTCCCCTTGAAAATCTACATGGAGTGTTTTTGATGTAATTATTTGTGCTTCTGATAGTCTGGTTCTGTTCCATCTATTGACTTCAGATAAACTGGTTCTGTTCCATCTAGTGACTTCAGATAGACTGGTTCTGTTGCATCTAGTGACTTCAGATAGACTGGTTCTGTTGCATCTAGTGACTTCAGATAGGCTGGTTCTGTTACATCTAGTGACTTCCTTCCTAGCCTTGTTGCAGTGTGTCACTTGATGCGTCCCAAATGGCACCCTATTCCCTATGGGCCCTGTATCTATGGGCCTTGTATCTATGGGCCCTGTATTTATGGGCCCTGTATCTATGGGCCTTGTATCTATGGGCCCTGTATCTATGGGCCCTGTATCTATGGGCCCTGTATCTATGGGCCCTGTATCTATGGGCCCTGTATCTATGTGCCCTGTATCTATGTGCCCTGTATCTATGGGCCCTGTATCTATGGGCCCTGTATCTATGGGCCCTGGTAATAAGTAGTATAAGTATTTGACCCCCTCTCAATCAGAAAGATTTCTGGCTCCCAGGTGTCTTTTATACAGGTAACGAGCTGAGATTAGGAGCACACTCTTAAAGGGAGTGCTCCTAATCTCAGCTTGTTACCTGTATAAAAGACACCTGTCCACAGAAGCAATCAATCAATCAGATTCCAAACTCTCCACCATGGCCAAGACCAAAGATCATCGCCAAGCAGCTTGGTGAGAAGATGACAACAGTTGGTGCGATTATTTGCAAATGGAAGAAACACAAAATAACTGTCAATCTCCCTCGGCCTGGGGCTCCATGCAAGATCTCACCTCGTGGAGTTGCAATGATCATGAGAACGGTGAGGAATCAGCCCAGAACTACATGGGAGGACCTTGTCAATGATCTCAAGGCAGCTGGGACCATAGTCACCAAGAAAACAATTGGTAACACACTACACCGTGAAGGACTGAAATCCTGCAGCGCCCGCAAGGTCCCCCTGCTCAAGAAAGCACATATACAGGGCCGTCTGAAGTTTGCCGATGAACAACTGAATGATTCAGAGGAGAACTGGGTGAAAGTGTTGTGGTCAGATGAGACCAAAATGGAGCTCTTTGGCATCAACTCAACTCGCCGTGTTTGGAGGAGGAGGAATGCTACCTATGACCCCAAGAACATCATCCCCACCGTCAAACATGGAGGTGGAAACATTATGCTTTGGGGGTGTTTTTCTGCTAAGGGGACAGGAAAACTTCACCGCATCAAAGGGACGATGGACGGGGCCATGTACCGTCAAACTTGGGTGAGAAACTCCTTCCCTCAGCAAGGGCATTGAAAATGGGTCGTGGATGGGTATTCCAGCATGACAATGACCCGAAACACACGGCCAAGGCAACAAAGGAGTGGCTCAAGAAGAAGCAGTCTCCAAACCTTAATCCCATAGAAAATCTGTGGAGGGAGCTGAAGGTTCAAGTTGCCAAACGTCAGCCTCGAAACCTTAATGACTTTTAGAAGATCTGCAAAGAGGAGTGGAACAAAATCCCTCCTGACATGTGTGCAAACCTGGTGGCCAACTACAAGAATCGTCTGACCTCTGTGATTGCCAACAAGGGTTTTGCCACCAAGTACTTAGTCATGTTTTGCAGAGGGGTCAAATACTTATTTCCCTCATTAAAATGCAAATCAATTTATAACATTTTTGACATGTGTTTTTCTGGATTTTTTTGTTGTTATTCTGTCTCTCACTGTTCAAATAAACCTACCATTAAAATTATAGACTGATCATGTCTTTGTCAGTGGGCAAACGTACAAAATCAGCAGGGGATCAAATACTTTTTTCCCTCACTGTACTTAAAGCATTTTATTTTATAAAGTAAGCTAGCCTTTTTATATTTTGTGATATTCAATCTCTAAATATAGTCTTTAAATTTATATTATAGGTAACGGTAATACCCATATATTATCAACATGACTTGCCAAAGATTTAAAAATCTAAATAACCTACAGTGGGGAAAAAAAGTATTTAGTCAGCCACCAATTGTGCAAGTTCTCCCACTTAAAAAGATGAGAGAGGCCTGTAATTTTCATCATAGGTACACGTCAACTATGAGACAGACAAAATGAGAAAAAATAATCCAGAAAATCACATTGTAGGATTTTTAATGAATTTATTTGCAAATTATGGGTGGAAAATAAGTATTTGGTCAATAACAAAAGTTTCTCAATACTTTGTTATATACCCTTTGTTGGCAATGACACAGGTCAAACGTTTTTCTGTAAAGTCTTCACAAGGTTTTCACACACTGTTGCTGGTATTTTGGCCCATTCCTCCATGCAGATCTCCTCTAGAGCAGTGATGTTTTGGGGCTGTCGCTGGGCAACACGGACTTTCAACTCCCTCCAAAGATTTTCTATGGGGTTGAGATCTGGAGACTGGCTAGGCCACTCCAGGACCTTGAAATGCTTCTTACGAAGCCACTCCTTCGTTGCCCGGGCGGTGTGTTTGGGATCATTGTCATGCTGAAAGACCCAGCCACGTTTCATCTTCAATGCCCTTGCTGATGGAAGGAGGTTTTCACTCAAAATCTCACGATACACGGCCCCATTCATTCTTTCCTTTACACGGATCAGTCGTCCTGGTCCCTTTGCAGAAAAAACAGCCCCAAAGCATGATGTTTCCACCCCCATGCTTCACAGTAGGTATGGTGTTATTTGGATGCAACTCAGCATTCTTTGTCCTCCAAACACGACGAGTTGAGTTTTTACCAAAACGTTCTATTTTGGTTTCATCTGACCATATGACATTCTCCCAATCCTCTTCTGGATCATCCAAATGCACTCTAGCAAACTTCAGATGGGCCTGGACATGTACTGGCTTAAGCAGGGGGACACGTCTGGCACTGCAGGATTTGAGTCCCTGGCGGCGTAGTGTGTTACTGATGGTAGGCTTTTTTGTTACTTTGGTCCCAGCTCTCTGCAGGTCATTCACTAGGTCCCCCCGTGTGGTTCTGGGATTTTTGCTCACCGTTCTTGTGATCATTTTGACCCCACGGGGTGAGATCTTGCGTGGAGCCCCAGATCGAGGGAGATTATCAGTGGTCTTGTATGTCTTCCATTTCCTAATAATTGCTCCCACAGTTGATTTCTTCAAACCAAGCTGCTTACCTATTGCAGATTCAGTCTTCCCAGCCTGGTGCAGGTCTACAATTTTGTTTCTGGTGTCCTTTGACAGCTCTTTGGTCTTGGCCATAGTGGAGTTTGGAGTGTGACTGTTTGAGGTTGTGGACAGGTGTCTTTTATACTGATAACAAGTTCAAACAGGTGCCATTAATACAGGTAACGAGTGGAGGACAGAGGAGCCTCTTAAAGAAGAAGTTACAGGTCTGTGAGAGCCAGAATCTTGCTTGTTTGTAGGTGACTAAATACTTATTTTCCACCATAATTTGCAAATAAATTCATAAAAAATCCTACAATGTGTTTTCTGGATTTTTCTTTCCTCAATTTGTCTGTCATAGTTGACGTGTACCTATGATGAAAATTACAGGCCTCTCTCATCTTTTTAAGTGGGAGAACTTGCACAATTGGTGGCTGACTAAATACTTTTTTCCCCCACTGTATATAGATAAAACAAAACAAGTGTTGTTTTGGCTCGGTTTCTAACAGTGGGAGGTTGGAAAAACAGTGATTCCCTAGCCGTTTATACATGGTGCTTACATCAAAACAGTGATTCCCTAGCCCAGTTTATACCTGTCACTTACATCAAAACAGTGATTCCCCTAGCCCAGTTTATACTTGGTGCTAACATGCATCACAGGAGGCCGTTGATAGGAGGACGGCTCATAATAATCCATCAATTTTGATTGTGCCCACATTTTTCAGAAATGCGTCTTCACATTCCAAGATAGCGTAGTAGTGAGGTTGTGTTTTCTGTAATGTCCTCATGTAAATAGCCCGTTTTTTTTTTTTTTTTGTCTTTTTCGTATATATTTGTCAATCTCACTTTTCCATCCTTTAACTAATCTGCAACCCGCCTCACCCAATGTGGAACGGAACGGATTCTATTATTTCTTTATACCTTCTTATCTAAAACATCCGGCTGAAACTAGCCAGCTAACTAGCTACTTGCTATTAGCCACCGTTAGCGGTTTTCACCATTGTCCGTGGCCTGCACTACCTACCAGCCAGCTCTAGCCTGGACAATTATCGGCCTGTCTGCACATCGCGCTATCGAGCCATAGCATATCGGATTTTCTGCCGGAATCACTGAATCACTGGACCTTAACACCGGATCATCGCAACTAGCTAGCTGCAACCGAATGGCTGTTGTTGTTGTTTGCTAATCACCACTGTCCAGAAGCAAGCCCCAGTTAGCCTTGAGCTAGCCTCGAGCCAGGCCCATCTCCCGGCTATCTACCTCTCTGTCAACCGGACGGGACCTCCTAGTGTTGACACGGAGCCCCGCCGATCCATCACGACTGGTCTGCCGACGTAATCGTCTGATGTGGTTTCAACAGGCTTCCCGTTGCGACGACCACGAAGATACATTTGCTAGCTCCGGCCCGCTAGCACACGCAATCAACAGCCGTGCCTCCTGCTCGCCTGTGCCGTAGCAGCCACTGAACTGCTCCCGGACTCACCTATTGCTGTTCACTGGACTTTATGATCACTTAGCTATACAGCTGATGCCTGCTGGACTGTTCCTTTATACGGTACCCCATCCTGTTTATCTGTTTAGCCTCAGCTCAAACTTTTGTCGCCATTACCAACTGTTGTCTTAGCTCTCTCGAATAACACCTGTGATTGCTTTATGCCTCTCTCCCATGTCAATATGCCTTGCCTATTGCTGTTTCGGTTAGTTCTTACTGTAGTTTTTCACTGTAGAGCCCCCAGTCCCGCTCAACCTGCCTCAGATAGCTCCTTTGTCTCACTCCCCACACACGCGGAGACCGGCTCAATCGGTGCCTCCAGTGATGCTATCTCTTTCATCGTTACCCCAAACGCTTAGGTTTACCTCCACTGTACTCATATCCTTCCATATCCTTGTCTGTACATAATGCCCCTGAATCTATTCTACAACGCCCGGAAATCTACCCCTTTTATTCTCTGTACCCAACGCACTAGAAGACCAGTTCTTAAAGCCTTTAGCCGTATCCTTATTCTATTCCTCCTCTGTTCCTCTGGTGATGTAGAGGTTAACCCAGGCCCTGTAGCCCCCAGTATCACTCCTACTCCCCAGGCGCTATCATTTGTTGACTTCTGTAACCGCAAAAGCCTTGGTTTCTTGCATGTTACCATCAGAAGCCTCCTCCCTAAGTTTGAGTTATTCACTACGTTAGCACACTCCACCAACCCTGATGTTGTTCTAGCAGTGTCTGAATCCTGGCTTAGGAAGGCCACCAAAGATTCAGATATTTTCCATTCCAACTACAACATTTTCCGTCTAGATAGAACTGCAAAGGGGGGCGGAGTTGCAATCTACTGTAGAGAACTCTATCATACTATCCAGGTCTGTGCCGAAACAGTTTGAGCTTCTACTTCTAAAAATCCACCTTTCCAGAAATAAGTCTCTCACTGTTGCCGCTTGCTACAGACCCCCCTCAGCCCCTAGCTGTGCCCTGGGACACCATATGTGAATTGATTGCCCCCCATCTATCCTCAGAGTTCGTATTGCTTGTGACCTAAACTGGGGATATGCTTAAACACCCCTGCCGTCCAACAATCTAAACTAGATGCTCTCAATCTCACACAAATTATCAAGGAACCTACCAGGTACAACCCTAAATCCGTTAACATGGGCACCCTCATAGATATCATCCTGACTAATTTACCCTCTAAATACAACCTCCGCTGTCTTCAACCAGGATCTCAGCGATCACTGCCTCATTGCCTGCGTCCATAATGTGTCACGGTCAAATGACCACCCCTCATCACTGTCAAATGCTCCCTAAAACACTTCAGCGAGCAGCCTTTCTAATTGACCTGGCCCGGGTATCCTGGATGGATATTGACCTCATTTCGTCAGTAGAGGATGCCTGGTTGTTCTTTAAAAGTGCTTTCCTCTCCATCTTAAATAATGTCCCATTCAAAAAAATCAGAACTAAGAACAGATATAGCCCCTGGTTCACCCCAGGATTGACTGCCCTTGACCAGCACAAAAACATCCTGTGGCGTACTGCATTAGCATCGAACGGCACCCGCGATATGCAAGTCAGGAACCAATATACACAATCAGTTAGGAAAGCAAAAGGCTAGCTTTTCAGTCAGAAATTTTGCATCCTGTAGCACTAACTCCAAAAGGTTTTGGGACACTGTAAAGTCCATGGAGAATAAGAGCACCTCCTCCCAGCTGCCCACTACACTGAGGCTAGGAAACACTGTCACTACCGATAAATCTACGATAATCGAAAATTTCAACAAGCATTTTGCTACGGCTGGCCATGCTTTCCACCTGGCTACCCCTACCCCGGCCACCAGCTCTGCACCCTCCGCTGCAACTTGCCCCCCCCCCCCCCCCCCCCCCCCCGCTTCTCCTTCACCCAAATTCAGATAGCTGATGTTCTGAAAGAGCTGCAAAATCTGGACTCCTACAAATCAGCTGGGCTAGACAGGACCCTTTCGCTAAATTAGCCCCCTGAATTGTCGCAACCCCTATTACTAGCCTGTTCAACCTCTCTTTTGTATCATCTGAGATCCCCAGAGATTGGAAAGCTGCCGCGGTCATCCCCTCTTCAAAGGGGGTGACACTCTAGATCCAAACTGTTACAGACCTATATCCATCCTGCCCTGCCTTTTAAAGTATTTGAAAGCCAAGTTAACAAACAGATCACCGACCATTTTCGAATCCCACCGTACCTTCTCCGCTATGCAATCTGGTTTTCCGAGCTGGTCATGGGTGCACCTCAGCCACGCTCAAGGTCCTAAACGATATTATAACCGCAATCGATAAAAGACAGTACTGTGCAGCCGTCTTCATCGACCTGGCCAAGGCTTTCGACTCCGTCAAACACCGCATTCTTATTGGCAGACTAAATAGCCTTGGTTTCTCAAATGACTGCCTCGCCTGGTTCACCAACTACTTCTCAGATAGAGTTCAATGTGTCAATAAATCGGAGGGCCTGTTGTCTGGACCTCTGGCTAGTCTCTATGGGGGTGCCACAGGGTTCAATTCTCGGGCCGACTCTATTCTCTGTGTATATCAATGATGTTGCTCTTGCTGCTGGTGACTCTCAGATCCACCTCTACGCAGACGACACCATTTTTGTATACATCTGGCCCTTCATTGGACACTGTGTTAACAAACCTCCCAAACAAGCTTCAATGCCATACAGCACTCCTTCCGTAGCCTCCAACTGCTCTTAACCGCTAGTAAAACTAAATGCATGCTCTTCATCGAACCACATGCTTGCACCCGCCCGCCCGACTAGAATCACTACTCTCGGTGGGTCTGACTTAGAATATGTGGACAACTACAAATACCTAGGTGTCTGGTTAGACCGTAAACCTCCTTCCAGACTCACATTAAGCATCTCCAATCCAAAGTTAAATCTAGAATCGGCTTCCTATTTCGCAACAAAGCCTCCTTCACTCATGCTGCCAAACATGCCCTCGTAAAACTGACTATCCTACCGATCCTTGACTTCGGCGATGTCATTTACAAAATAGCCTCCAACACTCTACTCAGCAAATTGGATGTAGTCTATCACAGTGCCATCCGTTTTGTCACCAAAGCCCCATATACTACCCACCATTGTGACCTGTATGCTCTCGTTGGCTGGCCCTCACTACATATATTCGGTCGCCAAACCCACTGGCTCCAGGTCATCTATAAATCACTGCTAGGCAAATCCCCGCCTTATCTTAGCTCATTGATCACCACATAGCAACACCCACCCGTAGTATGCGCTCCAGCAGGTATATCTCACTGGTCATCCCCAAGCCAACACCTCCTTTTGGCCACCATTCCTTCCAGTTCTCTGCTGCTAATGACTGGAACGAACTGCAAAAAAATCTCTGAAGCTGGGAGACTATTATCTCCCTCACTAACTTTAATCATCAGTTGTCAGAGCAGCTTACTGATCACTGCACCTGTACACAGCCCATCTGTAATTAGCCCACCCAACTACCTCATCCCCATATTGTTATTTATTTTGCTAATTTGCACCCCAGTATCTCTATTTGCACATCAGCTTCTGCACATCTATCATTCCAGTGTTAATACTAAATTGTAATTATTTTGCACTATGGCCTATTATTGCCTTACCTCCATAACTTTACTACATTTGCACACACTGTATATAGATTTTCTATTGTGTTATTGACTGTACGTTTTGTTTTATTCCATATGTAACTCTGTTTGTTGTTGTTTTTACCGCACTGCTTTGCTTTATCTTGGCCAGTCGCAGTTGTAAATGAGAACTTGTTCTCAACTGGCTTACCTGGTTAAATAAAGGTGAAATAAAAAAAATAATTAAAAAAATGGTATTAAAATGTGTCTGTTATTTCTCAACTGTGTCTGCATTGTGACCAGATTTCCTGGCCCCTTGTTCTTGTATGCAAATTATTTGACAGCTATATTTTCCAAATAATATTGAATTATTTATTTTAGAGATACATATTGATGCCGTCAAAGGTTGCCACCTGTCAATGTTTTTTAGAGGGTGGGATAATGATGATTTAAATGGTTTCAATGTCCAGTTTCAAAGGCCTCCCGAGTGGCGCAGCGGTCTAAGACACTGCATCGCACGTCCTACAGACCTGGGTTCGATCCCAGGCTGTGTCGCAGCCGGCCGCGACCGGGGAGACCCATGAGGCGGCGCACAATTGGCCCAGCGTCGTCCAGGTTAGGGGAGGGTTTGGCCGGCCGGGATGTCCTTGTCCCATTGCGCTCTAGCGACTCCTTGTGGTGGGGGGGTGCCTGACGCTGACCTCCGGTCGCCAGCTGGACGGTGTTTTCCTCCGCTACATTGGTGCAGCTGGCTTCTGGGTTAAGCAGCATGTGTCAAGAAGCAGTGCAGCTGTGGCAAGCGTGTTTTCGGGGGACGCATGGCTCTCGACTTTCGCCTCTCCCGAGTCCCGTACGGGGAGTTGCAGTGATGGGACAAGACTGTAACAACCAATTGGGAAGAAAAAGGGGTCAAAAATAAAGAAAGAAACTAAAAAAGAATCCAGACCCATCTACACTTGTAAGATATCCAGACACAATGCCTGTCTGAGGCCGTGTCTAGACTAGACTTGACAGTTTATGCAGCTTTAGTATTCTGATCGTAGAGTTCTGATCATTGAATTCAGAACGTGTCATGCATCTACACCTTAACATTTAACAGTGTCTACCAGTATGCGTTCTACAAACAGTGGAATAGGCAAAATATCGGATTAGCTAAATACCTTTAGCCAGCTCCCGCGCTAGCCAGCTAACCTCTGCAGCTAACTTCAAATCTAGCAAGCAACGCTATGCGGGTTTGTATAACTCTAGCCAAACACATTATAATATTTTTTTATATTAGCGTGCTAGCTAATAGGCAAAATTCCTCACACGCTGATTATTTCCTCCAACGTGTATAATGAAAAGGTACACAACACAAGTTTTCTGGAGACTTGGGGAGAAGTGCTGATGCCGTCGACTTTCCGGTAACTACTGTAGCTAACTGGGTAGAGCCACGGCGCTAACCTCTGTATCCCCGCTACACAAAAAATGTATGCCGCTAACCTTTGTAAAAGCTAAATGGAATATTATTATGATTATTATCCCTGCCAGCTAAGTGGTCCCAGATCTGAACACCCAGACCACAAAGCGACTTTTGTGCGTCTAGACCCGCGTTTTCAATGCGGTCTTCGTATTCTGATAGCAGAAGTCGCACGTAAGTGTCAAGTGTAGACACGACCAGACTACCTCCGGAGGTGGTCGGGAAGATCCAATCACAATCACAGTGCGCATTTTTAATTGTCTACACCTGTCTAAAAATGTGGACAAGATCAGGACAAAGAATGCATGGTAGAACCAGGTATAAACGGGGCCCCTGGTGTTAGAAACACATCTTGTGTTAAGGAGGTGCAGTCACAGTACAGTCACCCTCTGTCACTCAGTGTTCTCTGTCACTCTGTCTCCATCAGAAGTGTTGTTGGCCTTATTTACACGCATGGTTTGGACCGGCAGTGCATTATCCATCTGACTCCACGTTGACCAACTTAGCCATAGCCATAGACATTGGAGATATATCACCGTCACCAAATGGCAGCTGCACCATTTCAGTTGTATGAACTGTCTCTATACAGTATGTGACATACAGCAGGATAGTGTATAGTACTAAAGTACCCACATTGGTATGAATCACATAATTGGTAGGAAGAATAGAAGATGGATAAAGTGTCTGTGCAAGGCTAAAGCATTATCTATTTAAATCCTATATAAATAGTGGCTGTGCAAGGCTAAAGCATATCTATACAAATCCTTTCAAAACACCAAGGCCGGGATTAAATCCAAGCACGCTTGTACAATGCAGCCTTTAAAGGCAATGTTACCGCGTTTACAGATATCGCATTCAAAAATAAGCACTGCAGATGTCGGCTCAATTGGAAAATACCTTTAAATGTCAAGCGCGGTTTCGGATTGAAATCCCAGCCCAATACTCTGTATCGTGGTGTTGTTAGGTCTGGGTGGCACATGAAGAAAGTACAAATTGACGTAAAGTGAGAAGTGAGTTAGTTATCAAACAAAAAGTTTGACCTCTTTCTTCTCCCCTCTGGGCAGAACGACAGATCTTCATCTCGGTCAGCTGGATGTAGCGGAGATCATTGGTGTCTGGAATACAAAAGACAGAAAAAGGCTGCTTTATTATCTTCTGTTCAAGCGGGGAAACATCCAATTTCCATCCAATTGGAATTGCTGACATCCAGGTAAACTTGGGGTCACTGTCAAATTAATTCCATGCACAATTATATTATTACACTGAACAAAAATATAAATGCAACATGTAAAGTGTTAGTCCCCATGTTTCATGAGCTGAAATAAAAGATCCCAGAAAATTTTCCATACGCACAAAAAGCGTATTTCTCTCAAATTTTGTACACAAATTTGTTGACATCCCTTTGCCAAGATAATCCATCCACCTGACAGGTGTGGCATATCAATAAGATGATTAAACAGCAAGATCATTACACAGGTGCACCATGTGCTGGGGGACAATAAATCGCCTCTCTAAAATGTGCAGTTTTGTCACACAACACACAATGACAGAGATGTCTCAAGTTTTGAGGGAGCGCGAAATTGGCATGCTGACTGCAGGAATTCCCCCCAGAGCTGTTGCCAGAGAATTTAATGTTCATTTCTCTACCATAAGCCGCCTTCAATGTCGTTTTGTAGAACATTTGACAGTACGTCCAACCGGCCTCACAACCGCAGACCACGTGTAACCACGCCAGCCCAGGACCTCCACATCCGGCTTCTTCACCTGCGGTATCGTCTGAGACCAGCCATCCGGACAGCTGATGAAACTGTGGGTTTGCACAACCAAATAAATGTTGCACAAACTATCAGAAACCATCACAGGGAAGTTCATCTGTGTGCTCGTCGTCCTCACCAGGGTCTCGACCTGTCTACAGTTTGGCGTCGTAACCGACTTAAATGGGTAAATGCTCACCTTCGATGGCCACTGGCATGCTGGAGAAGTGTGCTCTTCATGGATGAATCCCGGTTTCAACTGTACCGGGCAGATGGCAGAAAGCGTGTATGGCGTCGTGTGAGTGAGCGGTTTGCTGATGTCAATGTTGTGAACAGAGTGCCCCATGGTGGCGGTGGGGTTATGGTATGGGCAGGCATAAGCCACGGGCAACGAAAACAATTGCATTTTATCGATGGCAATTTGAATGCACAGAGATACCGTGACGAGATCCTGAGGCCTATTGACGTGCCACCTCTCTAACTGCCTTCCATGCCACCTCTCTAGCTGCCTTCCATGCCACCTCTCTAACTGCCTTCCATGCCACCTCTCCAGCTGCCTTCCATGCCACCTCTCCAACTGCCTTCCATGCAACCTCTCTAACTGCCTTCCATGCAAACCTTCTAACTGCCTTCCATGCCACCTCTCCAGCTGCCTTCCATGCAACCTCTAGCTGCCTTCCATGCCTCCTCCCAACTGCCTTCCATGCCTCTCTAACTGCCTTCCATGCCACCTCTCCAGCTGCCTTCCATGCCACCTCTCCAACTGCCTTCCATGCTCTCTAACCCTTCCATGCCACTGCCTTCCATAACCTCTCTAACTGCCTTCCATGCCACCTCTCCAGCTGCCTTCCATGCCTCCTCTCCAACTGCCTTCCATGCAACCTCTCTAACTGCCTTCCATAACTCCTCTCTAACTGCCTTCCACGCCACCTCTCCAGCTGCCTTCCATGCCACCTCTCCAACTGCCTTCCAGCATCTCTCAACTGCCTTTCATGTGCCACCTCTCCAGCTGCCTTCCATGCCACCTCCCCAGCCACCTCTCTCCAGCTGCCTTCCATGTCATCTCTCCACCTCTCCATCTCTCTAACTGCCTTCCATGCCATGCCCTTCCACCTCTCTCCACTGCCTTCCATGCCACCTCTCCAGCTGCCTTCCATGCCACTTCTATAACTGCCTTCCATGCCACCTCTCCAGCTGCCTTCCAGGTCATCTCTCCAGCTGCCTTCCATGTCATCTCTCCAGCTTGCCTTCCACGCCACCTCTCCAGCTGCCTTCCATGCCAACTTCTATAACTGCCTTCCACGCCACCTCTCCAGCTGCCTTCCATGCCACTTCTACTGCCTTCCATGCCACCTCTCCAGCCACTACACAGGGAACCTCCCCACATGTATCAGGCTTTGGGAAACACCTGATTACTCTTCTGGTTGTCAACCCAGTTGATGTACGCCCCTTCCCAAAAGCAGGGCCCAGGAAAATTACAACAAGGAGTAGGAAAGAGGAAAAACTATGATTTTGACGGATACACCAAAAAATCCAGAAATCACATTGTATAATTTTAAAGTAATTAATTTGCATTTTATTGTATGACATACACCTACCAACCAGTAAGAATTCTGGCTCTCACAGACCTGTTAGTTTTTCTTTAAGAAGCCTCCTGTTCTCCATCATTACCTGTATTAACTGCACCTGTTTGAACTCGTTACCTGTATAAAAGACACCTGTCCCACACTCAATCAAACAGACTCCATCTCCACAAATGGCCAAGACAGAAAGCTGTGTAAGGACATCAGGGATACAATTGTAGACCTGCACAAGGCTGGGATGGGCTAGCAGGACAAGTAGGCAAGCAGCCTGGTGAGAAGGCAACAACTGTTGGCGCAATTATTAGAAAATGGAAGAAGTTCAAGATGATGGTCAATCACCCTCGGTCTGGGGCTCCATGCAAGATCTCACCTCATGGGGCATCAATGATCATGAGGAAGGTGAGGGATCAGCCCAGAACTACACGGCAGGACCTGGTCAATAACCTGAAAAGAGCTGGGTCCACAGTCTCAAAGAAAACCATTAGTAACACACTACGCCGTCATGGATTAAAATCCTGCAGTGCACGCAAGATCCCCCTGCTCAAGCCAGCGCATGTCCAGGCTCGTCTGAAGTTTGCCAATGACCATCTGGATTATCCAGAGGAGGAATGGGAGGAGGTCATGTGGTCTGATGAGACAAAAATATAGCTTTTTGGTCTAAACTCCTGTAGTGTCGAGTCAATGTTGCTAATTATGCTGTAACAAAGGAGTCCGCTTATACTGAGCTTTGATCATAAGTTTTATTCATATCACAAGATTTCAGCATAAGTTTACAGATGTCTAGAGTCATCCGGAGAGAAGAGTCCCAAAAGAATATGTCTGCTCTAATGTTCTTTGTTCAAACCCAATACTTATAATATTCCCCAAAATATGGGTGGCTCCCTCTACTGTCCAATCCCCTGTCTACAACACACAGACTCCCTCTGTTCTATGGGGCGTCACTCTAAAACAACTCCCTCTGAAACTGAATAAACATCCTCTCAGGTTCCACTTGAAAACATTAGCAAAGTCATAATTCTTAATACACTACATATTTCCCCCTTCGAGACTAACTAAAAGTCTCGAAAACAAAAAGAATAGGATTATGACAAGTAACAATCTCTCTTATTGATTATTTTTAACAATAAACCAAAAACATTTTTTCTATTGAGTGTAAATATATTTCTATGAAATATAACAAATCTTTATGAAGTGTGAATACATTACTATGAAATATGAACAAATCTTTATGGAGTGTGAGAGCGAAAAACCTGTCTGGCAGCCTTCTTTCCAAATATCCATCCATCAATCAAGACAGTAAAATTCTCTCACGGCCCCTCTGCCCCAGGCAACCACCTAGGTACTCCAGATCAATTCATAAATCTTTATCAATGCATTTGAAACTATGATGCCATTAAATACACATGAAAGCCCCAGCAAACAAAATACTATCCAAAATGTCCACACTAAGGCTGGTCGACCCATCGGACCCTACGGTGGATTATCTCTATCCCTGCCTAGACTCCCTGTCCCTAAGCTTCCACGAAATAAACAAAAACATCTAAGATCCCCACATGGAAGGCAGTGCTTTGAAAGACTGGTCATGGCTCACATCAACAGCATAATCCCAGAAACCCTAGACCCACTCCAATTTGCATACCGCCCCAACAGATCCACAGATGAATGCAATCTCTATCGCACTCCACACTGCCCTTTCCCACCTGGACAAGAGGACACCTACGTGGAATGCTATTCATTGACTTACAGCTCAGCATTCAACACCATAGTGCCCTCTAAGCTCATCACTAAGCTAAGGATCCTGGGACTAAACACCTCCTCTGCAACTGGATCCTGGACTTCCTGACGGGCCGCCCCCAGGTGGTAAGGGTAGGTAACAACACATCTTGCCACACTGATCCTCAAACACGGGGGCCCCTCAGGGGTGCGTGCTCAGTCCCCTCCTGTACTCTCTGTTCACCCATGACTGCATGGCCAGGCACGACTCCAACACCTCATTAAGTTTTTGCCGACGCCACACAACATTGGTAGGCCTGATCACCGACAACGATGAAGACAGCCTATAGGGAGGAGGTCAGAGATTTGGCCGTGTGGTGCCAGGACAACAACCTCTCCTCAACGTTGACCAAGACAAAGGAGATGATTGTGGACTACAGGAAAAAAAAGAGGACTGAGCACGCCCCCATTCTCATCGACGGGGCTGTTAGTGGAACAGGTTGAGAGCTTCAAGTTCCTTGGTGTCCACATCACCAACGAACTATCATGGTCCAAACCCACCAAGACAGTCGTGAAGGAGGGCACGACAAAGCCTATTCCCCCTCAGGAGACTAAAAAGATTTGGCATGGGTCCTCAGATCCTCAAAAAATTCTACAGCTAGCTGCACCATCGAGAGCATCCTGACTGGTTGCATCACCGTGCCTGGTATGGCAACTGCTTGGCCTCTGACCGCAAGGCACTACAGAGGGTAGTGCGTACGGCCCGTACATCACTGGGGCAAAGCTCCCTGCCATCCAGGACCTCTATACCAGGCGGTGTCAGAGGAAGGCCCTCAAAATTGTCAAAGACTCCAGCCACCCTAGGTCATAGACTGTTCTCTCTGCTACCGCACGGCAAAGCGGTACCGGAGTGCCAAGTCTAGGTCCAAAAGACTTCTCAACAGCTTCTACCCCCAAGAGCCATAAGACTCCTGAACAGCTATCATGGCTACCCGGACTATTTGCACTGCCCCCCCACCCCATCCTTTTACGCTGCTGCTACTCTGTTAAGTATTTATGCATAGTCACTTTAACTCTACCCACATTTACATATTACCTCAACTACCTCAACTAGCCGGTGCCCCCGCACATTGACTATGCAACGGTACCCCCCTGTATATATAGCCTCCCTACTGTCACTTTATTTTACTGTATATATAGCCTCCCTACTGTCACTTTATTTTACTTCTGCTCTTTTTTTCTCAACACTTTTTTGTTGTTGTTTTATTCTTACTTTTTTGGTTTAAATAAATGCACTGTTGGTTAAGGGCTGTAAGTAAGCATTTCACTGTAATGTCTGCACCTGTTGTATTCGGCGCATGTGACCATAAAATTTTGATTTGATTTGATTTGATGTATCCAATAACATCAAATATCATTCTACAAAAATTAATACAGAAAGAATATGACACAAATTATGTATTACACATGCAAATATGTCTATATTTCATTGCAGACACTGGAATGTAATCCACTACACTTCATTTCCTCAGCAGTCCTCGACTTCCAATGCATCTTCGATGATGGAATTGGAACATTTCCACACCTTCCTTGTTCCATCTCCTCCTTTTCCCTTCATATTCTCCTTTCATATTGTCCTTTCATATTGTCCTTGTTTGGTAGTTTCAATCTCTACATATTCCCCCAAATGCTTCTGGAAGAAAAGAAAAGACCAAACAGTATCTTTTGCAAAACAACACATTCAAATTAAAACTCAATATCATCACTAAGAATATAAAAATGATATAAAATGATATATGAATGAATCACAATTATTCTATTTTTTGTTCCCCCCCTTTGATTCATAACAAATACTAAAATCACACTAATATTGAAAAACATTTGAAAATAATCAAATATCAAAATAGATATTTATATCCATCAAATACTCCATCCAGTCCCACTTGTCCATCTTCATCCAGATCAGGAACAGTCAACAACGGCAATCTGAGTGTTGTCTCCAGGCATCACAACTCCAACCCATCTCGATATCATAGCTTTCGCAAAGGTCAGTACAAAGTACAAAGAAAAACAACACACAGTGCTAATCAGA
>CM072237.1:5443562-5508031 GCA_036851935.1 Coregonus suidteri
CAGATTAAACTCCTACCATATCCATCTTCCCCAATGAACTCTAAATTTCCCTTCACCACTGTTCTCTCTCTTCTACTACTAACTAACATTGAAACTGAGCTAACTGTCCTAGAGTTACGTCAACCCTAGTTCTCCTAACTTTTTTATATAATCTTTTCTCCTAAACTTTAAAAAACCATTCCAATGATTATTCACAACAATCCCTTTACCACCAATTTTTTGACTATGTAGATCGGGAAGTCCCAAACTGCTTCTGACTTCTTTACACACAGAACTGGCAAACGATTCTAAACTCTTTTAGCCTAGTTTGAAATCTTTTTTTGGTGGTAGGAATGAACCAAGAGATAACAGTCACCCCTTTTCAACTTTCGTTTTCAGAAACTTATTTGGCTAAACAACAGCGCCGGGAAGAAGATGGTATGCCGTTTACAGCCCTCTAACCCAACTGTACTATTTATGTGTTGTTTTTCCGCGTTATTTGTAATTTATTTTGCTACATACATGTTTCTGCCATCGTATCTTCATACCAAAGAGAGCTTATGGATATCAGGGACAGCGATTACTCACCTCGCCGTGGACGAACACTTTTGCTTTCAACGAGTGCGTTCGCGAAAGATATGATCCAGACTCCCGACAAGGCCCAGATCCCCGTCATGAGCGTGAGGAAGAGACGGAGATACAGTGTGACGCAGATCCGGGTGCATTGTGTAAGGATAAGACGTGCGAACGAGTCAACTGCCACTCCATCAATCCTATTAGCCCAACGTTCAAGCTTTGGAGATATAAAATGGCCGATTTAAGAGTACGGTTATCCTTACCAACGTGACATTAAAAACGTTAATATCTTATGTTTCACGGACGTAGTGGCCTGAACGACGGACAATGATAAACATTCAGCTAGCATGCTATACGCTAACATCGGCAGGACAGAACGGCAGACTCGGGTTAAGACGAGGGGTAGGCCGGTCTCTGTATATTTGTAAAACAAACAGCTGGTGCACAAAATCAAATACTAAGGGACGTCTCAAGGTTTTGCTCGCCTGAGGTAGAGTCTATCTTATGATAAGCTGTAGAGACCACACTATTCTACCAAGAGAGTTTTCATCTATATTTTTTCATAGCTGTCTATTACCACCACAAACCAATGCTGGCATAAGATTGCACTGAATGAGCTGTACAGGCCATTAATCAACAGAGAAAAACGCTCATCCAGATGCAGCGCTCTAGTAGCAGGGACTTTAATGCAGGGGAAACTTAAATCCGTTCTAACCTTAATTTCTACCAGCATGTTAAATGTGCAAACCAGAGGGGAAAAAAAACTCTAGACCACCTTTACTCCACACACAGAGACGCATACAAAGCTCTCCCTCGCCTCCATTTGGCAAATCTGGACCATAACTCTATCCTCCTGATTCCTGGCTTATAGCAAAAAAACTGAAGCAGGAAGCACCAGTGATTCGGCTAATAAAAAAGTAGTGGTCAGATGACGCAGATGCTAAGCTACAGGACTGTTTTGCTAGCACAGACTGGAACATGTTCCGGGATTCTTCAGACAGCATTGAGAGTACACCACATCAGTCACTGGCTTCATCAATAAGTGCATCGATGATGTCGTCCCCACAGTGACGTACGTTACATACCCCAACCAGAAGCCATGGAATTACAGGAAAACATCCGCACTGAGCTAAAGGGTAGAGCTGCCGCTTTCAAGGAAACGGGACTCTAACCGGACGCTTATAAGGAATCCCGCTATGACCTCCGACGAACCATCAAACAGGCAAAGAGTCAATACAGGTCTAAGATTGAATCATACTACACTGGCTCTGACGCTCGTCGGATGTGTGGCAGGGCTTGAAAACTATTTACAGACTACAAAGGGAAGCACAGCCGAGAGCTGCCAGTGACACAAGCCTACCAGACGAGCTAAACCACTTCTATGCTCTTTCTTCGAGGCACGCAAAAGCAAACACTGAAGATGCATGAGAGCACCAGCTGTCCGGACGACTATGTGATCCCGCTCTCCGTAGCGATGTGAGTAAGACTTTTAAGCAGGTCAACATTCACAAGCCGCAGGGCCAGACGGATTACCAGGACGTGTACTCCGAGCATGTGCTGACCAACTGGCAAGTGTCTTCACTGACATTTTCAACATGTCCATGACTGAGGTCTGTAATACCAACATGTTTTCAAGCAGCAGACCACCATAGCTCCCCGTGCCCAAGAACTCTAAGATAACCTGCCTAAATGACTAACGACCCGTGCACTGACGTCTGTAGCCATGAAGTGCTTGAAAGACTGGTCATGGCTCACATCAACAGCATAATCCCAGAAACCCTAGACCCACTCCAATTTGCATACCGCCCCAACAAGATCCACAGATGATGCAATCTCTATCGACACTCCACACTGCCCTTTCCCAACCGGACAACGAGGAACACCTACGTGAAGAATGCTATTCAATTGACTACAGACTCAGCATTCAACACCATAGTGCCTCAAAAGCTCATCACTAAGCTAAGGATCATGGGACTAAACACCTCCCTCTGCAACTGGATCCTGGACTTCCTGACGGGCCGCCCCCAGGTGGTAAGGGTAGGTAACAACACATCTGCCACACACGATCCATCAAACACGGGGGCCCCTAGGGAGTGCGTGCTCAGTCCCCTCTGTACTCTCTGTTCACCATGACTGCATGGCCAGGCACGACTCCAACACCATCATTAAGTTTGCCGACGACACAACAGTGGTAGGCCTGATTCACCGACAAACGATGAGACAAGCCTATAGGGAGGAGGTCAGAGATCTGGCCGTGTTTGGTGTGGTGCCAGGACAACAACCTCTCCTCAACGTGACCAAGACAAAGGAGATGATTGTGGACTACAGGAAAAAAAGAGGACTGAGCACGCCCCCATTCTCATCGACGGGGCTGTAGTGGGAACAGGTTGAGAGCTTCAAGTTCCTTGGTGTTCCACATCACCAACGAACTATCATGGTCCAAACACACAAGACAGTCGTGAAGAGGGCACGACAAAGCCTATTCCCCTCAGGAGACTAAAAAGATTTTGGCATGGGTCCTCAGATCCTCAAAAAATTCACAGCTGCACCATCCGAGAGCATCCTGACTGGTTGCATCACCGCCTGGTATGGCAACTGCTTGGCCTCTGACCGCAAGGCACTACAGAGGGTAGTGCGTTACGGCCCAGTACATCACAGGGGCAAAGCTCCCTGCCATCCAGGACCTCTACACCAGGCGTTTATGTCAGAGGAAGGCCCTCAAAATTGTTCAAAGACTCCAGTCACCCTAGTCATAGAATGTTCTCTCTGCTACCGCACGGCAAGCGGTACCGGAGTGCCAAGTCTAGGTCAAAAGAACTTCTCAAACCAGCTTCTACCCCCAAGCCATAAGACTCCTGAACAGCTAATCATGGCTACCCGGACTATTTGCACTGCCCCCCCACCCCATACTTTTTACGCTGCTGCTTACTCTGGTAAGTATTTATGCATAGTCACTTTAACTCTACCCACATGTACATTATTACCTCAACTACCTCAACTAGACCGGTGCCCCCGCACATGGACTATGCAACGGTACCCCCCTGTATATATAGCCTCCCTACTGTCACTTTATTTCTCGGTATATATAGCCTCCCTACTGCTCACTTTATTTTTACTTCTGCTCTTTTTTTCTCAACACTTTTTTGGTGTTTGGTTTAGTTCTTACTATTTTTTGTTTTAAAATAAATGCACTGTTGGTTAAGGGCTGTAAGTAAGCATTTCACTGTAATGTCTGCACCTGTTGTATTCGGCGCATGTGACAATAAAATTTGATTTGATTTGATAATCTAGGCAGTCTAATAGATTGGCCTCCTTCCTATGATATTATCTTTTCAAGGTGCAAAAATATGATTCCCAAAAACCTACTCTTTTAAAATCTTCTACCAGGACAGCCGTCTAGTGTACATCTTATTGCTACAGTTCAATTATACAATGCATCTCTTCCAACAATGCAATATCTATATGTTCTGATACCAGTATGGTATTTTAATTTCTCTTAGATTTTTATAGCAGAGCTCAATTGGTTCCTTAAGAGTAATCAGCTGTTTTACTCTCTCAAAATCCCTATCCTAATTAGTTAATTTTACATAGTGAGATGTGTAACCTCATCCAGGCTCAACACAGAATAAAAGCTTTTCCACATATCACTTTCTCCTAGTCCTTTATTTTCACTTCAATTGTTGGAGAAAAAAAAAATTGTTCTCCCTAATCGGTGCTTATCAGCTGACACCCCCCTTTCTTTCGGATCTTAGGATCTTCTAGGCACTCTAGAATCCTTGCTCCTTTAGGGTTCACCTGTCCTCCAGATTGATCTTCACTTGCTCCTTTATCTTCCTCTGAAATTCCCTCTTTCCAGAAACTATCTATGGATATGAAACAACTTATACCACTTGTTGTGGCTGGTACAATTGCGGTTGCGACTGGTCCCAGTTGAAGCTGTGGCAGTGATGTTGATTCGGTTCACTCTGATTCTTCATAACCAAAGCTTCTCTCTCCTCTTCTTCTCCCCCCAGTGTATTTTGATGAGTTTTTTGAGAGTTTCTTGGTCCTGTTCTTTCTGGTTGTGTTCCTTTTTTCTGGTACAAAATCCACTTGATGGGCTACTATATGATCTGTATAGACGCCTTTTGTCATGCTTGCCAAGTCCAACCACCTCTGCCAGTTTACTCCTTACTGGTGAGGGCAGTCCCATCTGCAATTTTGCTCTCAAAAATTGAATGCTCAATTGACTCACATCTGGATCATTTCCAGTAATATTTCTCCCACACTTGATGAACTCATGACACATAGGCTCTCGGATTTTCTGTTGTCTTAGTGGATCAATCAGAATGTTATCAATGCTCTCCACAGACGATTCCTACTTGCAGCCAACAACTTCAGGGTTCGTTCACTGCAGTCCCCACATATCTATTCAGTCCGCTCTCTGAAAAAATTTCTTCCATACCTGGAATCCCCAGGAGATTAGCCAAAAGTCTCTTAATGTCTCCTATAGCAGACTGTGTTCCCACTGTAATTTCTTCCAATTTTTGAAATCCAAGGATAGGCTCCATCTTGAAGAGTAGGCAGCTTCTCAAGTATATCTGACATATCTGTACTTTGCAAAGGCTTAAATCTAAGTTTTGACCTCGAATGATCACCGGCATAATGTTCTTGCTAGTGCCCTCTTTCCTTGGCCTCAATGTATATTTTGTCTCAGATTCTTGGGATTCTTTTCTCAGCAGTTTCTTCTTCTGTATCTTCAGCTTCTTGAGTTGTTCCTCCAGTTCTTTTACTTCTCCTAAATCATTCTCTTTATCCAGGCATGATACGCATCTGTCTATATCTCTTTCTATTTCTTCTGTGCTAGTCATTGCTGGATAAAATCCTCTTGAATATGAAGCACCTTTACTCTCCCACTCTTTATCGCTGTCTTCATCTTTGCTTTTATCAGAACTCGAATCTCTTGTATTCTTCTTCTTTCAAACATCCATCGCCCCTTCTTTCCGCTCTTGCCCAACCTCCATCTGATCACAGGGTCATATCCACCCATGATCTCTTCTGGAATCACTCTGATCATCATCATCATCATCATCATCTTCATCAAGTTCCATTCTCCTGAACCTCATTTTACCCTTAGTTTCCAGACATCTCGGTTTTTCTTACTTCTGGAGTTTGGAGTCATTTTTATGGTCGTTTTGCTTGTCCTCTCTCTATTATTAGTTCATCTTCATCTCTGATGCAATAATCACCCTCCCTGAACGATCACCGGAAGCTGAGGATAGACGTCCTTAAGCTCTACTTCTTCCTCATAAGGTGTGGGTCTTTTTGCTGAATCCGTATTGTGAGAAAGGGTGTACTGACTTCTGCCATATTTTTCTGTCGCCTTTCCTTGTTTCACCATTTTTCTCTATAGCTTTGTTTTATTTATCGCTGGCATCTTTTATCAGTTTTTGTCCTTCATTCTCAAAACAACTTAAGAACACCCAGCTCTCTTTGTCTCTTTTCTTTACGTTGTTCCCTTTTTTTCCTTTCTTTTGATCTGCTTTGTGAATTGACAGAAGCACTTTCATTATGTTGATTACATCAGGGTTAAGAGTCCCTTCCACTGGCCATGGTTGTTCAATGTCAGGCCAACGTTTGTTTCCATTTGCCAGATAACCTAGCAATACCATTAACTAGAGGATTACTATTTTGTACTATAATCAACAGGTGTAATTACCTTCATTGTCCTGATATCCTTTTTCCCCATTGTAACAACTCTTTTATATTCTTTAATGTGAATATTTTATTATTTTAGAATATATAGCTTATAGTGTCCTCCCTTTAATTATTAATATAAACAAAAAAAAATGTTTTTTTTGTTTTTCTAAATAATAAAAATTAATCAATAAATTTATGAATAATCAAAAAATATTTTTTTTTTTATTTTACTAATTTATCAATTAGTGGCTATCTTACCACCTCCAATCAGGAAAAGTACAGGAAAGTAGACAACTTCAGAGCAATCCAAAAAGAAAACACCTATAATCCAGCAACACTACAGTACTCATAAACCAATTATTTAATAAGCACCCAATTATCTTAATCTTACAGAATAATGTCAGTACTCGATTCCCAACACAAACTCTAATCAAACCCACTCATGCACAAAAACTCCAAAATGCAATTTTTATTTTCATCAATTGATCAGTCTTTTGCCAAGTCCTTGTCAAATTGTCATAACATCAAATATCCTGTAGGGGAAGGCCTTTGTAAACAGAACAGCACTAGCCTGATATTTGACGAGATCCGGTGCAGCAGCCTCTTGTCGCGTCACACCCTGTCACATGATGTACACGTCAGCACTTCCGCTCTCTCTCTCTCTCTCCTCGTTCCTCTTATCGTCTCTCATATGACAAAAGAACAAAGAAACAGACAAGAATTTAGTAGTTTATGCAATCACTGAGTTATTTCAACCATTCAATATTCCTCCAGTCACATTTGCGCTAAGAAATAACTCAGGAATCGCATAAATAGCTCAATAACATTTTTATTTTATTTTTTTATTTAATTATCATTTTTTTAAATCCGTCAACATCTCTCTCTCATTTATCAATTCAATAGGTCTCAAGAAAACAGTTTCATCGTCAAACAGCAGCCGATGTAACAACCAGAATACACCATTAGACTCTAAATCTCTATGTCTTTTGTTCCTTCGTTCGTCTACGCCTCCCCACAGCACAGTGTAGCAGAGGAGTGACCTATTTACCCCTACGTCACTCTAGTGTCGTAAAATCACACGCATGCGCAGTACATTCATCACTACGATTTCACAGTGGAAGGAGTTCTCTCTCAGCTCTCTTCACTCCAGACAACAGAACGTTAGCATTCCCGCTATAGCTCCTCTCCTTTACCCCTTATAGACAAACAATAACACTTAACAGAGCTCACAAAACATCAGGCACCAAGCCCAAACTATCTAAACACAATATTGTGGCTTGTCCCATTCCAATGGACCACCAAGGAAAAAATACCGAATATAAACCCGCATCAAAATTAGAATGTAGCAAGAATAAATTAGCATTTAGCATTTAGCATTAGCATTAGCATGTAGCATGAAGCATCATTAGCAGGCCACGTTTAGCATTTCTCCCTCCGCCGTGCTGTAACATTTCTTTATGAGTGCTAAATTTGTGCTACCACGAGGTCCCTGTGGAATTGAAATGAGTGGTCACATCAATCAAACAATTCGTCAATCACCAGCTGAGCGGTAACATGCAATCACAAATATACCTCGGCCTCCAGTCCCCAGGACTCACCTACTCCACCTAACGTGTTACAGGATTTCTGGCCCACCTTAGAGGTCGCCTTTATAAAAGGGCTTACCGTTGATTCACAGCGGTTCTAAGTTACATACATATGCCTAGGCCTTATTCCTCTCAATCGATTGTTCTTGAACTCTTATTCAAGCAAAATATCTCTATAGACACTCTATAGACACTCCCCCCTTTTGCGCTGTTTACCAGTGCAAAGAAATTTAGAATGGTTAGGCCAGACCCCTAGTCCACAGCAATAAAAGCAACAGCAGCACACCACCGGTCCCTTTACGGTACATCTCCTGAGCGCACACACCCAAAAGCTGACGAAGGAAACACACACAAGACCGTGAGAAATCTCACTTAAGCCGGCGTCTTGAGCGAGAGTCACGTCGTTGCTCATGAATATAACACTGAAGAGACGCAGACCCGCCTCATCACTCGTCGCCAAATTTGTAGTGTCGAGTCAATGTTGCTAATTATGCTGTAACAAAGGAGTCCGCTTATACTGAGCTTTGATCATAAGTTTTATTCATATCACAAGATTTCAGCATAAGTTTACAGATGTCTAGAGCATCCGGAGAGCAGAGTCCCAAAATAATATGTCTGCTCTAATGTTCTTTGTTCAAACCCAGTACTTATAATATTCCCCAAATATGGGTGGCTCCCTCTACTGTCCAATCCCCTGTCTACAACACACAGACTCCCTCTGTTCTATGGGGCGTCACTCTAAAACAACTCCCTCTGAAACTGAATAAACATCTTCTCAGGTTCCACTTGAAAACATTAGCAAAGTCATAATTCTTAATACACTACACTCCACTCGCTGTGTTTGGAGGAAGAAGAAGGATGAGTACAACCCCAAGAACACCATCCCAACCGTGAAGCATGGAGGTGGAAACATCATTCTTTGGGGATGCTTTTCTGCAAAGGGGACAGGACGACTGCACCGTATTGAGGGGAGGATGGATGGGGCCATGTATCGCGAGATCTTGGCCAACAACCTCCTTCCCTCAGTAAGAGCATTGAAGATGGGTCGGCTGGCTGGGTCTTCCAGCATGACAACGACCCGAAACACACAGCCAGGGCAACTAAGGAGTGGCTCCGTAAGAAAGCATCTCAAGGTCCTGGAGTGGCCTAGCCAGTCTCCAGACCTGAACCCAATAGAAAATCTTTGGGGGGGAGCTGAAAGTCCGTATTGCCCAGCGACAGCCCCGAAACCTGAAGGATCTGGAGAAGGTCTGTATGGAGGAGTGGGCCAAAATCCCTGCTGCAGTGTGTGCAAACCTGGTCAAGACCTACAGGAAACGTATGATCTCTGTAATTGCAAACAAAGGTTTCTGTACCAAATATTAAGTTCTGCTTTTCTGATGTATCAAATACTTATGTCATGCAAATTAATTACTTAAAAATCATACAATGTGATTTTTCTGGATTTTTGTTTTAGATTCCGTCTCTCACAGTTGAAGTGTACCTTTGATAAAAATTACAGACCTCTACATGCTTTGTAAGTAGGAAAACCTGCAAAATCGGCAGTGTATCAAATACTTGTTCTCCCCACTGTATATATTTTATTTTCCAGTCTTCCGTGACGGCGGATTCGATCGTGCGTGCATCCGACCCTCTCTCTTCATATAAACACAATTCTAGAATCTCTACATGAGTTTATTTCGACGGGCTGATGAGGACACAGCCTGTTGCAGGCGCACCTCAATAGGGCGGCCCACAGGTTTTTATTTTCTGAGCAAAAAAATAAATACTTTTCGTTGTTGGACATAAAAGACTGTAAAATCACCAGGAAATCGTCTCAAAGTGATTTTAATTTAGGAAATCTGTTCCCAAGTAGGCCTATTCCAACGCATAAATAGAGAGGCATATGTGATCGTATCTCACTGTAGGCAAGGTTTGAAATTATTCAGTTTTTTTGTCAAATACAATATATGTTTGAGATTATTGCAGTCAATTTGCAATGTACACATTATTTATAACTATGTTCCGGCCCCCCCGACCATCTGCCCAAGGAAAAATCGTCCCAAGGCTGAATGTAATTGGGGACCCCTGCAATAGTCTCCCTGGAGACATCATCTCTAAGGGCCTGAGAGATGATGTCTGAACTCATCCCACCAGTAGGTGGCAGCCTGAGAGATGATGTCTGAGCTCATCCCACCAGTAGGTGGCAGCCTGAGAGATGATGTCTGAGCTCATCCCACCAGTAGGTGGTAGCCTGAGAGATGATGTCTGAACTCATCCCACCAGTAGGTGGCAGCCTGAGAGATGATGTCTGAACTCGTCCCACCAGTAGGTGGCAGCCTGAGAGATGATGTCTGAACTCGTCCCACCAGTAGGTGGCAGCCTGAGAGATGATGTCTGAACTCGTCCCACCAGTAGGTGGCAGCCTGAGAGATGATGTCTGCAGACCACTCTCTGTAGCCTACCTAATTTTACATCTACATTTTAGTCATTTAGCAGACACTATTATCCAGAGCGATTTACAGTTAGTGCATTTATTTTAAGATAGCTAGGTGGGACAACCACATATCACAGGCATAGTAAGTACATTTTTCCTCAATAAAGTAGTTTTCAGCAAAGTCAGAGCTTTTTTTTTTGGGGGGGGGGGGGTCGAGGTGAGGAGGGGGATTATTTAAGATACTCTTTGAAGAGGTAGGGTTTCAGGTGCTTTCAGAAAGCTAGGCAGTGACTCTGCTGTCCTAGCTTCAGGGGGAAGCTGGTTCCACCAGTGGGGTGCCAGGACAGAGAAGAGCTGTATGGGTGGGAGGGGCCAAGAGACCAGAGGTGTCAGAACGGAGTGCTCGGGTTGGGGTGTAGGGTTTGAGCATACCGTAGCCTGAAGGTAGGGAGGGGCAGTTCCTCTTGCTGCTCCGTAGGCAAAGCACCATGGTGTTGTAGTGAATGCGAGCTTTGACTGGAAGCCAGTGGAGTGTGTGGAGGAGCGGGGTGACATGGGAGAACTTGGGAAGGTTGAAAACCAGGCGGGTAGTCCAGATGGGAGATAACAAGTGCCTGGATTAGGACCTGCGCCGCTTCCTGTGTGAGGTAGGGTCGTACTCTACGGATGTTGTAGAGCATGAACCTGCAGGAGCAAGTCACTGCTTTGATGTTTGCAGACAACAACAGGGTGTTGTCCAGGGTCACGCCAAGATTCTTTGCACTCTGGGAGGGCGACACTGTGGAGTTGTCAACCGTGATGGAGAGGACTTTGAGCGGACAGGCCTTCCCCGGAGGAAGAGCAGATCCGTCTTGTCGAGGTTGAGCTTGAGGTCGTGGGCCGACATCCGAGCTGAGATATCTGCTGAGATGCGTGTCACCACCTGGGTGTCAGAAGGGGGGAAGGAGAAAAGTAGTTGAGTGTCATCCGCATAGCAATGATAGGACCATGTGAGGATATTAATGAGCCAAGTGACTTGAGAGAAGAGGGCCTACAGTCGTGGTCAAAAGTTTTGAGAATGACACAAGTTTGCTGCTTCAGTGTTTTTAGATATTTTTAACAGATGTTACTATGGTATACTGAAGTATAATTACAAGCATTCCATAAGTGTCAAAGGCTGATAAATAAAAAAGTATATCAGTTTCACTTAAGGACCAAAGGATTGACAGTCGTCCCATATACAGTGGGGAAAAAAAGTATTTAGTCAGCCACCAATTGTGCAAGTTCTCCCACTTAAAAAGATGAGAGAGGCCTGTAATTTTCATCATAGGTACACGTCAACTATGACAGACAAATTGAGAAGAAAAAATCCTGAAAATCACATTGTAGGATTTTTAATGAATTTATTTGCAAATTATGGTGGAAAATAAGTATTTGGTCAATAACAAAAGTTTCTCAATACTTTGTTATATACCCTTTGTTGGCAATGACACAGGTCAAACGTTTTCTGTAAGTCTTCACAAGGTTTTCACACACTGTTGCTGTTATTTTGGACCATTCCTCCATGCAGATCTCCTCCATGCAGGGTATATAACAAAGTATTGAGAAACTTTTGTTTTATTGACCAAATACTTATTTTCCACCATAATTTGCAAATAAATTCATAAAAAAATCCTACAATGTGATTTTCTGGAATTTTTTCTCTCATTTTGTCTGTCATAGTTGACGTGTACCTATGATGAAAATTACAGGCCTCTCTCATCTTTTTAAGTGGGAGAACTTGCACAATTGGTGGCTGACTAAATACTTTTTTTCCCCACTGTAGATTGCAAAATAGTTGGGAAGAGATTTTTGACATACCGATCCCATGGCATAGTGTTTATGAACTGACACGCAAAACGACACCGGATTCAAAAATTAGAATCTTTCAATTTAAATTATTATATAAAATTCTTGCTACCAATAGAATGTTATTTATATGGGGGATACAAATCTTCCCAGCTCTGCAGATTTTGCTGTGAAGAGACAGAATCATTAGATCATTTGTTTTGGTTCTGTCCATTTGTAGCTTGTTTTTGGACACAGGTCCAGGAATGGCTAAAGAATTGCAATATTTACCTGGAGCTAACCTTGCAGATAGCATTACTGGGTGATCTGAAAAGTCATAGTCAATCGATCAATAATATAATAATACTTTTAGCAAAAATGTTTATTTTTAATTCACAATCTGTAGAAGCAATGATAATAGAAAGGTTCAGAACTTTTGTAAAACATCACAGTACGGTTGAAATATATATGGCAAATAGAAATCCTATATGGATGGTGTTAAGAGATAGATGGGAGGTATTGAATAGAGTTGAAGGATGGGACTAATAACAAATAACAACAAATAATAACAAAGATAGCTAATACTGTAAGCATACTGGGGTCCATAATAAGTATATAGGTTGTATGTTGGGAGCTTTTGGGAAAGAGCACAGTTAGAAAGATATGGCATATAGAAGCAAACCGGATGGACATCATGAAAATGATCGGAGAGGTTGAGAGTAGAAAGTTCAGGAGCAAAAAAAATATATATATATATATATATATCTATAATAGAATTATTGTAAAATTAAGTGTGTCCATAAGGTGTAGATAGTAAGTATAGACCGGAAGTAGAGGCCTGGGCATTTGTTGTTCACTAATTTACTCCAAGTAGGGGAAAGGATGGCGGGGGTTGAAAAGTAATAAAGGGAGAGTATATATATAAAAAACATGGGGGATTGGAAGTGATGCAGACAATTACATTGATAGAAGATACAATCTATCTGCAATATTAAGCTGACCCCCCCCCCCCCCCCCAAAAAAAAATGACAATTTTTAATGACAATTACATTAAGTTTATGCAAAGAGTCAATATTTGCAGTGTTGACCCTTCTTTTTCAAGACCTCTGCAATCCGCCCTGGCATGCTGTCAATTAACTTCTGGGCCACATCCTGACTGATGGCAGCCCATTCTTGCATAATCAATGCTTGGAGTTTGTCAGAATTTGTGGGTTTTTGTTTGTCCACCCGACTCTTGAGGATTGACCACAAGTTCTCAATGGGATTAATGTCTGGGGAGTTTCCTGGCCATGCACCCACATTTTTTATGTTTTGTTCCCCGAGCCACTTAGTTATCACTTTTGCCTTATGGCAAGGTGCTCCATCATGCTGGAAAAGGCATTGTTTGTCACTTGGCTGAGAAGCAACCCCACACATGAATGGTCTCAGGATGCTTTACTGTTGGCATGACACAGGACTGATGGTAGCGCTCACCTTGTCTTCTCCGGAGACGCTTTTTTCTGGATGCCCTAAACAATCGGAAAGGGGATTCATCAGAGAAAATTACTTTACCCCAGTCCTCAGCAGTCCAATACCTGTACCTTTTGCAGAATATCAGTCTGTCCCTGATGTTTTTCCTGGAGAGAAGTGGCTTCCTCGCTGCCCTTCTTGACACCAGGCCATCCTCCAAAAGTCTTCACCTCACTGTGCATGTAGATGCACTCACACCTGCCTGCTGCCATTCCTGAGCAAGCTCTGCACTGGTGGTGCCCCGATCCCGCAGCTCAATCAACTTTAGGAGACGGTCCTGGCGCTTTCTGGAGTTTCTTGGGCGCCCTGAAGCCTTCTTCACAACAATTGAACCTCTCTCCTTGAAGTTCTTGACGATTCGATAAATGGTTGATTTAGGTGCAATCTTACTAGCAGCAATATCCTTGCCTGTGAAGCCCTTTTTGTGCAAAGCAATGATGACGACACGTGTTTCCTTGCAGGTAACCATGGTTAACAGAGTAAGAACAATGATTTCAAGCACCACCCTCCTTTTAAAGCTTCCAGTCTGTTATTCTAACTCAATCAGCATGACAGAGTGATCTCCAGCCTTGTCCTCGTCAACACTCTCACCTACTATTCAGCTTCAGCACCCAGACAGTTATTTAGTCTATAGGTCTACTATTCAGCTTCAGCACCCAGACAGTTATTTAGTCTATAGGTCTACTATTCAGCTTCAGCACCCAGACAGTTATTTAGTTGAGCATTTTGCATCTGTCTATGTCAGCTGTCAGCTCACCATCTGGATAAGGGGGGGGTGAGCTTGCATTGACCTATCCAACCATACATACAATCTTAGTTTACACTCAAAGGGAGGAGACGCATATTTTCCGACGGGCCACTTGGTTTTGTCTAGAAACTGTACTTTTCGTAGCAGGTTTATGAGAATTTACGCAGCAGGTTAGGATAATTAACGTAGAAGATTGGGAGAATTATGTTAAGATTAGGAAAAGGGTTAGGGTTAGATAAAATAAAAGCATATTTTGATGTCAATTAGACAAAAGCTGTAATTATGCAGCGTTCATAACAACTGGGAACGAGGTCACATCATGACGTCAGTGATCTTCAGGTCGGAAAGTCGGAGCTCTAGAAAGAGGCCCGAGTTACCGAGTTGGATTACAGTTCAAAACCATTTTTCCCAGTCGGAGCTCGTTTTTTTCCGAGTTCCCAGTGGTTTTGAACGCGGCACTAGATATGACCGGGCCTCATGCTGCTGATTACTACGTCATCCACCGGCGACAGATGCTTCTGCGCGACATTTGTTTACACGATGGCGTCGGTGGATTTGAGAGGTAGCGAAGTGTTCCTTTCATTAATTGAAAAGTAATGTATTCTGTATCTTAAATCGAATAAATAGTAAGGAACACTAATGTAACTCGCTTACGGTTTCTGAGAATTAAAATAAATTGATGACGCTTTCAGGAACATAATTAGCTTGACAGCACAAAGCTAGCTAGTTTAGCTAACGCGTTAGCAAGACAGCTAACGATCTGTTTACCTTGTAGTCAAACTATTTTTATTTTTATTTAACCTTTATTTAACTAGGCAAGTAAGTTAAGAACAAATTCTTATTTACAATGACGGCCAAACCCGGACGACGCTGGGCCAATTGGATAAGAGCGTCTGCTAAATGATGTAAATGTAAATTGTGCGCCGCCCTATGGGACTCCCAATCACGGCCGGTTGTGATACAGCCTGGAATCGAACCAGGGGGGTCTGTAGTGACGCCTCAAGCACTGAGATGCTGTGCCTTAGACCGCTGCGCCACTCGGGAGCAAACTAGTCAGCAAGTCTTTATCAAAAACAAATGTGCACGTTATACCTACATGTTTACCCCAATTCTTGTAATAAAACGAGTAACTCCATTCGTTACCTGCTGCTCCTTCTAGACAACAACCTCCTGGGGATATCGTGGGTTGACAGTGGCTGGGTGCCCATCCTCAACCCTGGCAATGTGCTGGACTATTTCTCTGAGAGGAGTAATCCGTTCTACGACCGCACCTGTAACAACGAGGTGGTGAAGATGCAGCGTCTCACTCTGGAACATCTCAAGTAAGAGTTTCTTCTGTTATTGGCTTTGAATATTGCTGACATACTGGCTATGAGCTGTTTTCCTGTGCAGGGGTCTTACTTTAAAATAGTGATTTTATTAGGCCTGCATATTACTCCTTACATCTATTACAGTAACACTGTCCCCTGACACAGGTGAAGCCGACTAGTCCCGTTGACAGTGTCCATGACACAGATGAAGCCGACTAGTCCCGTTGACAGTGTCCATGACACAGATGAAGCCGACTAGTCCCGTTGACAGTGTCCATGACACAGATGAAGCCGACTAGTCCCGTTGACAGTGTCCATGACACAGATGAAGCCGACTAGTCCCGTTGACAGTGTCCATGACACAGATGAAGCCGACTAGTCCCGTTGACAGTGTCCATGACACAGATGAAGCCGACTAGTCCGTTGACAGTGTCCATGACACAGATGAAGCCGACTAGTCCCGTTGACAGTGTCCATGACACAGATGAAGCCGACTAGTCCCGTTGACAGTGTCCATGACACAGATGAAGCCGACTAGTCCCGTTGACAGTGTCCATGACACAGATGAAGCCGACTAGTCCCGTTGACAGTGTCCATGACACAGATGAAGCCGACTAGTCCCGTTGACAGTGTCCATTTGAAAGTGCTTCTTAGTCCAGGACTAGGAGTAACCTGTGTCAGCAAAACCGTCCGTCCAGCCCAAGGATCATTTTCTGTGAGTGTAATAATAATAATATAGTTACTAGCCTAACTGACATACAATTGTGTCTATTTCAGTCAGATGGTTGGAGTGGAGTACATTCTCCTTCATGCCCAGGAGCCCATTCTCTACATCATCAGGAAACAACAGAGACAGTCTCCTACTCAGGGTGATCCACAGAGAACACACACACACACCACAGACGTCTGACACACACATACTCAAAAGAAAACACTTCTATCAATACCCCCTTGGAAAGTTTACGTCATCTTCCCATGTCCTTTATTCCAGGCTCTAATTCTATATCCTGTACTCTATATTGTGTGCTTCCTCTTCCCAGTCATACCTTTATCTGACTACTACATCATAGCTGGGGTGGTGTATCAGGCTCCTGATCTGGGAACAGTCATTGGATCCAGAGTGGTAAGAGAGTGTCAACCCCCTGGCATTGTCATTACTACATTATAGTGTTATTACTATGTAATTACTATGTTGTTATTACACTGTTGTCATTACTATGCAATAGTGTTATAACTATGTTGTTATTACTATGTTATTACTGTGTTGTTATTACTATGCAATGTTGTCATTACTATGTTGTCGTTACTATGTTGTCGTTGCTATGTTGTCGTTACTATGTTATTACTGTTGCTACACTGTTTTCATTACTATGCAATAGTGTTATAACTGTTGTTATTACTATGTTATTACTGTGTTGTTATTACTATGTTATTACTATGTTGTCATTACTATGTTGTCGTTACTATGTTGTCGTTGCTATGTTGTCGTTGCTATGTTGTCGTTCTATGTTGTCACTATGTTGTCGTTACTATGTTGTCGTTACTATGTTGTCGTTGCTATGTTGTCGTTTCTATGTTGTCGTTTCTATGTTGTCGTTACTATGTTGTCGTTACTATGTTGTCGTTACTATGTTGTCGTTGCTATGTTGTCGTTTCTATGTTGTCGTTACTATGTTGTCGTTACTATGTTGTCGTTACTATGTTGTCGTTACTATGTTGTCGTTACTATGTTGTCGTTACTATGTTGTCGTTACTATGTTGTCGTTACTATGTTGTCGTTACTATGTTGTCGTTACTATGTTGTCGTTGCTATGTTGTTGTCGTTACTATGTTGTCGTTACTATGTTTCGTTTCTATGTTGTCGTTGCTATGTTGTCGTTACTATGTTGTCGTTACTATGTTGTCGTTACTATGTTGTCGTTACTATGTTGTCGTTTCTATGTTGTCGTTTCTATGTTGTCGTTACTATGTTGTCGTTTCTATGTTGTCGTTACTATGTTGTCGTTACTATGTTGTCGTTACTATGTTGTCGTTACTATGTTGTCGTTGCTATGTTGTCGTTTCTATGTTGTCGTTTCTATGTTGTCGTTTCTATGTTGTCGTTTCTATGTTGTCGTTTCTATGTTGTCGTTACTATGTTGTCGTTACTATGTTGTCGTTTCTATGTTGTCGTTTCTATGTTGTCGTTTCTATGTTGTCGTTACTATGCTGTCGTTGCTATGTTGTCGTTACTATGTTGTCGTTACTATGTTGTCGTTGCTATGTTGTCGTTGCTATGTTGTCGTTGCTATGTTGTCGTTGCTATGTTGTCGTTTCTATGTTGTCGTTACTATGTTGTCGTTGCTATGTTGTCGTTACTATGTTGTCGTTACTATGTTGTCGTTGCTATGTTGTCGTTACTATGTTGTCGTTTCTATGTTGTCGTTGCTATGTTGTCGTTACTATGTTGTCGTTACTATGTTGTCGTTACTATGTTGTCGTTGCTATGTTGTCGTTTCTATGTTGTCGTTGCTATGTTGTCGTTGCTATGTTGTCGTTGCTATGCTGTTATTGCTATGTTGTTAGCACTTTGGGTTTTAGAAAAGTGTGGAATTATCTTGGTTGATGTTGGGATCAAATCTATTGAAATTCCAGTCAATTTAGAAAGTAAACCAAATGTAAAAAGCATTGAAGAGAATTGGAATTTCAGTATACTTCCTGAATTGACAGGAATTGTCCTCAATCCTGGTTGACATGTGAGTTGATGGGGTGCTGTCGTCATGTATTGACTGCTGTTATTTTCCCCTGTCTCCCCACAGCTGTCTGCTGTACATGGTGTCCAGTCTGCCTTCGATGAGGCCATGTCATACTGTCGCTATCACCCATCTAAAGGATACTGGTGGCACTTCAAAGACCAGGAGGAGAGAGGTATGTTAACCAGTGTTGGGGTCAATTCCATGTCAATTCTAGTCCATTCAGGAAGTACACTGAAATTCCAATTCTCTTCAATGATTTTCAATGAGGAAAATGTGGAATTGGAATTTGGTTAACACTAACCCTGGGGTGTGGTTGTATTACAGCTACAGTGAGGGGAAAAAAGTATTTGATCCCCTGCTGATTTTGTACGTTTGCCCACTGACAAAGAAATGATCAGTCTATAATTTTAATGGTAGGTTTATTTGAACAGTGAGAGACAGAATAACAACACAAAAATCCAGAAAAACGCATGTCAAAAATGTTATAAATTGATTTGCATTTTAATGAGGGAAATAAGTATTTGACCCCTCTGCAAAACATGACTTAGTACTTGGTGGCAAAACCCTTGTTGGCAATCACAGAGGTCAGACGTTTCTTGTAGTTGGCCACCAGGTTTGCACACATCTCAGGAGGGATTTTGTCCCACTCCTCTTTGCAGATCTTCTCCAAGTCATTAGGTTTTCGAGCCTGACGTTTGGCAACTCGAACCTTCAGCTCCCTCCACAGATTTTCTATGGGATTAAGGTCTGGAGACTGGCTAGCCCACTCCAGGACGTTAATGTGCTTCTTCTTGAGCCACTCCTTTGTTGCCTTGGGCTGTGTGTTTCGGGTCATTGTCATGCTGGAATACCCATCCACGACCCATTTTCAATGCCCTGGCAGAGGGAAGGAGGTTCTCACCCAAGATTTGACGGTACATGGCCCCGTCCATCGTCCCTTTGATGCGGTGAAGTTGTCCTGTCCCCTTAGCAGAAAAAAACACCCCCAAAGCATAATGTTTCCACCTCCATGTTTGACGGTGGGGATGGTGTTCTTGGGGTCATAGGCAGCATTCCTCCTCCTCCAAACACGGCGAGTTGAGTTGATGCCAAAGAGCTCCATTTTGGTCTCATCTGACCACAACACTTTCACCCAGTTCTCCTCTGAATCATTCAGATGTTCATTGGCAAACTTCAGACGGGCCTGTATATGTGCTTTCTTGAGCAGGGGGACCTTGCGGGCGCTGCAGGATTTCAGTCCTTCACGGCGTAGTGTGTTACCAATTGTTTTCTTGGTGACTATGGTCCCAGCTGCCTTGAGATCATTGACAAGATCCTCCCGTGTAGTTCTGGGCTGATTCCTCACCATGCTCATGATCATTAGAACTCCACGAGGTGAGATCTTGCATGGAGCCCCAGGCCGACGGAGATTGACAGGTCTTTTGTGTTTCTTCCATTTGCGAATAATCGCACCAACTGTTGTCACCTTCTCACCAAGCTGCTTGGCGATGGTCTTGTAGCCCATTCCAGCCTTGTGTAGGTCTACAATCTTGTCCCTGACATCCTTGGAGAGCTCTTTGGTCTTGGCCATGGTGGAGAGTTTGGAATCTGATTGATTGATTGCTTCTGTGGACAGGTGTCTTTTATACAGGTAACAAGCTGAGATTAGGAGCACTCCCTTTAAGAGTGTGCTCCTAATCTCAGCTCGTTACCTGTATAAAAGACACCTGGGAGCCAGAAATCTTTCTGATTGAGAGGGGGTCAAATACTTATTTCCCTCATTAAAATGCAAATCAATTTATAACACTTTTGACATGCGTTTTTCTGGATTTTTTTGTTGTTATTCTGTCTCTCACTGTTCAAATAAACCTACCATTAAAATTATAGACTGATCATTTCTTTGTCAGTGGGCAAACGTACAAAATCAGCAGGGGATCAAATACTTTTTTCCCTCACTGTATTGTTTTACAGGGGTGTTTATTGGTACATTGGTTTTCATTACGAACAATAAATTATTATTTTATAGCCTAATGTGTGATACATATTAAGCATGTTTCACTAAACCTGGACTAAGGCAGGTATTGTTTTCCCATCCCATGACCTTGATAATACATGTACTGTATCTAATGTGTTTCAACCATTCTCCTCATCAATGGTATTCTGCAACAAGATGGCGCCGACAGACTTGGCACCTCTGATTCTTGCTTCTAAGCAACTTTCCTATTCTAGTCAATGCCATCTTATTCAACTATTGCTGTATATATACTAATCTATCTACAGATATACGTATTCTACAGTCTATATGTGTCTACCCCTACATATTCTATCCACATGGCCCACTGTCAGGGTAGGGGAGGGAATATAGCTCATGTGTCGTTTACACCCCAGGGTTGTGGGTTCGTTTCCCACAGTATAAAAAAAATATATATATATGTATACTAACAGTCGCTCTGGATAAGAGCCTTGCAAAAGTAAATGTAATATATATATATATCATGCCCACAGTATTCATTTTGGCATTTTTCCTATTTTGCTGCATTACAACCTGTAATTTAAATGGATTTTTATTTGGATTTCATGTAATGGACATACACAAAATAGTCCAAATTGGTGAAGTGAAATTTTAAAAAATAACTTGTTTCAGAAAATTCTAACAAATAAATAACCGAAAAGTGTTGCGTGCATATGTATTCACCCCCTTTGCTATGAAGCCCCTAAATAAGATCTGGTGCAACCAATTAACTTCAGAAGTCACATAATTAGTTAAATAAAGTCCACCTGTGTGCAATCAAAGTGTCACATGATCTGTCACATGATCTCAGTGTATATATACACCTGTTCTGAAAGGCCCCAGAGTCTGCAACACCATTAAGCAAGGAGCACCACCAAGCAAGCGGCACCAAGAAGACCAAGGAGCTCTCCAAACAGAGCAGGGACAAAGTTGTGGAGAAGTACAGATCAAGGTTGGGTTATAAAAAAATATCTGAAACTTTGAACATCCCACGGAGCACCATTAAATCCATTATTAAAAAATGGAAAGAATACGGCACCACAACAAACCTGCCAAGAGAGGGCCGCCCACCAAAACTCAGAAGAGTGGCCAGAAAAAAGCCATTGCTTAAAGAAAAAAATAAGCAAACACGTTTGGTGTTCGCCAAAAGGCATGTGGGAGACTCCCCAAATATATGTAAGAAGGTACTCTGGTCAGATGAGACTAAAATTGAGCTTTTTGACCATCAGGGAAAACGCTATGTCTGGCGCAAATCCAACACCTCTCATCACCCCGAGAACACCATCCTGTGGGGATGTTTTTCATCTGCAGGGACTGGGAAACTGGTCAGTTGAAGGAAGGATAGATGGCGCTAAATACAGGGAAATTCTTGAGGGAAACCTGTTTCAGTCTTCCAGTTATTTGAGACTGGGACGGAGGTTCACCTTCCAGCAGGACAATGACCCTAAGCATACTGCTAAAGCAACACTCAAGTGGTTTAAGGGGAAACATTTAAATGTCTTGGAATGGCCTAGTCAAAGCCCAGACCTCAATCCAATTGAGAATCTGTGGTATGACTTAAAGATTGCTGTACACCAGCGGAACCCATCCAACTTGAAAGAGCTGGAGCAGTTTTGCCTTGAAGAATGGGCAAAAATCCCAGTAGCTAGATGTGCCAAGCTTATAGAGACATACCCCAAGAGACTTGCAGCTGTAATTGCCGCAAAAGGTGGCTCTACAAAGTATTGACTTTGGGGGGGGGGTGAATAGTTATGCACGCTCAAGTTTTCTGTTTTTTTGTCTTATTTCTTGTTTGTTTCACAATAAAAAATATTTTGCATCTTCAAAGTGGTAGGCATGTTTGTGTAAATCAAATGATGCAACCCCCCCCCCCCCCCCAAAATCCATTTTAATTCCAAATTGTAAGGCAACAAAATAGGAAAAATGCCACGGGGGGGGCTGAATACTTTTTCAAGCCACTGTATTTATACTCCGGACTCCGACATTGCTCGTTCTAATATTTATATATTTTTTTATTCCATTGTTTTACTTTTAGATCTGTGTGTATTGTTGTGAATTGTTAAGATATTACTGCACTGCTGGAGCTCGGGAACACAAGCATTTCACTACACCCGCAAGAACATCTGCTAAATATGTGTGTGCGACCAATATAATTTAGATTTTTGATTTGATGTCTATAGATGCCAAAGCCAAGCCAAAGTCCAAGAAGAAAGAGGAACCCAGTTCCCTGTTCCAGAGACAGCGTGTGGACACACTTCTACTCGATTTGAGGTCCAAGTTTCCTCCAACGTATTACCAGGTATGACACACCACCTATCAGTTAGTCATAATTATGGATCCTGTTGCTAATACAGTGGGGGAAAAAAGTATTTAGTCAGCCACCAATTGTGCAAGTTTCTACACTTAAAAAGATGAGAGAGGCCTGTAATTTTTTCATCATAGGTACACGTCAACTATGACAGACAAAATGAGAAAAATAATTCCAGAAAATCACATTGTAGGATTTTTAATGAATTTATTTGCAAATTATGGTGGAAAATAAGTATTTGGTCAATAACAAAAGTTTCAATACTTTGTTATATACCCTTTGTTGGCAATGACACAGGTCAAACGTTTTCTGTAAGTCTTCAAAAGTTTTTTCACACACTGTTGCTGGTATTTTGGCCCATTCCTCCATGCAGATCTCCTCTAGAGCAGTGATGTTTTGGGGCTGTCGCTGGGCAAACGGACCCAACTCCCGCCAAAGATTTTCTATGGGGTTGAGATCTGGAGACTGGCTAGGCCACAGGACCTTATGCTTCTTACGAAGCCACTCCTTCGTTGCCCGGGCGGTGTGTTTGGGATCATTGTCATGCTGAAAGACCCAGCCACTTTTCATCTTCAATGCCCTTGCTGATGGAAGGAGGTTTTCACTCAAAATCTCACGATACATGGCCCCATTCATTCTTTCCTTTACACGGATCAGTCGTCCTGGTCCCTTTGCAGAAAAACAGCCCCAAAGCATGATGTTTCCACCCCCATGCTTCACAGTAGGTATGGTGTTCTTTGGATGCAACTCATCATTCTTTGTCCTCCAAACACGACGAGTTGAGTTTTTTTACAAAAAAGTTATATTTTGGTTTAATCTGACCATATGACATTCTCCCAAATCAAAATGCACTCTAGCAAACTTCAGATTTTGGACATGTACTGGCTTAAGCAGGGGGACTTGAGTCCCTGGCGGCGTAGTGGTTACTGATGGTAGGCTTTGTTACTTTGGTCCCAGCTCTTCATTCTAGGTCCCCCCGTGTGGTTCTGGGATTTTTGCTCACCGTTCTTGTGATCATTTTGACCCCACGGGGTGAGATCTTGCGTGGAGCCCCAGATCGAGGGAGATTATCAGTGGTCTTGTATGTCTTCCATTTCCTAATAATTGCTCCCACAGTTGATTTCTTCAAACCAAGCTGCTTACCTATTGCAGATTCAGTCTTCCCAGCCTGCTCCAGGTCTACAATTTTGTTTCTGGTGTCCTTTGACAGCTCTTTGGTCTTGGCCATAGTGGAGTTTTTGGAGTGTGACTGTTTGATCTTTATACTGTTCAAACAGGTGCCATTAATACAGGTAACTGGAGGACAGAGGAGCCTCTTAAGAAGAAGTGTACAGGTCTGTGAGAGCCAGAAATCTTGCTTGTTTGTAGGTGACCAAATACTTATTTTTCCACCATAATTTGCAAATAAATTCATTAAAAATCCTACAATGTGATTTTCTGAAAAATGCTCAATTTGTCTGTCATAGTTCGTGTACCTATGATGAAAATTACAGGCCTCTCTCATCTTTTTAAGTGGGAGAACTTGCACAATTGGTGGCTGACTAAATACTTTTTTCCCCCACTGTATCTCAGCCAATATACATTATACCGATTTAATTGTAACATTGTATTATTGAGGTTCGCATTTGGTAATCTATATTCTGTTGTAATTCTTTCTTAAAATTTTGCCACAATTTTAGCCTAAGCCTGGAGAGAAGCCCATCCCAGGTAAGATTGTTACAGCTAATATTGCAGAACCATTTGCTATTCTTTTGCGATAGGTTTTAGACATTTAACACCAACCAAATGTTGATGAACATTACTATTGGAAAAGGTTAGGTCATGTTTAAAAAAAAACTATTTTTTCTGGTCATGGAGTCTTGTTTTTTCACCCTGTGTTCTGTTTTCATTTGACTGTCTAATCTACTGTATCTATTCTAATCTACTGTATCTGTTCTAATCTACTGTATCTGTTCTAATCTACTGTATCTGTTCTAATCTACTGTATCTGTTCTAATCTACTGTAACTGTTCTAATCTACTGTATCTATTCTAATGTATCTAATCGAATCTACTGTATCTATTCTATTGTAGTGGAGGTGAAGAAGGAGTCTGAACCCCCAGCAGAGACGGTGAAGCAGGAAGAGAGAGAGAGAGAGCCAGCCACCAAGACTTCTGCTCCAGCTCCCCCCAGCAGCAAACCACCTCCGGAGAAACGGGCCAGGCTACAGTGATGACCGATGGCCACTCCTGTATATATTTCTGATAATGTCCATTCTTCGAAGAAGAAGAAGAAAAAAAAAGCACACTGCTCTTGCCAGTATCACCTTTTTGTTAATTCAAGCTTATATGTCAGCCTCTTGGCCTTCGTCATTGATGTGTACATTCTCACATTGGCAAGGCACACAGAATGGACATACGGCACAGGTAGAACCCAATCTGACTGAACAATGCTAAGGAAGTTGTTTGTGTCTGATGGAAGGTGTGTGGAAATGGACCTCCATCCCAGATTCAAGACCAAACAGACCGTAACAACTCATGATCCTGTTTCTGAAGGGCTTGACAGTCAATTAACATGGAATGGCATTAGGAAAGGCAAATTAATAGTCCCAAATGGCACCCTATTCCCTATATAGCGCACTACTTTTGACCAGGGCCCTGGCACCCTATTTTCTGTATAGTGCACTACCTTTGACCAGAGCCCTATAGGCCCTAGTCAAAAGTAGTGCACTATATAGGGAATAGGGTGCCAGGGCTCTGGGTAAAAGTAGTGCACTATATAGGGAATAGAGGGACATATCCATGAGCAGACGATGTGAGTAGCAGACCTCATGGGACATTCCATCCATGTTCTAGAACTGTGTAGTTACTGACATGTACACCTTTAGTATCGCCACAAGACTTCTCTCTGTGATGATGCTAGAGGTGAGAGGTCAAGACTCGAGTGGGTTTACAATTTGCAGTTTTTGAGGGTAACATCGAAACAGTGAGACCACCAGTAATCTCTATGCACCGTTGACATCTGCAGTATCTTACTCGGCACTGTGGGAGACATGTTTTTTGGCGTTATCTCTGAAGCATAAACACTCATCCACATTATTTTTTTTTTCAATATGTAATTATGTTTTTTCCACGTCAAGTGATTCTGAATCCATGGTTTGTTTTCCTTGAAAAAAATGTCAATGCTTTTCTGAATATAATCATATTCAAACTCTACAGTGACTGAGTTTGAGTCATTATTCATCAAAACATGTATTTTAATGTGATTAAATGTATGTCATCTAATGTAGCCAGGTGTGGTCAAAATAGACTGTCTGCTTTGGACATCAGCTATGGGATCCTCCTGAGATATTGAAGAGCCCTGCAGTTGGACCAATCTCATTTGATGAGAGTCAAGGAGATTTTAGTGTCAGTCTAGATGATTTATTTGATGATGAATTAATATATTTGATTAGTAACTTGTAAAATCAGCAGCGGAAGTTATGCCACAACAGATATGGCACACCGAGATTTTATGATAACAGTACAGTACCACAAGAGGGCGCTATTTAGCTAGCGTAATATTATATGACCGTTTTCAAACTACCCTCACAGAGTTGTCTTTGCTACACTCTTTTTCCATTGTCCAATTAGGACGTGAAGAAGGATTAGTGCTAAACGGGATCCTTGGGATGTCCTTATCCTAAACTCTAACCTCTAACCATAACCCTTACCTTAACCAGTTTACATTTCAACTTCAATGGGTAGGGACCATTGCGTTGAGCTATATAAGGTATGGACGTCCCAAGGCGACCAGATAGCACGGACAGAAGAAGAAGCAGCTCGCAGGGCGTGGCGGGATAGGAGACCACTCAGTGGAGGACCGAGTACAGTGCCTCAGCTGGCGAGCTGCAGAGAAGATGGCTGCAGTGTGGATTTTCAGGCCAATGTCTGAAAACACTGCACTGTTGGTCATGTTTCACGACGGCTAGCCTTCGTGTCGCCCCGTTTATTTAGTCGTTTTTTTCAAGGAATCGAAGGGGATAAAACATGGGGTCTCAAACTCTACAGATCCTCAGGCAGGGTGTCTGGGCTTCAATCACAGGCGGATGGTACTATGATCCCCATCAAAATACATTTGTCAATGCTCTACACCTCTACCTCTGGCTGTTCCTACTATGTTTCCCCTTCACGCTTTACATGGTAAGTGTGTTTAAGCTTTGATAAGGTTACTTACTGTCTTTTTATGGAACATTTATATCCTCCAATCTCAACAAAGCAAGTCAAGATCTGGTTTACCGTTGGAGGATCTTCCCTGGCTGTAATCATGCTAGCCAAACCGCGGATGCTAATGGTAACCAGCTAACAGTTGCTAGTAAGGGTAGCCAAGTAGCTATTTAGTTACGTAGTTAACGTTACCTATATAACTAGCTAGGTTGCTAGGCATCCTTTGTTTGAAATCTGCATATTTATCTCGAATAAACGAAATAAATACCAGTTGACGTGTAACTTATAGCTAACAGATTGTAGCTGTTCATCATTGTTTTCATTTTCACCGTTATGTTTTGTTGTCAGGTGTGACACTTTTCTTTCGGTAACACTCGTTGTTAGATAGTTAAATGACTCAGTTACATTGTCCATAAATATCAGATTTAGGGAAATACTTTAATCCCGACCAGGTTTGGTTAACCAATCCCCCGGGCAACAAGTCGTGGCTCGACTAGATAGTTAACGTAATATCTGTCTTCTATTAATGATCGTTAGCAGCTAGCTACCTCCTCTCTCTCCCCCCTCCCCCCAAGCCACATTGACAGCAATCTAATCTATCTCAGTCTATTATTAGCTAACAATGTATGTCTTGTCTCTCGTATACTGGTGTCAAGATCTACCAGGTATTCAAGCTGACCCAGCTTGTCAGCAAGCCAGCACAAAAACAGACTTCTAGGAAATGTTGTCATTCAAATAAATAAAAAATAACGATATTTTGGAATGGCTGGAGAGTAGGATTAATAAAAAATATTCCTGCCCCTCCCCTCATAACATGTTACTGTAAACGCTATCTGCACAACCAAATGTAAATTAGTGAACTTTCAAACAGCATTTTATATGTACTCCACTTTCAACTTTTCAGTTGTTAACAATTTAAATTTTACTCAGTCCAGTTGCTTGGTGTTGTGTAATTAGGCCAATTCTGTGATTGATTAGCAGTGGTTTTGCTTTGATTTAAGTCAGGATATGTGACAGGGAGGGTATAAATAGTGTGATTCTCTGAATGCGTCATGGCAGAGAGAGTGAGTGATTCTCTGAATGCTCCATGGCAGCACTAAACAAACAACAACACGAATAGTTACTTCTCCAATCTTTTTGGCCCTATAACAAAGAACAAACAGCAAAAACATATACATGATCAAATACAAATAATATAATTAACTATTAAAGACTACCAGTACCCACTGGATTCTCCAATTACATTGAATGAACTACAGGACAAAATACAAACCCTCCAACCCAAAAAGGCCTGTGGTGTTGATGGTATCCTCAATGAAATGATCAAATATACAGACCACAAATTCCAATTGGCTATACTTAAACTCTTTAACATCATACTTAGCGCTGGCATCTTCCCCAATATTTGGAACCAAGGACTGATCACCCCAATCCACAAAAGTGGAGACAAATTTGACCCCAATAACTTCCGTGGGATATGCGTCAACAGCAACCTTTGGATAATCCTCTGTATTATCATTAACAGCAGACTCGTACATTTCCTCAGTGAAAACAATGTACTGAGCAAATGTCAAATTGGCTTTTTACCAAATTACCGTACGACAGACCACGTATTCACCCTGCACACCCTAATTGACAAACAAACAAACAAACCAAAACAAAGGCTAAGTGTTCTCATGCTTTGTTGATAAAAAAAAAAATGGCAAGAAACACACATTTCTTTCCACAGGGCCGTGGGGTGAGACAGGGATGCAGCTTAAGGCCCACCCTCTTCAACATATATATCAACTAATTGGCGAGGGCACTAGAACAGTCTGCAGCACCCGGCCTCACCCTACTAGAATCTGAAGTCAAATGTCTACTGTTTGCTGAGGATCTGGTGCTTCTGTCCCCAACCAAGGATGGCCTACAGCAGCACCTAGATCTTCTGCACAGATTCTATCAGACCTGGGCCCTGACAGTAAATCTCAGTAAGACAAATATAATGGTTTTCCATAAAAGGTCCACCATTGCCCTAGAGCACACAAAAACCTATACATACCTCGGCCTAAACATCAGCGCCACCGGTAACTTCCCCAAAGCTGTGAACGATCTGAGAGACAAGGCAAGAAGGGCCTTCTATGCCATCAAAAGGAACATAACATTTTACGTACCAAATTTTACATACCAATTTAAGATCTGGTTAAAAATACTTGAATCAGTTATAGAACCCATTGCCCTTTATGGTTGTGAGGTCTGGGGTCCGCTCACAAACCAAGAATTTGCAAAATGGGACAAACACCAAATTGAGACTCTGCATGTAGAATTCAGCAAAAATATCCTCAGCGTACAACGTAAAACACCAAATAATGCATGCAGAGCAGAATTAGGCCAATACCCGCTAATTATCCAAATACAGAAAAGAGACGTTAAATTCTACAACCACCTAAAACATTTTACATTTTAGTCATTTAGCAGACGCTCTTATCCAGAGCGACTTAAAGTTAGTGAGTGCATACATTTCTTTTTTTCATACTGGCCCCCCGTGGGAATCGAACCCACAACCCTGGCGTTGCAAACGCCATGCTCTACCAACTGAGCTACACGGGAAGGAAGCGATTCCCAAACCTTCCATAACAAAGCCATCACCTATAGAGAAATGAACCTGGAGAAGAGTCCCCAAAGCAAGCTGGTCCTTGGGCTCTGTTCACAAACAGAGCCCCAGGATAGCAACACAATTAGACCCAACCAAATCATGAGAAAACAAAAAGATAATTACTTGACACATTGGAAAGAATTAACAAAAAAACACTATTTGGCCCTAAACAGAGAGTACACAGTGGCAGAATACCTGACCACTGTGACTGACCCAAACTTAAGGAAAGCTTTGACTATGTACAGACTCAGTGAGCATAGCCTTGCTATTGAGAAAGGCCGCCGTAGGCAGACCTGGCTCTCAAGAGAAGACAGGCTATGTGCACACTGCCCACAAAATGAGGTGGAAACTGAGCTGCACTTCCTAACCTCCTGCCAAATGTATGACCATATTAGAGACACATATTTCCCTCAGATTACACAGATCCACAAAGAATTGGAAAACAAATCCAATTTTGATAAACTCCCATATCTATTGGGTGAAATACCACAGTGTGCCATCACAGCAGCAAGATTTGTGACCTGTTGCCACAAGAAAAGGGCAACCAGTGAAGAACAAACACCATTGTAAATACAACCCATATTTATGTCGATTTATTTTCTCTTTTGTACTTTAACTATTTGCACCTCGTTACAACACTGTATATAGACATAATATGACATTTGAAATGTCTTTATTCTTTTGGAACTTCTGAGTGTAATGTTTACTGTTAATATTTATTGTTTATTTCACTTTTTGTTTACTATCTACTTCACTTGCTTTTGGCAACGTTAACATACGTTTCCCATGCCAATAAAGCCCTTTAAATTGAGAGGGAGAGAGGTCTGTTTCACTTGCTGAAGTAACTGTGGTCTAAATCAGGAGAGTGTCTGAGCATCACTGGTGTTACGCAAATAAATGCACTGACTGAACATCTGTTATGGGAATGTAGCAGAGGTATAGTTCACTATATTGACGTGATGACTAATCACTAATAACTTTTCCCAAGACCTGAAACCTGCTGGCTCTCTGAGCTAACACAGTCTTGCAGACAACCCGGGTTCAATCCCTGGCCAGTTAACACAAAGCACTGACACGTTGAACTCTCATTACTGGAGGGAAAGACTACAGCACTGTGTCTTTTTAGGGTTTTCTGAGATGTGTTCTACTATTGAAAGAAAGCAAAAATCCGTCCTTGGAGGGACAATCAAGTTCTACTGTAGTTGAATGCACTGATTTTAAATTGCTCTGTATAAGAGTGTCTGCTAAATCACTAAAATATGTGTCCCCCAGGCGCTCCCACCCACCATGGTGATAGTGGGGATCTACTGTGGTGTGATAGCTGGCATGTTCCTGCTCCTGAAGACTGTAAACTACCGGCTGCATCATGCCCTGGACGAGGGAGAGGTGGTAGAGCACCGGGCCAAGGGGAAAGAGGGCAGCGGGGCCAGCACTGAGGGGGCCAACGAGGGCAGCGCCACACGCCAGGAGGACAGTAACGGACCAGGGTCAGTTAAGGCGTCTTCATGCTTCCCAGCTGAAACAGTTCGGTGAAGTTTGTGCAGATAATATATTATTGTTCGTTTTGGACTTTGGTGAGGGTTTTTTTGGGGGGCTTTTAGGGCACATCAAAAATATTCTGGAGGCAAGCCTAAGTTTGGAACCGAAGTCTACGCCTCTTGGTCGGGGATTAGTCAACAGTAGGGATTCTGCAATAGTCTTTGTTGTCATTCAATGAGAGACGACTTGTCTTCATGCACATTTTATCAGTGAAAAATACTGCGTTAGATATAAAATTGCGCGACATAAGATCTCTTCGGCAAAAACGTCAAAATTAATTACAGAATTCTTGAGTTTTCTTAGATTAATTCGGACTATTTTGAGGACTGGCTACGGCATCTTAAAATGGACAAACCGTACGGTTGCTGCTTTTTTTCTTCTCATTTTTAAAGCGAAGGTCTTTTTAAGGGACTATGCGAGGTCACTCGTTGGGTTCGGCGAGCCGAGTTCAGCTAGGCGCCAGCCGAACTGAAGCATGCTGACACCTTTAGTCAGCTCTCCGGTTCACGGTTGATGTTGGTGGGGGTACATTTTCTTACTCTAACTTTCACTATCATAAACATGTATTTTTTATCTCTTGTAGGGCTGTGGTGTATTGGATACTAGGGCACCTGACCTGACCCTAGACCCTAAAATCAGAGTTGAATCATGGGTTTAATTTTATCTGGCAGTGTGAAGTAAGCTAGATGTTTGTGGGCCAGGGTCAAAGGTTTATCTGTTGTTGTGGAGACGAAGTGAACAGGTTTGACATGCATGTTTGCAGTGCAAATCAGTTCAGCTAGCTATCTACCTCTTCACCTCAAGGCCATGAGATCAGTGAGGAAAGGGGATGACTTTGGCAAACAAACACATTTTTGTTAGTGGAAATAGGCCTAGTTCACATTTAGCAGGAACGAAAACTGTGTGAGGTCGCAGCTTATTAACTTACTGCCCAAACCCCTGTAGAGTCAATCATTCTCACATTCCTGAAGGAGAGCAGAGCAGAGCAGCTTGGAGAGGAGTGAGCAGTGGTGTGGAGAGGAGAGGAGAGTGGTGTGGGAGAGGACAGTGGTGTGGAGAGGAGAGGACAGTGGTGTGGAGAGGACAGTGGTGTGGAGAGGAGAGGAGAGTAAAAGAAGGGGATGAGAGCCCTCCACCACCGAGTACTGGGTTAGTATTGCCCTCCACCACAGCGTGTATTGCCCTCCACCACAGCAGTGTATTACCCTCCACCACAGCAGTGTATTACCCTCCACCACAGCAGTGTAGAGCAGTGTATTGCCCTCCACCACAGCAGTGTATTGCCCTCCACCACAGCAGTGAGAATATTGCCCTCCACCACAGCAGTGTATTACCCTCCACCACAGCAGTGTATTACCCTCCACCACAGCAGTGTATTACCCTCCACCACAGCAGTGTATTGCCCTCCACCACAGCAGTGTATTGCCCTCCACCACAGCAGTGTATTGCCCTCCACCACAGCAGTGTATTACCCTCCACCACAGCAGTGTATTGCCCTCCACCACACAGCAGTGTATTGCCCTCCACCACAGCAGTATCTGGGTTAGTGTATTGCCCTCCACCACAGCAGTGTATTGTAGTTATTGCCCTCCACCACAGCAGTGTATTGCCCTCCACCACAGCAGTGTATTGCCCTCCACCACAGCAGTGTACCCTCCACCACAGCAGTGTATTGCCCTCCCCACCACAGCACTGTATTGCCCTCCACCACAGCAGTGTATTGCCCTCCACCACAGCAGTGTATTGCCCTCCACCACAGCAGTGTATTGCCCTCCACCACAGCAGTGTATTGCCCTCCACCACAGCAGTGTATTGCCCTCCACCACAGCAGTGTATTGCCCTCCACCACAGCAGTGTATTGCCCTCCACCACAGCAGTGTATTGCCCTCCACCACAGCAGTGTATTGCCCTCCACCACAGCAGTGTATTGCCCTCCACCACAGCAGTGTATTGCCCTCCACCACAGCAGTGTATTGCCCTCCACCACAGCAGTGTATTGCCCTCCACCACAGCAGTGTATTGCCCTCCACCACAGCAGTGTATTGCCCTCCACCACAGCAGTGTATTGCCCTCCACCACAGCAGTAGATGGGTTAGTGTATTGCCCTCCACCACAGCAGTGTATTGCCCTCCACCACAGCAGTGTATTGCCCTCCACCACAGCAGTGTATTGCCCTCCACCACAGCAGTGTATTGCCCTCCACCACAGCAGTGTATTGCCCTCCACCACAGCAGTGTATTGCCCTCCACCACAGCAGTGTATTGCCCTCCACCACAGCAGTGTATTGCCCTCCACCACAGCAGTGTATTGCCCTCCACCACAGCAGTGTATTGCCCTCCACCACAGCAGTGTATTGCCCTCCACCACAGCAGTGTATTACCCTCCACCACAGCAGTGTATTGCCCTCCACCACAGCAGTGTATTGCCCTCCACCACAGCAGTAGATGGGTTAGTGTATTGCCCTCCATCACAGCAGTGTATTGCCCTCCATCACAGCAGTAGATGGGTTAGTGTATTGCCCTCCATCACAGCAGTGTATTGCCCTCCACCACAGCAGTATATTGCCCTCCACCACAGCAGTAGATGGGTTAGTGTGCCAGCTATTTACTAAAATAGTCTGAGCTTCAAGTGTCTCAACTGACAGCATGAGGTTGGCTCCTGAAACGGATCATGTGAATCTACTGTAGGCATAAGCTATTACTGCAAAGGGCAGTGATTGGGGACATTGCCCTGTGTAGGGTGCTGTCTTTCGGATGGGACGTTAAGCGGGTGTCCTGACTCTCTGTGGTCACTAAAGATCCCATGGCACTTATCGTAAGAGTAGGGGTGTTAACTCCGGTGTCCTGGCTAAATTCTCAATCTGGCCCTCATACCATCATGGCCACTTATTAATCCCAACTTCCAATTGGCTCATTCATCCCCCTCCTCTCCCCTGTAACTATTCCCCAGGTCGTTGCTGTAAATGAGAATGTGTTTTCAGTCAACTTACCTGTTTACATTTTTTAAAGAAATACATTATGTTAGAGTAATTTTTACAGGAAGCTTCCAATTACAGTTAATAACAGTATTTTTCAGCTTTTTACCCGTAAGGCAGTCAGTGCAATCTACAGTATTAATGCTGTAAAACATATTTACTGTATTTTACTGTGCATTCTACAGTGTTTTACTGTTGAAATTACAGACAAGTTTTACAGTGTAGGCAGGCTTAAACGCATCACACACCACTTTGCAATGAGCTGGAGGCAGTTTGCACGTTGAAAACATATACTTAATTGTTTGAAACCTGAACGTTTTACTTCATATTATGAGGGGTGTCTTACCTTGCTTCATGGTAGCCTAGCAAACATTATTTTATGGAGACGTCCATATGCCATTGAAACCAGTAGCCTATTTCTCTCATGTTCTAATGGTTTTCAAAAAAAACTTTATTCCATTGTCCAGTAGCTAATCTTCAATCCTAGTCATATTAGGATGCTAGTTGTTGCATCTTTAGATCTCCCCTCTTTCTACATTTTGAATGGATATTTTTCATCTGTCACATGAAGTGCGGTGCGCTTTCGGAAACAGTGTTTTACCGCTAATTGCATTATGGAACAAACATTAGCGCGTAGCTTTACTGCCTTGGCTTTACTGCCTTGGCTTTACTGCCTTGTGCACATTGTTGTGCTTATGTAAATAAATAATAGTTTTTAAGGAAAACATTCTGATCTGTCGCATCAGCCTCATTGCTTTTTAACAGGGTTTTCTGGTGTAGCTGAGGCCTACTGGTTGTTGATCTATCGTCCCACGACTATCCCAGAGTCTGTTTGGAAAAGGCTATTCCTTTCTCGACAAGCTGACCAATAGAATAGGTCAACTTTTCTACTATGGGCGATAGTAGATTTGACATAGGCTAGTAATTCTGCTGTTCGTTACTCGTCTTGTTGGCTGAGGAAAAGTAAAATGTGGACAGTTATTCTAACGTCTTCGGAGTGCGCGTTGGAATTCGGTAAGAAGGACGCAACACTGTTGCATCCTTGAGTTGCATGTTCTGTTAAGATGAATCTGTCATTCTGAGCAGCGTGGGTGGACTCCCTTATCAGGTTACGCATCCAATGCATATGAGTCCGGTAAATGTATCAAATATCCGGTAACTTAAAATGCTTCCGGTCAAATGTCCGAGTGCCACATTTCCCTAACTGAAACGTGTGTGTGTGTGTGTGTGTGTGCGTGCGTGCGTGCGCAGGGACCCTGGTGGGGGTATAGAGATGGCAGACTTCATTCGAGAGGAGACTCCACCAGTAGACTGCAGCTCCAGAAACTCTTATACAGGGATGGACTCCAGTAACCAGGTGAGACAGAATGTTGGGATGGACTCCAGTAACCAGGTGAGACAGAATGTTGGGATGGACTGGTGAGACAGAATGTTGGGATGGACTCCAGTAACCAGGTGAGACAGAATATTGGGATGGACTCCAGTAACCAGGTGAGACAGAATGTTGGGATGGACTCCAGTCACCAGGTGAGACAGAATGTTGGGATGGACTCCAGTAACCAGGTGAGACAGAATGTTGGGATGGACTGGTGAGACAGAATGTTGGGATGGACTCCAGTAACCAGGTGAGACAGAATATTGGGATGGACTCCAGTAACCAGGTGAGACAGAATGTTGGGATGGACTCCAGTCACCAGGTGAGACAGAATGTTGGGATGGACTCCAGTCACCAGGTGAGACAGAATGTTGGGATGGACTCCAGTCACCAGGTGAGACAGTATGTTGCTTCTCGCTCTGTGTAATTTCTCTCTTTTTGGGGGTTCATGTGATAATAGAAGTAATAGGCTGCTCCAGCCGGAAGACATTACATACAGAAAAAAATCCCATAGAGCCCGCAGTCTTATTTCCATTGTGGTCCTCTAAGATGTTTTATTTTTCAACGTGAACATTAAGTTGTCTCGTAATCATACTGTAGGTTATTTTGACATCTTGATATACTGATATAGGAAGGTATTGTCTCATGTCATGTCTCTTATGTCTTGATAAGTAGCTCTCCTCCCACCTTTCCGTTGTTCAGATTGCGTCCACCAACCGTCATGGAGGATCCACTACAGCCAAAGGTAACAGCCTCTTTCTCTTTCTCCACCTTGTACACCTGATTGGGTCCAACCACTGTGAAGCGACAGTTTGTTGTGCAATGTAGTTTACCTGATGTTATGAGAAGGGCGATTTGAAAGACGTCCAAACTATTCTCAGCCTTTCTCCCTCAACTTCTGTTGGGTTTTTCTGCAAGGCATGACTGGCATGTGTACGACAAAATAGGGTGTCCCCTGGAGTCGTATGGTTTGTCCCCTGGAGTCGTATGGTTTGTCCCCTGGAGTCGTATGGTTTGTCCCCTGGAGTCGTATGGTTTGTCCCCTGGAGTCGTATGGTTTGTCCCCTGGAGTCGTATGGTTTGTCCCCTAGAGTCGGATGGTTTGTCCCCTGGAGTCGGATGGTTTGTCCCCTGGAGTCGGATGGTTTGTCCCCTGGAGTCGGATGGTTTGTCCCCTGGAGTCGGATGGTTTGTCCCCTGGAGTCGGATGGTTTGTCCCCTGGAGTCGTATGGTTTGTCGTATGGTTTGTCCCCTGGAGTCGGATGGTTTGTCCCCTGGAGTCGGATGGTTTGTCAGCCAACCAGCCAGTCACTGGAATGGTCTGTTGCAAGACACAGAGAGGGCTCTAGACAAATTAACCCTCTTTAGTTGCAGTCCAGGTCCATTGGGTAGAGTGTCGGAGCGAGGCGACTCTGGGTCCATTGTGTGTCAGCCAGAGTGACTGCATTGTTTGAATTATTCAACACCATTGTAATTAGCTAGCTGTCTCCTCTCCGGTCAGACTGCATAAAGAGAAGAGCCCTGAAGTCTGACCAGGGCTTTGTCCCAAATGGAACCCTGTTCCCTATAAAGTTAACTACCTGCTTGGCTCAAAGTTAAAAGCAGTGCACTCTATAGGGAATAGGGTGCCATTTGATACACAGTCCAGGGCTTTGCTGGGTTGAGCTGTTTATTCTCCCTTCCCCTGAGGACTAGCTTCCGTTTACACCGACCATTACAGTCTGACTTCGGCTGGGATTCAGACCCAAACAAATAAACAACATCTAACAGAACACTGCCGTCCGCTTTTAAACGTGTGTTCAACTTTGAATCTGTGTTGAACTGAATCCTGCCCTTATTCAGGGCAACCACCGAGTGACAATCCTCTGGTCACTTGGAGAAAGAGCTCTTGTGAAAATCATTTACATTTTAGTCTTTTAGCAGACGCTCTTATCCAGAGCGACTTACAGTTTTAGTGAGTGCATACATTTTCAAATCATGTTATCATATTTGTTGTGTGTGTTCATGTTTTCTTGGACTCGTGTTTTGGACTGTTCATTTTCCTCAGGAGAGTGACTTTCCTCAAGACTTGAAAACGTACGAGAGCTCTGTTAACTTGTCAACATGTCGCTGGATATCTAATCTCCACAGTCTTCCTCTCACAGACTGCTATACTAGGATGGACCAATAGAGTTAGAGGACAAGGACCAATAGAGGACAAGGACCAATAGAGGACAAGGACCAATAGAGTTAGAGGACAAGGACCAATAGAGTTAGAGGACAAGGACCAATAGAGGACAAGGACCAATAGAGTTCGAGGACACAGCGTTAGAGATGCTCTTAAAGCAGACTTTTACAGTAGAGGTCAATTATGTCTTTTTGACTATCAAGCTGTGTAGGTGGGTGTCTTTACTGTCTTTATATAGGGCGTACAGGGAGGCAGGTAGACTAGCAGTTCGAGCGTTGGGCCAGTAACTGCAAGGTCGCTGGTTCGAATCCCCGAGCTGACAAGATGAAAAATCTGTCTGTGCCCTTAAGCAAGGCACTTAACCCTAATTTGCTCCAGGGGCGCGTTCTACTTTGGCTGACCCTGTAAAACAACAGATTCCAGCACCTCTCATCCCTCTGTTTCTCCAGGAGGAGAGGTAAGGAAGCCCTCCGATGACATCACTTTGGGTCTGGGTCAGCGCTGCAGCCACGATCATGGTAAGGGAGAGGAGCGGGAACAAACAGCAAATATCATCAGTTGCTTATGTTTTAACTCAAAATTAATTGGGAACCAAGTTCAGTGAAGCAGATGAAGGGTTAAATGCTGCTGTACAATGTGTGTCTGCTCAAACACATAGAACAGACCTGAGAGCAGACCTGAGAACAGACCTTCACTAATGTATCACATATAGAACAGACCTGAGAGCAGACCTTAGATAATTTATCACATAGAGCAGACCTGAGAGCAGACCTGAGAGCAGACCTTAGATAATTTATCACATAGAGCAGACCTGAGAGCAGACCTTCACTAATTATCATATAGAACAGACCTGAGAGCAGACCTGAGAACAGATCTTCACTAATTATCACATATAGAACAGACCTGAGAGCAGACCTTCACTAATGTATCACATATAGAACAGACCTTCACTAATTTATCACAAACAGACCTGAGAGCAGACCTTCACTAATTATCACATAGAACAGACCTGACAGCAGACCTTCACTAATTATCACATAGAACAGACCTTCACTAATTTATCACAAACAGACCTGAGAGCAGACCTTCACTAATTTATCACATATAGAACAGACCTTAACTAATGATCATATAGAACAGACCTGACAGCAGACCTTCACTAATTATCACATAGAATAGACCTTCACTAATTTATCACAAACAGACCGGAGAGCAGACCTTCACTAATTATCACATAGAACAGACCTGAGAGCAGACTTGAGAGCAGACCTTCACTAATTATCACATAGAACAGACCTGAGCAGACCTTCACTAATTATCACAGAACAGACCTGAGAGCAGACCTTTACTAATTTATCACATAGAACAGACCTGAGAGCAGACCTGAGAACAGATTTTCACTAATTATCACATATAGAGCAGACCTGAGAGCAGATCTTCACTAATTATCACATAGAACAGACCTTCACTAATTATCACATAGAACAGACCTGAGAGCAGACCTGAGAACAGACCTTCACTAATTTATCACATAGAACAGACCTGAGAACAGATCTGATAACAGATCTTCACTAATTATCACATATAGAACAGACCTGAGAACAGTTCTTCACTAATTATCACATATAGAACAGACCTGAGAGCAGATCTTCACTAATTTATCACATAGAACAGACCTGAGAGCAGACCTTCGCTAATTTATCACATAGAGCAGACCTGAGAGCAGACCTTCACTAATTATCAAATAGAACAAACCTGAGAGCAGATCTTCACTAATTATCACATAGAACAGACCTGAGAGCAGATCTTCACTAATTATCACATAGAACAGACCTGAGAGCAGATCTTCACTAATTATCACATAGAACAGACCTGAGAGCAGACCTGAGAACAGACCTTCACTAATTTATCACAAACAGACCTGAGAACAGATCTTCACTAATTATCACATATAGAACAGACCTGAGAGCAGACTTTCACTAATTTATCACATATAGAACATACCTTCACTAATTTATCACATATAGAACTTCACTAATTATCACATAGAACAGATCTGAGAGCAGAACTTCACTAATTTATCACATATAGAACAGACCTGAGAGCAGACCATCACTAATTTATCACATATAGAGCAGACCTTCACTAATTTATCACATAGAACAGACCTGAGAGCAGACCTGAGAGCAGACCTTCACTAATTTATCACAAACAGACCTGAGAACAGATTTTCACTAATTATCACATATAGAACAGACCTGAGAGCAGACCTTCACTAATTTATCACGTATAGAATTTCACTAATTATCACATAGAACAGATCTGAGAGCAGACCTGAGAGCAGACCTTCACTAATTTATCACACATAGAACAGACCTGAGAGCAGACCTGAGAACAGATCTTCACTAATTTATCACATAGAACAGACCTGAGAACAGACCTTCACTAATTTATCACATAGAGCAGACCTGAGAACAGACCTTCACTAATTTATCACATAGAGCAGACCTGAGAACAGATTTTCACTAATTATCACATATAGAACAGACCTGAGAGCAGACCTGAGAACAGACCTGAGAACAGACCTTCACTAATTTATCACATAGAACAGACCTGAGAACAGACCTTCACTAATTTATCACATAGAGCAGACCTGAGAACAGATTTTCACTAATTATCACATATAGAACAGACCTGAGAGCAGACCTTCACTAATGTATCACATATAGAACAGACCTTCACTAATTTATCACATATACAACTTCACTAATTATCACATAGAACAGATCTGAGAGCAGACCTGAGAGCAGACCTTCACTAATTTATCACATATAGAACAGACCTGAGAGCAGACCTGAGAACAGACCTTCACTCATTTATCACATAGAACAGACCTGAGAGCAGACCTTCACTAATTTATCACATATAGAGCAGACCTTCACTAATTTATCACATAGAACAGACCTGAGAGCAGACCTTCACAAATGTATCACATAGAACAGATTTTCACTAATTATCACATATAGAACAGACCTGAGAGCAGACCTGAGAACAGACCTGAGAACAGACCTTCACTAATTTATCACATAGAACAGACCTGAGAACAGACCTTCACTAATTTATCACATAGAGCAGACCTGAGAACAGATTTTCACTAATTATCACATATAGAACAGACCTGAGAGCAGACCTTCACTAATGTATCACATATAGAACAGACCTTCACTAATTTATCACATATACAACTTCACTAATTATCACATAGAACAGATCTGAGAGCAGACCTGAGAGCAGACCTTCACTAATTTATCACATATAGAACAGACCTGAGAGCAGACCTGAGAACAGACCTTCACTCATTTATCACATAGAACAGACCTGAGAGCAGACCTTCACTAATTTATCACATATAGAGCAGACCTTCACTAATTTATCACAGAACAGACCTTAGAGCAGACCTTCACTAATTTATCACATAGAACAGACCTGAGAACAGACCTTCACTTATTTATCACATAGAACAGACCTGAGAACAGACCTTCACTAATTTATCACATATAGAACAGATCTTCACTAATTATCACATATAATAGACCTGAGAGCAGACCTTCACTAATTTATCACAAACAGACCTGAGAACAGATTTTCACTAATTATCACATATAGAACAGACCTGAGAGCAGACCTGAGAACAGAACTTCACTAATTTATCACATAGAACAGACCTGAGAGCAGACCTTCACTAATTATCACATAGAGTAGACCTGAGAGCAGATCTTCACTAATTTATCACATAGAACAGACCTGAGAGCAGACCTGAGAGCAGACCTTCACTAATTTATCACAAACAGACCTTAGAACAGATCTTCACTAATTATCACATATAGAACAGACCTGAGAGCAGACCTTCACTAATTTATCACATATAGAACATACCTGAGAGCAGACCTGAGAACAGACCTTCACTAATGTATCACATAGAACAGACCTGAGAGCAGACCTTCACTAATTTATCACATATAGAGCAGACCTTCACTAATTTATCATATAGAACAGACCTGAGAGCAGACCTTCACTAATTATCACATAGAACAAACCTGAGAGCAGACCTTCACTAATTATCACATAGAGTAGACCTGAGAGCAGATCTTCACTAATTTATCACATAGAACAGACCTGAGAGCAGACCTGAGAGCAGACCTTCACTAATTTATCACAAACAGACCTTAGAACAGATCTTCACTAATTATCACATATAGAACAGACCTGAGAGCAGACCTTCACTAATTTATCACATATAGAACATACCTGAGAGCAGACCTGAGAACAGACCTTCACTAATGTATCACATAGAACAGACCTGAGAGCAGACCTTCACTAATTTATCACATATAGAGCAGACCTTCACTAATTTATCATATAGAACAGACCTGAGAGCAGACCTTCACTAATTATCACATAGAACAAACCTGAGAGCAGACCTTCACTAATTATCACATAGAACAGACCTGAGAGCAGACCTTCACTAATTTATCACATATAGAGCAGACCTTCACTAATTTATCACATAGAACAGACCTGAGATTAGACCTTCACTAATTATCACATAGAACAAACCTGAGAGCAGACCTTCACTAATTATCACATAGAGCAGACCTGAGAGCAGACCTGAGAGCAGACCATCACTAATTATCACATAGAACAGACCTGAGAGCAGACCTGAGAACAGACCTTCACTAATTATCACATATAACAGACCTGAGAGCAGACCTTCACTAATTATCACATAGAACAAACCTGAGAGCAGACCTTCACTAATTATCACATAGAACAGACATGAGAGCTGACCTTCACTAATTATCACATAGAACAGACCTTCACTAATTTATCACATATAACAGACCTTCACTAATTATCACATAGAACAGACCTGAGAGCTGACCTTCACTAATTATCACATAGAACAGACCTTCACTAATTTATCACAAACAGACCTGAGAGCAGACCTTCACTAATTATCACATAGAACAGACCTGAGAGCAGACCTGAGAACAGACCTTCACTAATGTATCACATATAGAACAGAACTTCACTAATTATCACATAGAACAGACCTGAGAGCAGACCTGAGAGCAGACCTTCACTAATTTATCACATAGAACAGACCTGAGAGCAGACCTTCACTAATTTATCACATAGAACAGAACTTCACTAATTTATCACATATATAACAGACCTTCACTAATTATCACAGAACAGACCTGAGAGCTGACCTTCACTAATTATCACATAGAACAGACCTTCACTAATTTATCACAAACAGACCTGAGAGCAGACCTTCACTAATTATCACATAGAACAGAACTGAGAGCAGACCTTCACTAATTTATCACATATAGAACATACCTTCACTAATTATCACATATAGTAGACCTGAGATCAGACCTGAGAGCAGACCTTCACTAATTATCACATAGAGCAGACCTGAGAGCAGATCTTCACTAATTATCACATAGAGCAGACCTGAGAGCAGACCTTCACTAATTATCACATAGAACAGACCTGAGAGCAGACCTGAGAGCAGATCTTCACTAATTATCACATAGAACATACCTGAGAGCAGACCTGAGAACAGACCTTCACTAATTTATCACATAGAACAGACCTGAGAACAGACCTTCACTAATGTATCACATAGAGCAGACCTGAGAGCAGAACTTCACTAATTATCTCATAGAACAGCCCTGAGAGCAGACCTGAGAACAGACCTTCACTAATTTATCACATAGAACAGACCTGAGAACAGACCTTCACTTATTTATCACATAGAACAGACCTGAGAACAGACCTTCACTAAGTTATCACATAGAGCAGACCTGAGAACTTCACTAATTTATCACATAGAACAGACCTGAGAACAGACCTTCACTAATTGATCTCCTTTCCTCCCCTCCAGACATGATGTCTGACCCAAAGATGTACTGCCTTGTCTCCAACCACTCCATGCAGCCCTCCACCTCACTTGGCCCCTCCGAGCTCTCCTGCGACCCCGCCAACCTCTGTGGCTCCGCCTCCCACCCATTCAGCCAATCCCTGTCCTCTTGCGACACAGAGGTGTCGGCCCACGCCCCCGGGTTGCACTCCCAGTCCTTCAGGAAGGAGCCTCGTACCCGGGGCCTACCCCGCACATCCAGCTCTGCCGGATCAGCCTTCCCCGACCCCTCCCTGCCCTCAGCTGACTTCAGCCTCTACCCCCCTCCTTGGAGAGGGGGCCTGGACCCGGTGTGTGAGCTGGAAGCTGCCAGGCCCCGCCGGCCAGGGGCTGAGGCTGGAGGACAGGGCCAGGAAAACAGGGAGGGGGCTGGGGCTGGGGCTGACAGGCTCTACCAGCATCCGGACCAGGCCTCCACCTCCACCTCCGGCTTCTCCACAGACTGCTACAGACACCAGCAGGACTCCTACAGGCTAGGGGAGGGGGGGTCAGGTTTGTACCAGGCCGACCAGGGTTGTGGAGGAGGAGGAGGAGGGGGGAAGGTTAGTGCAGACTGTCTCCGCAGCCTGAGCACACGCAGCAGCGGCTCTACAGAGAGTTACTGCAGCGGCACGGACAGAGACACCAACAGCACCGTCAGCAGTTTCCACAGCGAGCAGACCAGCTCCACGCACGTAGAGAGTTTGCTGTCCCTGTCAGGGGATGAGCAGCGTGGGGCTGGGAGGGAGAGGGGTGGTGGGGAGGCTGCTGGGCCTGGGCCTGCCTCTACAGGGGAGGACAGGACTTCTGCTCTGGGGTCCAGCCTTGGATCTAGAAGCTCAACAGGACTGAGCAGCCTGCCTTCCAGGGAAGCTAATAAGAACCCCCATGCCAACGAGCTGACAGCCAAACAGTCCTCTGCCACGTCCCCCACTAACACCAACCCTAACTCCCCGGCCTCGGCCCAGGAGCCGCCAGCAGATCCCTCCTGCAGCAGTAGCACGAGGACCAGTGCAGACGGCTCGGCCAGCAGGGAACAGGACATGGAGAGAGGAGAGAAAGAGGAGGTGAAGTCCGCCAACCTCGTCCAACGAACTTCTTCCTCCTCGGGCGCCGGGCGCAGCAGCGGGCGCCGGCGGACCGGTAAGAAACGGGCGAGCAGCTTCGATGCCAGCCGCCACCGGGACTACATGTCGTTGCGTGGCATGGCCAAGCCGCGCAGCGTGGTATTCGATGCCGGGGGTGGGGAGGAGGAGTGGAGCGAAGCGAGTGACCTTAGCTGTGCCTCCAGCCTTCAGTCCACCCAATCACATCACTTCAGCACTGACTCCTCCTCCTCCACCTCCCACTCCTGCCAATCCCCTGAGGGACGCTACCGCGCCCTGAAAGCCAAGCACAGCCCCTCCCACAGCCACTCCCACACAGCCTCCACCTCCTCTTCACAGAAAGCCCAGGCCGGATCTGAGGGAGGAGGGAGGGCCAGAGGAAGAGGCAAGCGCCGCACCTCTGGTCGGACACCCAGCACGGGCAGCGCCAAAACCCACGCCCGGGTGCTGAGCCTGGACAGTGGCACTGCGGCGTCCGCCTGCCTTAACGAGCCCCACCGCCTTGGGGCCCCTGCCGTCGGGCCCCGACCCCTCACCACCTCCAAGTCTGACCTGGAAGCCAAAGAGGGGGAGGTCCTGGACGCTGCGTCCCTATTGGGCAGGGCCTCACAGCTGGAGTCAGTGACCAGGTCCAGGAATAGTCTACCCAGCCAGACAGCCTTCTCTTCAGAGCCTCAGGATGCTACCACCACTGGCTCCTCACGAGGTGGGTATGTAGGGTTAGGTGGGTATCCAGGGTTAGGGTTAGGTGGGTATCCAGGGTTAGGGTTAGGTGGATATCCAGGGTTAGGTGGGTATCTAGGGTTAGGGTTAGGTGGGTATCCAGGGTTAGGTGGGTATCCAGGGTTAGGGTATCCAGGTTAGGTGGGTATCCAGGGTTAGGTGGGTATCCAGGGTTAGGGTTAGGTGGGTATCCAGGGTTAGGGTTAGGTGGGTATCCAGGGTTAGGGTTAGGTGGGTATCCAGGGTTAGGGTTAGGTGGGTATCCAGGGTTAGGGTTAGGTGGGTATCTAGGGTTAGGTGGGTATCCAGGGTTATAATTAGGTGGGTATCCAGGGTTAGGGTTAGGTGGGTATCCAGGGTTAGGGTTAGGTGGGTATCCAGGGTTAGGGTTAGGTGGATATCCAGGGTTAGGTGGGTATCCAGGGTTAGGTGGGTATCCAGGGTTAGGTGGGTATCCAGGGTTAGGGTTAGGTGGGTATCCAGGGTTAGGGTTAGGTGGGTATCCAGGGTTATAATTAGGTGGGTATCCAGGGTTATAATTAGGTGGGTATCCAGGGTTAGGGTTATAGTTGAGTGGGTATCCCAGCTGACCTGATGTTTTATTGCTGTGTCAGGGTGGTAACCTGAGGCTGATCAGAGAGTTAGGTTACCTTGTTTTCATTATGGAGGAGTAACCTGGCAAAGTAACCTCAGTGTTTGATTTTTTTTGCCATAGAGGATTGACAGACTCGTTCAGAGGTGCTTATCATGAAGCTCTGACACTCGCTTTAATAGAAACTGAATCAAAGCATTTAACATAAGGGTTAAGTCATGCAGCTTGTTAGCTAGTAGGCTTTCTCTGCAATGAGGGTTTTTCCTCCCAGAGACTTGATTTTTCCTCTACCTCAAATCAATGGAATTCTGCTGCCCATAACATAACATGACGTGCACGTTCCACAGATAGAATCTCATCGCTGCTACTTTCTGACCTATTAGAATTTCTGTAATGAATCAATGTCAATGAGTCAATTTAAAGAAACTTGGATTTGAGGTTACGTCTGCTCTTATGCCATATGATACAGTGCTTTCAGAAAGTATTCACACCCCTTGACTTTTTCCACATTTGTTGTTACAGCCTGATTTTTTTAAAATTGATTATATTGAGATTTTATGACACTGATCTTAAACACAATACCCGATTTTAATGTCAAAGTGGAATTATGTTTTTAGAAAAAAAAATTTAAACAAATTTGTTAAAAATTAAAAGCTGAAATGTCTTGAGTCAATAAGTAATCAATCATTTTGTTATAGCAAGCCTAAATAACTTCAGGAGTAAAAATGTGCTTAACAAGTCACATAATTAGTTGCACTGTGTGTGCAAAAATAGGGTTTAACATGATTTTATAATGACTACCCAATCTCTGTACCCCGCACATACAATTATCTGTAAGGTTCCTTAGTCGAACAGTCCTTAATGATTTACAAGCATACCATAACATGATGCAGCCACCACTGCTTGAAAATATGGAGAGTGGTACTCAGTAATGTGTTTTTATTGAATTTACTCCAAACATAACACTTTGTATTCAGGATAAAAAAGTTAATTGCTTTGCCAAATTCTTTGCAGTATTACTTTAGTGCCTTGTTGAAAACAGGATGCATGTTTTGGAATATTTTTATTCTGCACCGGCTTCCTTCTCTTCACTTTGTCAATTAGGTTTGTATTGTGGAGTAAACTACAATGTTGTTGATCCATCCTCAGTTTCCTCCTTTCACAGCCATTAAACTCTCTAACTGTTTTAAAGTCACCATTGGCTTCATGGTGAAATCCCTGAGCGGTTTCCTTCCTCTCCGGCAACTGAGTTAGGAAGGACGCCTGTATCTTTGTAGTGACTGGGTGTATTGATACACCATCCAAAGTGTAATGAATAACTTCACCATGCACAAAGGTATATTCAGTGTTTGCTTTTTACATTTTTACCCATCTACCAATAGGTGCCCTTCTTTGCGGCATTGGGGCATTGGAAAACCTCCCTGGTCTATGTGGTTGAATATGTGTTTGAAATTCTCTGCTCGTCTGAAGGACCATACAGATAATTGTATGTGTGGGGTACAGAGATGAGGTAGTCATTCAAAAATCATGTTAAACACTATTATTGCACACAGAGTAAGTCCATGCAACTTATTATGTGACTTGTTAAGCAGATGTTTTACTCCTGAACTTATTTAGGGTTGCCATAACATACTTATTGACTCAAGACATTTCAGCTTTTCATTTTGAATTAATTTGGTAACATTTCGAAAAACATAATTCAACTTTGACATTATGGGGTATTGTGTGTGTGTGTGTGTGTGTGTGTGTGTGTGTAGGCCAGTGACGAAAAATCTAAATTAAATCAATTTTAATTTCAGGCTTTAACAACAAAATGTGGAAAAGTCAAGGGGTGTGAATACTTTCTGAAGGCGCCGTAGGGCTGCGGTACTCTCTTTCCGCTGAATACCGTAGGACTGCGGTACTCTCTTCCCTCTGAATACCGTAGGACCTGCGGTACTCTCTTCCCTCTGAATACCGTAGGACTGCGGTACTCTCTTCCCTCTGAATACCGTAGGACTGCGGTACTCTCTTCCCTCTGAATACCGTAGGACCTGCGGTACTCTCTTCCCGCTGAATACCGTAGGACCTGCGGTACTCTCTTCCCTCTGAATACCGTAGGACCTGCGGTAGGAATACCGTAGGACTGCGGTACTCTCTTCCCTCTGAATACCGTAGGACTGCGGTACTCTCTTCCCTCTGAATACCGTAGGACTGCGGTACTCTCTTCCCTCTGAATACCGTAGGACTGCGGTACTCTCTTCCCGCTGAATACCGTAGGACTGCGGTACTCTCTTCCCGCTGAATACCGTAGGACCTGCGGTACTCTCTTCCCGCTGAATACCGTAGGACCTGCGGTACTCTCTTCCCTCTGTCTGTATTGTAGCTTTACAATATGATCTCACTCTTCACTGCCTCTATATAAGGACCTGGTAACGGCTTGGTATTTCCCTCTCAGAGTTGGTATTAACGGTTTTCTTTCTGGTCACTTGTGGGTCTTTTTGTGAATCACGGTATGGGATGCTGGGTATTTTCTTCAGTCAGCTGGGCACCAGTAGAGGCTATACCAGCCGGAGTCTGAGCGTGACCTGTCTGCCAGGGTTGGCAGTGAACCAGCCGGAGTCTGAGCGTGACCTGTCTGCCAGGGTTGGCAGTGAGTGGACGGGAACGGTCTAGTCTACCTTGGTTTAAGTTTGGTTTGCAGCTGAGCTGAGTGATTCCATTTTTGCCTGCAGAGAGAAATTGAGAGTTAGCCGTGGTAGGACCACCTATAATAAACTCTGAGTAGCCTAGTTTAGTAACAGGTCACACGACCTCTGCCGTTTTAGTTTAGGTGACTCATTGGTTTGGTTGTATTACCTCTGACTGACTGGCTGACTGACTGACTGACTGACTGACTGACTGGTTGGGCTCGGTGTGTGTGTGTGATGGACTTTAGTAGTGTGGTTGATAACTGCAGCTTTCTTGAAACTGATTTACTTAACACATGATCACTGTTAGGAGCTCTGTCCGAAGTTCAGGGAGAAACTGTTGTTAGTCACTTATGAAATCACTATGGCATAGGGCAGGGGTATTCAACTCTGACCCTGTGAGGTCTGGAGTACTGCTGGTTGTCTTTTCTACCTGGTAATTAATTTCACCCACCTGGTGTCCCAGGTCTAAATCAGCCCCTGATTAGAGGTGGAGAGTGAAAAATAGCATTGGAAACTGTCTTCCAGGTCCAGAGTTGGTTTTGAGTTGTTGTATAGGTTCTGCTTCAGAGCTCTGCTACGGGCTTCACTAAATTGATCAGTAACATTTTTGAAACTCAGCCATTTCCTTGTGCTCTGCTGGGCAGTACAGTCATATCTGACTAAGACCATAACATGGTGTCAGAAGTGATTCAACCTCATCCAATATAAAAACAGGAGAGATTACTTCATAGAAAATAATAACGTTCCTTGAGTTTTGTCAGAGTTTAGAGTGACTGAAAGTAGCTAACAGCTAACTGCTCTCTCATGTCTCTTTATTGAGCAGAGCAGCCCAAGTGGAGCCGTTGCTATGGATACTCACAGACTGAGCTCCATGAGCAGTGAGCAGTGTGCAGGGAGTGAGTGACCGACCGAGAGAAGCAAATAATGGATTTACTAATGGAGGAAGTTTTTTCTGGTTTTGGGCCGGGCCTTAAATGTTGCAGAAGCAATCAGGCCTGGGTAGCGTAGGGCCTGAACGTTGCGGGCCTGGGTAGCGTAGGGCCTGAACGTTGCGGGCCTGGGTAGCGTAGGGCCTGAACGTCGCGGGCCTGGGTAGGCCTTTAAAATTCATTTCTGTGCAGGGCTCTACTCTGCTGGTGTCCCAGTGAGGCTCTGGCCTGGGGTTTTCTTCTGTAAGCAGCGGCCAGCCATGTTGACCCATAGACAAAGGGAATGTCCATCCCTCACTGTTTTGCTGCTCCCGAACATAATCTTTTAACAAAACTAAGTTGATACAATGAATCAAAACGTTAGGACCGACACGGTCTTGGCCAAGTCAAGTGTCACCATAGAGATGTACTAGAGAGCTCATCTCATCTCTTTCCAATAGCAGCTTCTGAGACGGCATGGGCAGCGCCATCAAGGGATCCAGGCTCTGTAGTAGCCGGCCGCGACCGGGAGACCCATAATTGGCCCAGCGTCGTCCAGGGTAGGGGAGGGAATGGCCGGCAGGGATGTTGCTCAGTTGGTAGAGCATGGCGTTTGCAACGCCAGGGTTGTGGGTTCGATTCCAGTATAAAAAATAAAAATGTATGCACTCACTAACTGTAAGTGGCTCTGGATTAGAGCGTCTGCTAAGATGACTAAAATGTTAAATGTAAGGTCTATAAGGCTTTGGTACAAGTGTCCTCTATCCAACTCTATGGTTGTCAGCCATGTTGCTGACCCCTCCCACTGCGCTCTCTCTCGCCTTGACAGCCCTCGGGAGCGAGGACACGGTCACGTTTCGGCGTGAGCGTAGCACGTTCCGTCGGCAGGCGGTGCGGCGGCGGCACAACGCGGGGAGTAACCCCACGCCCCCCTCCTCCCTCATCGGATCACCTCTCAGGTACGCTCCGCAATGCATGCTGGGCTGTCCACGGACAGGGTCAGGGGTTAGGGTTAGCTGTGTATGTTGGGTAAAGGACAGGGAGGGAGTCCGGGAGGGTACCCTGTGCAGTGTATGTTGGGTTAATCATAAAGGACAGGGGGTTTCTGGGTAGAGCTGTGCATGTTGGGTAACGGACCAGGTCAAAGGTGGGGCTCGGGGGTTTGGGTCATGCAGCCGGTTCCCATTCTTCCCTTCCATCAAACTCTTTCCCACTCATTCCTTCCTCTAACACCAGTGTAGGTCCTATCCTGTCCACTGGAAGGCAGGGAGGAGGATTAGGTCCTATCCTGTCCACTGGAAGGCAGGGAGGAGGATTAGGTCCTGTCATGTCCACTGGAAGGCAGGGAGGAGGATTAGGTCCTGTCATGTCCACTGGAAGGCAGGGGGGAGGATTAGGTCCTGTCATGTCCACTGGAAGGCAGGGAGGAGGATTAGGTCCTGTCATGTCCACTGGAAGGCAGGGAGGAGGATTAGGTCCTGTCATGTCCACTGGAAGGCAGGGAGGAGGATTAGTCCTGTCCATGTCCACTGGAAGGCAGGGAGGAGGATTAGGGTCCTGTAATGTCCACTGGAAGGCAGGGAGGAGGATTAGGTCCTGTCATGTCCACTGGAAGGCAGGGAGGAGGATTAGGTCCTGTCATGTCCACTGGATGGCAGGGAGGAGGATTAGGTCCTGTCATGTCCACTGGAAGGCAGGGAGGAGGATTAGGTCCTGTCATGTCCACTGGAAGGCAGGGAGGAGGATTGGGTCCTGTCCTCTACACTGGAAGGCAGGGAGGAGGATTAGGTCCTGTCATGTCCACTGGATGGCAGAGAGGAGGATTAGGTCATGTCCTGTCCACTGGAAGGCAGGGAGGAGGATTAGGTCCTGTCCTGTCCACTGGAAGGCAGGGAGGAGGATTAGGTCCTGTCCACTGGAAGGCAGGGAGGAGGATTAGGTCCTGTCATGTCCGCAGGGAGGAGGATTAGGTCCTGTCATGTCCACTGGAAGGCAGGGAGGAGGATTAGGTCCTGTCCATGTCCACTGGAAGACAGGGAGGAGGATTAGGTCCTGTCCTGTCCAGTCCACTGGAAGGCAGGGAGGAGGAGTAGGTCCTGTCATGTCCACTGGAAGGCAGGGAGGAGGATTAGGTCCTGTCATGTCCACTGGAAGACAGGGAGGAGGATTAGGTCCTGTCCTGTCCAGTCCACTGGAAGGCAGGGAGGAGGAGTAGGTCCTGTCATGTCCACTGGAAGGCAGGGAGGAGGATTAGGTCCTGTCATGTCCACTGGAAGGCAGGGAGGAGGATTAGGTCCTGTCATGTTCACTGGAAGGCAGGGAGGAGGATTAGGTCCTGTCATGTCCACTGGAAGGCAGGGAGGAGGATTGGGTCCTGTCCTCTCACTGGAAGGCAGGGAGGAGGATTAGGTCCTGTCATGTCCACTGGATGGCAGGGAGGAGGATTAGGTCCTGTCATGTCCACTGGAAGGCAGGGAGGAGGATTAGGTCCTGTCATGTCCACTGGAAGGCAGGGAGGAGGATTAGGTCCTGTCATGTCCACTGGAAGGCAGGGAGGAGGATTAGGTCCTGTCATGTCCACTGGAAGGCAGGGGAGGAGGATTAGGTCCTGTCATGTCCACTGGAAGGCAGGGAGGAGGATTAGGTCCTGTCTCTCTACACTGGAAGGCAGGGGAGGAGGATTAGGTCCTGTCCTGTCCACTGGAAGGCAGGGAGGAGGATTAGGTCTGTCATGTCCACTGGAAGGCAGGGAGGAGGATTAGGTCCTGTCATGTTCACTGGAAGGCAGGGAGGAGGATTAGGTCCTGTCATGTCCACTGGAAGGCAGGGAGGAGGATTGGGTCCTGTCCTCTACACTGGAAGGCAGGGAGGAGGATTAGGGTCCTGTCATGTCCACTGGATGGCAGGGAGGAGGATTAGGTCCTGTCATGTCCACTGGAAGGCAGGGAGGAGGATTAGGTCCTGTCATGTCCACTGGAAGGCAGGGAGGAGGATTGGGTCCTGTCCTCTACACTGGAAGGCAGGGAGGAGGATTAGGTCCTGTCATGTCCACTGGATGGCAGGGAGGAGGATTAGGTCCTGTCATGTCCACTGGAAGGCAGGGAGGAGGATTAGGTCCTGTCCTGTCCACTGGAAGGCAGGGAGGAGGATTAGGTCCTGTCCACTGGAAGGCAGGGAGGAGGATTAGGTCCTGTCATGTCCGCAGGGAGGAGGATTAGGTCCTGTCATGTCCACTGGAAGACAGGGAGGAGGATCCACTGGAAGGCAGGGAGGAGGATTAGGTCCTGTCCTGTCCAGTCCACTGGAAGGCAGGGAGGAGGATTAGGTCCTGTCATGTCCACTGGAAGGCAGGGAGGAGGATTAGGTCCTGTCATGTCCACTGGAAGGCAGGGAGGAGGTTTATTAGGTCCTGTCATGTCCACTGGAAGGCAGGGAGGAGGATTAGGTCCTGTCCTGTCCACTGGAAGGCAGGGAGGAGGATTAGGTCCTGTCCTCTACACTGGAAGGCAGGGAGGAGGAGGATTAGGTCCTGTCATGTCCACTGGAAGGCAGGGAGGAGGATTAGGTCCTGTCATGTCCACTGGAAGGCAGGGAGGAGGATTAGGTCCTGTCCTGTCCACTGGAAGGGTCAGGGAGGAGGATTAGGTCCTGTCATGTCCACTGGAAGGCAGGGAGGAGGATTAGGTCCTTTCATGTCCACTGGAAGGCAGGGAGGAGGATTAGGTCCTGTCATGTCCACTGGAAGGCAGGGAGGAGGATTATGTCCTGTCCTGTCCACTGGAAGGCAGGGAGGAGGATTAGGTCCTGTCATGTCCACTGGAAGGCAGGGAGGAGGATTAGGTCCTGTCATGTCCACTGGAAGGCAGGGAGGAGGATTAGGTCCTGTCCTGTCCACTGGAAGGCAGGGAGGAGGATTAGGTCATGTCCACTGGAAGGCAGGGAGGAGGATTAGGTCCTGTCATGTCCACTGGAAGGCAGGGAGGAGGATTAGGTCCTGTCATGTCCACTGGAAGGCAGGGAGGAGGATTAGGTCCTGTCCACTGGAAGGCAGGGAGGAGGATTAGGTCCTGTCCTCTACACTGGAAGGCAGGGAGGAGGATTAGGTCCTGTCCACTGGAAGGCAGGGAGGAGGATTAGGTCCTGTCCTGTCCACTGGAAGGCAGGGAGGAGGATTAGGTCCTGTCCTCTACACTGGAAGGCAGGGAGGAGGATTGGGTCCTGTCCTCTACACTGGAAGGCAGGGAGGAGGATTGGGTCCTGTCCTCTACACTGGAAGGCAGGGAGGAGGATTAGGTCCTGTCCTGTCCACTGGAAGGCAGGGAGGAGGATTAGGTCCTGTCCTGTCCACTGGAAGGCAGGGAGGAGGATTAGGTCCTGTCCTGTCCACTGGAAGGCAGGGAGGAGGATTAGGTCCAGGGAGGAGGATGTCATGTCCACTGGAAGGCAGGGAGGAGGATTAGGTCCTGTCATGTCCACTGGAAGGCAGGGAGGAGGATTAGGTCCTGTCATGTCCACTGGAAGGCAGGGAGGAGGATTAGGTTCCTGTCCTGTCCACTGGAAGGCAGGGAGGAGGATTAGGTCCTGTCATGTCCACTGGAAGGCAGGGGGGAGGATTAGGTCCTGTCATGTCCACTGGAAGGCAGGGAGGAGGATTAGGTCCTGTCATGTCCACTGGAAGGCAGGGAGGAGGATTAGGTCCTGTCATGTCCACTGGAAGGCAGGAGGAGGATTTAATTAGGTCCTGTCATGTCCACTGGAAGGCAGGGGGAGGATTAGGTCCTGTCCACTGGAAGGCCTCATTGTGCATGATGGGTTTCTCTCTGCCTCCGACTCTTTCCATTCTCCTGCATGAGGTTTATTTATCTTTTCACCTCTTATCTTTGTTTGTTTCAATCTGTTTCTCCTTTACTTCCCAAATCAAATCGTTCCATTTCCTGTGTTATTACGAGGAGAAACAAAGGGAACTCCTAACAAACATTCAGAGCTAAGCTGGTTGGCCAAGGATGCGTCCCAAATTGGCATCTTATTGCCTATATAGAGCCCTGTTTGGTTAGCGGTGTCTCTGTAGCACATGAGATGGAGTTTGCGAAACAAATGGATTGACGCAAATAATCATGATATAATTCTGCCAGGTAGGAATACGCTACTTTGTAGCTAGTTAACATTTAATTGAGAAGGTTTTTGGGAACGCCTTTCCATCTACCAGAAGATGGTTAGGTCTATCATTAGTATCCCTATATTTTTCCTGTTCGTTTTGAAACCTGGACGTTTGACTTCATATTATGAGGCATGTCTTCCCTTGCTTCAAAGTAGCCTATAGGCAAAATCCCACCATTAGAAACGTGGAGGCAATTTATTTTAGAAAGACTTCCTCATATGTTCTCCTGTTCTATTGGTTTTCTTTCAACTTTCTTTCGATGTCTAGCAGCCAAAGGCATTATCCTAGTCGTATTAGCAACCCATGATAGTTTTTGCATCTTTAGATCTCCCCACTTCCTAGATTTCTAACGAATATTTCCATCTGCGTCCTTGAAACCGCTTCCACGAGCGGTGTGCATTTCAGAGCGGTGTGCATTTTACCACCGTGTGCACGTTGCTGTGCCTAAAATGTGAATAAATATAGTTGATCAACATTTTAAACTAAACCTTCTGATCTATTCCATCAGTTGTATTAATTGATACGGCGTATACTTCCACTACACTACTTTGATACGCATCATGGGGATTAAAGAAGTGAGTTTATGCGATGCCCACTGAAGAATAAGTGGGTGTACACTACACTGCGAGTCTCGACTGTTGGCTTCCATACCCTCCCATCTCAGAGATATGCATGGCAGTATGCCTCCGCTCGATTGGCTCAATAAGACAAAGCGTCCTGACCTGGCTGTATCAGGATACAGTGTCCTCAAGATGAGCTCCAGGGGAGGGATATCGACACTATAGCATCCGTCTGTCTTTTTAAAATCTATACTTTTAAAGTCAGCTTTCTGTCCTTTTCCCCCAGGTAGATGCAGAATATTTTTGGTGTACAAAAATGCTGTGTCCTTTGACAATAGTCCCCAGGTGTCCTGGTCTGGCACTGGCAGCGATGTGGATTTTACTCTGAATTCTAGACATTTTATTTCACCCCATTTTCCATCAGAAAGTGAACCTTTCAACCATGGAGGTGTCCAAGCTTTTCTAATGTCTTGGGAATCCTCAACCACATGCTGCTGCACATACCTGCACATAACTCTAGTCAAATAGGACATCCCAGATCTGTGAAGTCTTTGCGCTATTCCCCTGCAAGGTCACATTTCTAAATGTTGCTTAGACAATGAAATGTAAAACAAGGGGAAAGCAGCCTGGCAGTCTGGGGTCAATAAGATTTAAAAATGCTAAACCGTCTCAAAACGGCTTCTCTAATACTCTCTCTGCCAATCTTTAAAGAAACCCATCGTTATCTCATCACCCCAAATATTAGCACACCGTCCTCCTGCTCCACCTCCTATACCACCACCTCTTCCTCCGGCTCCTCCTCAACCACCTCCTCTACCACCTCCTCGCTCCTCCTCCCTTCTGCTCCACCTCCTCAACCACCTCCTGTACCACCACCTCACTCCTCCTCCCTCCTCCTGCTCCTCCTCCCTTCTGCTCCTCCTCAATTCTGCTCCTCCCCTACCACCACCTCCTCGCTCCTCCTCCCCGTACCAGCCTTCTAGTGGTGTACCAGCCTTCTAGTGGTGTACCAGCCTTCTAGTGGTGTACCAGCCTTCTATCACCTACTGTATCACTCATACTATATATCTCTCTGAGTACACGCCCCTTTCCTGTGTGATTTCTAAATGTCCTGCTGTTATTCTCTCCACGTATTTCCCCTAACCATGATATAGCTTATTTGATATTTAAAAGCTTTTATATCTAACTCGTGTTTATCTCCTTCCTCCACATCTCATATGTCTTATTACCGTGCTTCATCTCCCATACTGTCTACTGTTACAACTATCTCCATCCTCTTCCCCCTTGTCCACGTTCCCATGTCCCCCCTCTCCTCCTGTCCCTGTCACTCTTCTCCCCCCGTTCAGTCTTCAGGAGGCTCTCAGCCAGGCCTCCCAGCCTTCTACTTCCCAGGTGAAAGGTCAGCCGTCCAGAACCCCGTCCCAGGTGACCGTGCTGAGCTCTAGCGCCTCACTGCTGGCCAGGAATGGAAGTGCAGACCTGGAGGGCTCTCAGGACAAGGCCTCTACCGTAGGCACTACCAGCCTGCAGGATGACTTCGGTAGGGAGATGTAACATGATGTACTACAGTACCCACAATGCACTACCAGCCTGCAGGATGACTTCGGTAGGGAGATGTAACATGATGTACTACAGTACCCACAATGCACTACCAGCCTGCAGGATGACTTCGGTAGGGAGATGTAACATGATGTACTACAGTACCCACAATGCACTACCAGCCTACCAGCTGCAGGATGACTTCGGTAGGGAGATGTAACATGATGTACAGTACAGTAGCCCACAATGCACTACACAATGCACTACCCTGCAGGATGACTTCGGTAGGGAGATGTAACATGATGTACTACAGTACCCACAATGCTCTACCAGCTTGCAGGATGACTTCGGTAGGGAGATGTAACATGATGATGTACTACAGTACCCACAATGCTCTACCAGCCTGCAGGATGACTTCGGTAGGGGGGAGATGAAGGGAGATCAGTGCCGATCTTGGATTAGTTTAGGCTTTTTAGATCATAATGAATATGACGGGAGGACCTGATCCTACTCTGAAAGGCTTTGTGAAGACGCTCCAGTCAGGGACAGGGCTTTGTGAAGACGCTCCGGTCAGGGACAGGGCTTTGTGAAGACGCTCCGGTCAGGGACAGGGCTTTGTGAAGACGCTCCGGTCAGGGACAGGGCTTTGTGAAGACGCTCACGGTCAGGGACAGGGCTTTGTGAAGACGCTCCGGTCAGGGGACAGGGCTTTGTGAAGACGCTCCGGTCAGGGACAGGGCTTTGTGAAGACGCTCCGGTCAGGGACAGGGCTTTGTGAAGACGCTCCGGTCAGGGACAGGGCTTTGTGAAGACGCTCCGGTCAGGGACAGGGCTTTGTGAAGACGCTCCGGTCAGGGACAGGGCTTTGTGAAGACGCTCCGGTCAGGGACAGGGCTTTGTGAAGACGGAACATGTTCATGGCAAGAGTCCCTACTAGGGTGAGAACAGAGTTGTAGCATGATGTACTACAGTACCCATAATGCTCTGAGTAATATGTACAGTTTCATCTGAGTAAATATGTTGCTGAAGCATGGTGTCCCGTTTCCTTATCAATAGAGTGATGGGATGAGAAAGATGGACTAGGATTTGCAGTTTGTATAATATTTGCATGGCAAGAGTGAATCCCAACCATAGAGATCCTATTCAATTATTATTAGAGGGGCTATGTCATAGACCAGGGATGGTAAACCGACGGCCTGCGGGCCGTGCAGATCACCTCCCCCATCTTACTGTTGAGAGGTAGAATAGTAGAATACACAAGGTGCAATATGGAGTTTGGTCGTGCATCAGCTGTTCTTCTCTTGTGATTGTTAAGTTAATCTAGCGGCCAGATATCTAAACTTGTAGTGATCATGGTCGAATTAGCGACCGGCGGACCCCGATTTGATTTTGTTAGTCACTCTCAGTCAAATATCATATTTTAAAATAGCTAAATCTTCTCTCTGCCCCATGGCAAAAATGTGTAGAATTGCAGCAAATTGCAACATTTTCCCTAGAATTGCTGGAAATTAACTTTCAAACGTAAAACTGCAAGCGAGGGGCTGCCCTGGTGGCGGGGGGGGGGGCCCCCCCCCAACAACATTTTGCTTAGGCCTCCCAAAAGGAATCTGCTACGGATGTGGGGTACACAATCGAGCCACTGCGGCCCCTCATGAGTTCAGATTTTTTGTGGCCCTCTACCCTGTCAAGCGAGGGGCGCATCAACCCTCACTGTTACAGAATGGGGTGAAAATGGCAGCCATATTGGTCAGGGAGGAATCCAAACCAGTCTAATTGGAATTAATTGCAGTAGAGTGGTTTTACGCTGAACAAAAATATAAACGCAACATGTAAAGTGTTGGTCCCATGCTTCATGAGCTGAAATAAAAGTTCCCGAAATTTTCCATACGTACAAGAAGCACGTTTCTCTCAGATTTTGTGCACAAATTTGAGCATTTTTGTGCAATTAGTGAGCATTTTTCCTATCCCAAGATATTTCATCCAACTGACCGGTGTGGCATATCAAGAAGCATGATCATTACACAGGTGCACCTTGTGCTGGGGACAATAAAAGGCCACTCTAAAATGTACGGTTTTGTCACACAACACAATGCCACAAATGTCTCCGGTTTTAAAGGAATGTGTAATTGGCATGCTGACTGCAGGAATGTCTCACAGAGCTATTGCTAGAGAATTGATTGTTCATTTCTCTACCATAAGCCACCTCCAACGTCATTTTTAGAGAGTTTGGCAGTATATCCAACCGCCCTCACAACTGCAGAACACGTGTAACCACGCCAGCCAAGGACCTCCACATCCTTCTCAGGGAACCTCATCTGCGTGCTTGTCGTCCTCACCTGGGTCTTGACCTGACTGCAGTTCGGCGTTGTAACCGACTTCAGTGGGTAAATGCTCACCTTCGATGGCCACTGGCACGCTGGATTAATCACGGTTTCAACTGTACCGGGCAGATGGCAAACAGCGTGTATGGCGTTGTGTGGGCGAGCGGTTTGCTGATCTCAACGTTGTGAACAGAGTACCCCATGGTGGCAGTGGGGTTATGGTATGGGAAGGCATAAGCTACGGACAATTGATTGCAATTTGAATGCACAGAGATACCGTGACGAGATCCTGAGGCCCATTGTCGTGCCATTCATCCGCCGCCATCACCTCATGTTTCAGTATGATAATGCACGGCCCCACGTCGCAAGGATCTGTACACAATTCCTGGAAGCTGAAAATGTCCCAGATTCATGGCCAGCATACTTACCAGACATGTCACCCATTGTGCATGTTTGGGATGCTCTGGATTGACGTGCATGACAGTGTGTTCCGGTTCCCAGCCATTGAAGAGGAGTGAGACAACATTCCACAGGCCACAATCCACAGGCCACAACTTTTGCATGAGGCTGCAAAATAGTGGTCACACCAGATACTGACTGGTTTTCTAAGGTGTCTGTGACGAACAGAAGCATATCTGTATTTCCCAGTCGTGAAATCCATAGATTAGGGCCTAATGAATTTATTTAAATTGACTACATTTTCCCTATTTGAACTATAAACTCAGTAAAATCTTTGAAATTGTTCCATGTTGAGTTTTTTAGATTTTTGTTCAGTGTACGTATGCAGGAAAATTTAAGTAAAGCAAGTGCTATATCAGAAATTGGGGTTGTCAACCTAAAATGTAATATTCTTTGTTTTTATACCAGTTTTCTGTATAAATAGCCTCTAAAATATATGTAGACTAGTTTTTGTTGTCTTGGAAAGCTGTGAGCGCTATTATATGACACGATATCAGTACTTGTTGCATTTACAATTTGTCTAAGTCCTATCATCAACTGATTTCAACCAGTCTATGGCTGTGGATTGACTGCACTGTTTGAATCAAATGTTGGCATATTGGCAGTTAATGGGGAAAAATGTATGGACTCATTCCTCTAAAACTGGCAGGCTAGCTAACACACATGCAGTGCAGATAAAGTCTTCAAATTCATTATTTTACACAATATCTTATCACGGCACTGGCAAACCATGGTTGACCAACTCCCTGAACAAAATGGCTGACCTTTATCACATCATAAGAAGGTTCATGTCCATTCTAGTTTTGTCATTCCTAATTCCATGATCACAACATACTGTCTGTAGTCAATATTTCATTGTTGTACCTTTTTTTGATTGGTACTGGATGTGAAAAAGTTCATTCCGGAGCATGTTTCAAACCTCTAGTAGCTGTGTTGGCTTTGGTGGATACGACTTTTTGTGCGTTGTTTGATTGGTGGACTGGTGTGTAACTAACTGCAGGTGGTGTTTTTTTATAGACTTAATAGTGTTTTGCAGTCATGGGCAGCATCCCAAATGGCGCCCTATTCCCTACATAGTGCACTACAATACATACTAACACTATGGGACCTGGTCAAAAGTGTAGGGCAGTAGTCACCCGACCAGTCGATCGCGACCGACCAGTTCGATCGCCGAGGCATTCCTAGTTGATCGCCAAATACTTCTGTAAAAAACCCAACTTTTTATTTAATTAGTCTCGCTGGGACACTAGTTTCACGCTGGGTCAAGTATTCGCCAAGTGTTCCCATTTTTTAAAAATCACTTCATGTGTCTGAAGACGCAAACTCCCGGAGAGCAAATCAAGTGCACCTAAAGGCCTACCGCTGGCAAACCGGATACCCTGCTGATTTTGTACGTTTGCCCACTGACAAAGAAAGATATCAGTCTATAATTTTAATGGTAGAGTTTTATTTGAACAATGAGAGACAGAATAACAACACCAAAATCCAGAAAAAACACATGTAAAAAATGTTTATAAATTGATTTGCATTTTAATGAGGGAAAAAGTAATTTGACCCCTCTGCAAAACATGACTTAGTACTTGTTGGCAATCACAGAGGCAGATGTTTTCTTGTAGTTGGCCACCAGGTTTGCACACATCTCAGGACGGGATTTTGTCCCACTCCTCTTGCAGATCTTCTCCAAGTCATTAAAGGTTTGAGGCGGATGTTTGGCAACTCGAACCTTCAGCTCCATCCACAGATTTTCTATGGGATTATAGGTCTGGAGACTGGCTAGGCCACTCCAGGACCTTAATGTGCTTCTTATTGAGCCACTCCTTTGTTGCCTTGGCCGTGTGTTTTGGGTCATTGTCATGCTGGAATACCCATCCAAAACCATTTTTCAATGCCCTGGCTGAGGGGAAAGGAGGTTCTCACCCAAGATTTGACGGTACATGGCCCCGTCCATCGTCCCTTTGATGCGGTGAAGTTGTCCCTAGCAGAAAAAACACCCCCAAAGCATAATGTTTCCACTCCATGTTTGATGGGGGGATGGTGTTCTTGGGAGTCATAGGCAGCATTCCTCCTCCTCCATCCCAACACGGTGAGTTGAGTTTGATCGCCAAAGAGCTCCATTTTGGTCTCATCTGACCACAACACTTTCACCCAGTTCTCCTCTGAATCATTCAGATGTTCATTGGCAAACTTCAGACGGGCATGTATATGTACTTTCTTGAGCAGGGGGACCTTGCGGGCGCTGCAGTTTTTCAAGTCCTTCACGGCGTAGTGTGTTACCAATTGTTTTCTTGGTGACTATGGTCCCAGCTGCTTGAGATCATTGACAAGATCCTCCCGTGTAGTTCTGGGCTGATTCCTCACGTTCTCATGATCATTGCAACTCCACGAGGGGAGCCCCACGGCCGAGGGAGATTGACAGTTATTTTGTGTTTCTTCCATTTGCGGCATAACCGCACCAAAACTGTTGTCACCTTCTCACCAAGCTGCTTGGCGATGGTTTTGTAGCCTATTCCAGCCTTGTGTAGGTCTACAATCTTGTCCCTGACATCCTTGGAGAGCTCTTTGGCCTTGGCCATGGTGGAGAGTTTGGGAATCTGATTGATTGATTGCTTCTGTGGACAGGTGTCTTTTTATACAGGTAACAAGCTGAGATTAGGAGCACTCCCTTTATGAGTGTGCTCCCTAAGCTCAGCTCGTTACCTGTATAAAAGACACCTGGGAGCCAGAAATCTTTTCTGATTGAGAGGGGGTCAAATACTTATTTCCCTCATTAAAAATGCAAATCATTTTATAACATTTTTCACATGTGTTTTCTCTGGATTTTTTGTTATCTGTCTCTCACTGTTCAAATAAACCTACCATTAAAAAATTATAGACTGATCATTTCTTTGTCAGTGGGCAAACGTACAAAAATCAGCAGGGGATCAAATACTTTTTTCCCTCACTGTATATGGTGTGTGTGTGTGTGTGTGTGTGTATATATATATATATTATATACCGGCTGATGAAATAAAAAAAAAAAAATGGATCTACATGTTGGTTTTGTTGTGTGTATGTATTTATGTACAGTTGAAGTCGGAAGTTTACATACACCTTAGCCAAATACATTTAAACTCAATTTTTCACAATTCCTGACATTTAATCGTAGTAAAAATTCCCTGCCTTAGGTCAGTTAGGACAGTTAGGACTTTATTTTAAGAATGTGAAATGTCAGAATAATAGAGTGATTTATTTGGGCTTTTATTTGTAAATGTAAAATGTATTTCTTTCATCACATTCCCAGTGGGTCAGAAGTTTACATACACTCAATTAGTATTTGGTAGCATTGCCTTTAAATTGTTTAACTTTGGGTCAAATGTTTGGGTAGCCTTCCACAAGCTTCCCACAATAAGATTTGGGTGGATTTTTGGCCCATTCCTCCTGACTGAGCTGGTGTAACTGACGTCAGGTTTGTAGACCTCCTTGCTCGCACACGCTTTTTCAGTTCTGCCCACAAATGTTTTTTAGGATTGAGGTCAGGGCTTTGTGATGGCCACTCCAATACCTTGACTGTATTGTTGTCCTTAAGCTATTTTGCCACAACTTTGGAAGTATGCTTGGGGTCATTGTCAATTTGGAAGACCAATTGCGACCAAGCTTCTGACTGATGTCTTGATGTTGCTTCAATATATCCACATAATTTTCCTTCCTCATGATGCCATCTATTTTGTGAAGTGCACCAGTCTCTCTCCTGCAGCAAAGCACCCCCACAAAGCATGATGCTGCCACCCACCGTGCGTCACTGGTTGGGATGGTGTTCTTCGGGCTTGCAAGGTACCCCCTTTTTCCTCCAAACATAATGATGGTCATTTATGGCCAAACAGTTCTATTTTTTGTTCATCAGACCAGAGGACATTTCTCCAAAAAATACGATCTTTGTCCCCATATGCAGTTGCAAACCGTAGTCTGGTTTATTATGGCGGTTTTGGAGCAGTGGCTTCTTCCTTGCTGAGCAGCCTTTCAGGTTATTTCGATATAGTACTTGTTTTACTGTGGAGTATAATACTTTTGTACCCTGTTTCCTCCAGCATCGTCACAAGGTCCTTTGCTGTTGTTCTGGGATTGATTTGCACTTTTCGCACCAAAGTACGTTCATCTCTAGGAGACAGATCGCGTTTTCCTTCCTGAGCGGTATGACGGCTGCGTGTTACCATTGTGTTTATACTTGCGTACTATTGTTTGTACAGATGAAGTGGTGCCTTCAGGCGTTTGGAAATTGTTCCAAGGATGAACCCAGACTGTGGAGGTCTACCAATGTTTTTTTTCTGAGGTCTTGGCTGATTTCTTTGATTTTCCATGATGTCAAGCAAAGAGGCACTGAGTTGAAGGTAGCCTTCAAATACATCCACAGGTACACCTCCAATTGACTCAAATGATGTCAAATTAGCTATCAGAAGCTTCAAAAGCCATGACATCAGTTTCTGGAATTTTCCAAGCTTTTAAAGGCACAGTCAACTTAGTTAATGTAAACGTTCTGACCCCACTGGAATTGTGATGCATTGAATTATAAGTGAAATAATCTGTCTCTAAACAATTGTTGTAAAAAGTACTTATGTCATGCACAAAGTAGATGTCCTAACCGACTTGCCAAAAACTATAGTTTGTTAACAAGAAATGTGTGGAGTGGTTGAAAAAACAAGTTTTAATGACTCCAACCTAAGTGTATGTAACTTCCGACTTCAACTGTATGTATGTATGTATGTATACCACACACACTTACACACTACCGATTCAAAAAGTTTGGGGTCACTTAGAAGGTTTCCTTGGTTTTGAAAGAAAAGCAAAAAAAAAAATTGTCCATTTAAAATAACATCAAATTTGATCAGAAAATACTGTGTAAGACATTGTAATGTTGTAAATGGCTATTGTCGCTGGAAATGCTGATTTTTTTTAAAATGGAATATCTA
>CM072237.1:5508531-5561031 GCA_036851935.1 Coregonus suidteri
TCCAAAACCAGTCTAATTGGAATTAATTGCAGTCGAGTGGTTTTAACGCTGACAAATTAAACGCAACATGTAAAGTGTTGGTCCCATTGCTTCATGGAGCTGAAAATAAAAAAGATCCCCGAAATTTTCCATACGTACAAGAAGCACGTTTCTCTCAGATTTTGTGCACAAATTTGAGCATTTTTGTGCAATTAGTGAGTCATTTTTCCTATCCCAAGATGGTTCATCCAACATGACCGACACCTTTTGTGCATATCAAGAAGCATGAGGGGTGGGGGTTCGTTACACAGGTGCAACCTTGTGGCTGGGGGACAATAAAAAGGCCACTCTAAAATTTACGGTTTTTGTCACACACACAATGCCACAAATGTCTCCGGTTTTAAAGGAATGTATAAATTGGCATGCTGACTGCAGGAATGTCTCACAGAGCTATTGCTAGAGAATTGAATGTTCATTTCTTCTAACCATGAAGCCACCTCCAACGTCATTTTAGAGAGTTTGGCAGGTATATCCAACCGCCCTCACAACTGCAGAACACGTGTAACCACGCCAGCCAAGGGACCTCCACATCCTTCTCAGGGAACCTCATCTGCGTGCTTGTCGTCCTCACTGGGTCTTGACCTGGACTTGCAAGTTCGGCGTTGTAACCGACTTCAGTGGTTAAATGCTCACCTTCGATGGCCACTGGCGCGCTGGATTAATCACGGTTTCAACTGTACCGGGCAGATGGCAAAAACAGCGTTGTATTGCGTTGTGTTGGGCGAGCGGTTTGCTGATCTCAAACGTTGTGATAACAGAGTACCCCCATGGTGGCGGTGGGGTTATGGTATGGGCAGGCATACAGCTACGGACAATTGATTGCAATTTGAATGCACAGAGATACCGTGACGAGATCCTGAGGCCCATTGTCGTGCCATTCATCCGCCACCCATCCCTCACGTTTCAGTATGATAAATGCACGGCCCCACGTCGCAAGGATCTGTACACAATCCTGGAAGCTGAAAATGTTCCCAGATTCATGGCCAGCATTACTTACCAGGGACATTTCACCCATTTGAGCATGTTTGGGATGCTCTGGATTGACGTGCATGACAGTGTGTTTTCCGGTTTCCCAGCCATTGAAGAGGTAGTGAGACAACATTCCACAGGCCACAATCAAACAGCCGCTTTTCAACTCTATGCGAAGGAAAATGTGTTGCGCTGCTAAGGCAAATGGTGGTCACACCAGATACTTACTGGTTTTCTAAGTGTTCTGTGACCAACAGATGCATATCTGTATTCCCAGTTCGTGAAAAATCCATAGATTAGGGCCCTAATGAATTTATTTAAATTGACTACATTTTCCCTTATTTGAACTATAACTCAGATAAAAATCTTTTAAATTGTTCCATGTTGCGTTTTATATTTTTTGTTCAGTGTACGTATGCAGGAAAATTTAAGTAGAAGCAAGTGCTATATCAGAAAATTGGGGTTGTCAAACCTAAATGTAATTTATTTTTGTTTTTATACCAGTTTTCTGTATAAATAGCCTCTAAAAATATATGTAGACTCGTTTTTGTTTTCTTGGAAAGCCGGTGAGCGCTATTATATGACAAAACGATATCAGTACTTGTTGCATTTACAACTTGTTAAGTTCCTATCATCAACTGATTTCAAACCAGGGTCTATGGCTGTGGATTGACTGCACTGTTTGAATCAAATGTTGGCATATTGGCAGTTAATGGGGAAAAATGTATGGACTCATTCCTCTAAAACTGGCAGGCTAGCTAACAAACATACAGTGCAGATAAAGTCCTTCAAATTCATTATTTTACACAATATCTTATCACAGCACTGGCAAACACATGGTTGACCTACTCCCTGACCAAAATGGCTGACCTTTATCCCACCATACGAAGGTTCATGTCCATTCTAGTTTTGTCATTCCTAATATTCCATGATCACAAAACATACTGTCTGTAGTCAATATTTCATTGTGTGTACCTTTTTTTGATTGGTACTGGATGTGAAAAAAGTTCATTCCGGAGCATGTTTCAACCTCTAGTAGCATTTGTTGGCTTTTTGGTGGATACAGACTTTTTGTGCATTGTTTGGATTGGGGACTGGTGTGTAACTAACTGCAGGTGGTGTTTTTTTATAGACTTAATAGTGTGTTTTGCAGTCCATGGGCATCATCCAAATGCACCCTATTCCCGCCTACATCGTGCACTACAATACATACTAACACTATGGGACCTGGTCAAAAGTTGTAGGGCAGTAGTCACACCGACCAGTCATCGCGACCGACCAGTTCGATCGCCGAGGCATTCCTAGTTGATCGCCAAATATTTCTGTAAAAAAAAACCAACTTTTTATTTAATTATTCTCGCCCTGGGACACTAGTTTTCACGCTGGGGTCAAGTATTCGCCAAGTGTTCCCATTTTTTTTTTTTTATCACTTCATGTGTCTGAAGACGCAAACTCCCGGAGAGCAAATCAAGTGCACCTAAAGGCCTACCGCTGGCAAACCGGATAGCTCAGATTACAGAGTCTGCAGCTTCCCCGATGCGCACAGCAAAATGTATATTGTGAGATTTCCACATGACTAGGAGAGAGACTGTCAACAAATAAAGCAAAGAGCTGCTGTTTTTACGAGTGAGTTCATGTGTAAAGCCCCAGAAGTCCATTCATTTAATTGTGCGACAATCCGCACAGCTGTGACTAATCTGCCGGGCATAGCCGCAGGAAATAGGGATGCTGAGGATGCTGCAGCATCCCCTGATTAATCAGAATACATTTCAACAAATTAATAACAAAATAAATTGTTTATGAAAAGGTTTATTTTCCACACAGAATTAGTGCACTGCCCTTTTTTTATTTCTCCTGTATGGATTTTTTTCTTCAATTTGTGCTTTGCTTTGCCGTACGGTATCTGTAGTAAACCACATAAGTCGCTAATGCGTAGCGTGGTTCTTTTTTGTTGTGATGGGGCGCATTGGATTGTGAAGACTAATTCAAATGGACCATATGGCAATAACCTGTGGAAGTGTTTATTCAGCACTGTCAAAACCTTTTTTAGAGTAGCAAATTGATGAGGCAGAAATAATGTGGTGCGACTCGAGTTTTGCCATCGGCTGGAAGACTGTGTCCCTTTTTTGGTCAGTCTCAGCGGAGGGAGGGGGGGTGGGGGGGGGAGGGAGGGAGAGCGGGAGGAGGGGGCGGAGGGAGGGAGGGAGAGCGGAAGGAGGGGCGGCAGGAGGGAGGGAGAGCGGAGGGACGGTCCGACGGTGGGGATGGGTAGCTCCTGATGCGCTCCCTCCCCTCAGACTGACCATCAGATGCAGGCACCATCAGTCCAGTAAAATAAAGAAAGCAAATTATTTAAATGTATGCTCACTCAGCTGTGTCTCACAAGCAATACAACAAATGATCTATTACTAGTGTGATCATATACCTTAAGTTTTGAATAATAATTTTAAAATGGTCTGAGAAGAACAACATTGGCAGGGCAATTAATGTTTAACCAATGTGTAGTGATAATGTGTGTGTGTGTGTGTGTGTGTGTGTGTACAGGTGAGGGAAAAAAGTATTTGATCCCCTCCTGATTTTGTACGTTTGCCCACTGACAAAGACATGATCAGTCTATAATTTTAATGGTAGGTTTATTTGAACAGTGAGAGACAGAATAACAACAACAAAATCCAGAAAAACGCATGTAAAAAATGTTATAAATTGATTTTGCATTTTAATGAGGGAAATAAGTATTTGACCCCTCTGCAAAAACACGACTTAGTACTTGGTGCAAAACCCTTGTTGTGCAATCACAGAGGTCAGATGTTTCTTGTAGTTGGCCACCAGGTTTGCACACATCTCAGAGGGATTTTGTCCCACTCCTCTTTGCAGATCTTCTCCAAGTCATTAAGGTTTTGAGGTTGACGTTTGGCACACTCGAACCTTCAGCTCCCTCCACAGATTTTCTATGGGATTAAGGTCTGGAGACTGGCTAGGCCACTCCAGGACCTAATGTGCTTCTTCTTGAGCCACTCCTTTGTTGCCTTGGCCGTGTGTTTTGGGTCTTTGTCATGCTGGAATATCCATCCACGACCCATTTTCAATGCCCTGGCTGAGGGAAGGAGGTTCTCACCCAAGATTTGACGGTACATGGCCCCGTCCATAGTCCCTTTGATGCGGTGAAGTTGTCCCCTTAGCAGAAGAAAACACCCCCAAAGCATAATGTTTCCACCTCCATGTTTGATGGGGGGGATGGTGTTCTTGGGGTCATAGGCAGCATTCCTCCTCCTCCATACACGGTGAGTTGAGTTGATGCCAAAGAGCTCCATTTTGGTCTCATCTGACCACAACACTTTCACCCAGTTCTCCTCTGAATCATTCAGATGTTCATTGGCAAAACTTTCAGACGGGGCCTGTATATGTACTTTCTTGAGCAGGGGGACCTTGCTGGGGGGCGCTGCAGGTTTTCAGTCCTTCACGGCGTAGTGTGTTACCAATTGTTTTCTTGGTGACTATGGTCCCAGCTGCCTTGAGATCATTGACAAGATCCTCCGTGTAGTTCTGGGCTGATTCCTCACCGTTCTCATGATCATTGCAACTCCACGAGGTGAGCCCCAGGCCGAGGGAGATTGACAGTTATTTTGTGTTTCTTCCATTTGCAAATAACCGCACCAACTGTTGTCACCTTCTCACCAAGCTGCTTGGTGATGGTCTTGTAGCCTATTCCAGCCTTGTGTAGGTCTACAATCTTGTCCCTGACATCCTTGGAGAGCTCTTTGGCCTTGGCCATGGTGGAGAGTTTTTGGAATCTGATTGATTGATTGCTTCTGTGGACAGTGTGTCTTTTATACAGGTAACAAGCTGAGATTAGGAGCACTCCCTTTATGAGTGTGCTCCTAATCTCAGCTCGTTACCTGTATAAAAGACACCTGGGAGCCAGAAATCTTTCTGATTGAGAGGGGGTCAAATACTTATTTCCCTCATTGATAAATGCAAATCATTTTTATAACATTTTTCACATGTGTTTTCTCTGGATTTTTTTGTTATTCTGTCTCTCACTGTTCAAATAAACCTACCATAAAAATTATAGACTGATCATTTCTTTGTCAGTGGGCAAACGTACAAAATCAGCAGGGGATCAAATACTTTTTCCCTCACTGTGTGTGTGTGTGTGTGTGTGTGTGTGTGTGTGTATGTATGTGTATATATATATATATATATATATATATAAACCGGCTGATTTAAAAAAAAAAAAAAAAAAAAAAAAAAAAAAATTGATCTACATGTTGGTTTTGTGTGTGTATGTATTTATGTACAGTTGAAGTCGGAAGTTTAAATACACCTTAGCCAAAATACATTTTAAACTCAATTTTTCACAATTCCTGACATTTAAATCGTAGTAAAAATTCCCTGCCTTAGGTCAGTTAGGATCACCACTTTATTTTAAGAATGTGAAATGTCAGAATAATAGTAGAGTGATTTATTTGGGCTTTTATTTGTAAATGTATTTCTTTCATCACATTCCCAGTGGGTCCAGAAGTTTACATACACTCAATTAGTATTTGTTAGCATTGCCTTTAAATTGTTTTAACTTGGGTCAAATGTTTCGGGTAGCCTTCCACAAGCTTCCCACAATAAATTGGGTGAATTTTGGCCCATTCCTCCTGACTGAGCTGGTGTAACTGAGTCAGGTTTTTGTAGACCTCCTTGCTCGCACACGCCTTTTCAGTTCTGCCCACAAATGTTTCAATAGGATTGAGGTCAGGGCTTTGTGATTGCCACTCCAATACCTTGACTTTGTTGTCCTTAAGCTATTTTGCCACAACTTTGGAAGTATGCTTGGGGTCATTGTCCCATTGGAAGACCCAATTGCGACCAAGCTTCCTGACTGATGTCTTGATGTTGCTTCAATATATCCACATAATTTTCCTTCCTCATGATGCCATCTATTTTGTGAAAGTGCACCAGTCTCTCCTGCAGCAAAGCACCCCCACAGCATGATGCTGCCACCCCCCCGTGCGTCACTGTTGGGATGGTGTTCTTTGGCTTGCAAGCCTTCCCCTTTTTCCTCCAAACATAACGATGGTCATTATGGCCAAACAGTTCTATTTTTGTTTCATCAGACCAGAGAACATTCTCCAAAAAATACGATCTTTGTCCCCATGTGCAGTTGCAAACCGTAGTCTGGTTTATTTATGGCGGTTTTGGAGCAGTGGCTTCTTCCTTGCTGAGCAGCCTTTCAGGTTATTTCGATATAGTACTTGTTTTACTGTGGATATAATTACTTTTGTACCTGTTTCCTCCAGCATCTTCACAAGGTCCTTTGCTGTTGTTCTGGGATTGATTTGCACTTTTCGCACCAAAGTACGTTCATCTCTAGGAGACAGATCGCGTTTCCTTCCTGAGCGATATGACGGCTGCGTGTTCCCATTGTGTTTATACTTGCGTACTATTGTTTGTACAGATGAACGTGGTACCTTCAGGCGTTTGGAAATTGCTCCCAAGGATGAACCAGACTTGTGGAGGTCTACAATTTTTTTTTCTGAGGTCTTGGCTGATTTCTTTTGATTTTCCCATGATGTCAAGCAAAGAGGCACTGAGTTTGAAGGTAGGCCTTCAAATACATCCACAGGTACACCTCCAATTGACTCAAATGATGTCAATTAGCCTATCAGAAGCTTCAAAAGCCATGACATCATTTTCTGGAATTTTCCAAGCTGTTTAAAGGCACAGTCAACTTAGTTAATGTAAACGTCTGACCCACTGGAATTGTGATATAGTGAATTATAAGTGAAATAATCTGTCTGTAAACAATTGTTGTAAAAAGTACTTATGTCTCGCACAAAGTAGATGTCCTAACCGACTTGCCAAAACTATAGTTTGTGAACAAGAAATTTGTGGAGTGGTTGAAAAACAAGTTTTAATGACTCCAACCTAAGTGTATGTAAACTTCCGACTTCAACTGTATGTATGTATGTACACACACACACACACATTACCGTTCAAAAGTTTGGGGTCACTTAGAAGTTTCCTTGTTTTTGAAAGAAAAGCAAAAAAATTGTCCGTTTAAAATAACATCAAATTGATCAGAAATACTGTGTAGACATTGTTAATGTTGTAAATGGCTATTGTAGCTGGAAATGGCTGATTTTTTATGAAATATCTACATAGGTGTACAGAGGCCCATTATCAGCAACCATCAGTCCTGTGTTCCAATGGCACGTTGTGTTTGCTAATCAAAGTTTATCATTTTAAAAGGCTAGTTGATCATTAGAAAACCCTTTTGCAATTATGTTAGCACAGCTGAAAACTGTTGTGCTGATTAAAGAAGCAATAAAACTGGCCTTCTTGAGACTAGTTGAGTATCTGGAGCATCAGCAATTGTGGGTTCGATTACAGGCTCAAAATGACCAGAAACAAAGAAACTTTCTTCTGAAACTCGTCAGTCTATTCTTGTTCTGAGAATTGAAGGCTATTCCATGCGAGAAATTGCCAAGAAACTGAAGATCTCGTACAAGGCTGTGTACTACTCCCTTCACAGAACAGCGCAAACTGGCTCTAACCAGAATAGAAAGAGGAGTGGGAGGCCCCGGTGCACAACTGAGCAAGAGGACAAACAGTGAAAAAATCAGCCGTTTCCAGCTACAATAGCCATTTACAACATTAACAATGTCTACACTGTATTTCTGATCAATTTGATGTTATTTTAATGGACAAAAAATGGCTTTTCTTTCGAAAACAAGGACATTTCTAAGTGACTCCAAACTTTTGAATGGTAGTGTGTGTGTCTGTGTGTGTGTGTGTGTGCGTGTGGTGTGTGGTGTGTGTGTGTGTGTGTGTGTGTGTGTTTATGCACAAATCTCATTGCTACATAAACTGTTTTTAATTGGTTAATGTTGCATAGGCTCACGTTTTTTTAAAGTAATTAAAATAAAAAACGAATCTGAGCGGTAGATCTCTGCTTGCATTTTTGACTCAAAGGTTGGTTACCGTAGGGGATAGGCGGCCATTTGGGAGGCATACTGTTTGTTTTTGTCTTCCATCGCAAACTAAATATTAGTCTTGAATTGTGTCCAACAGACTCCTGGTGATCAGATTTACCACGTTCATCTTCATGTACAGTCAATTGATTATTTTACTACCCTTCTCAACAGTGTTCTCCAACGCTTAGTTGGTTTTCTAATCAGAGTAACGGGTTGTGATGTGATTCCAGGGAAGCTCACTTCCTCCTTGTACGAGGCGGAGGGATGTGACATGTCCCTGGTCAACTTTGAACCTGCAACACGACGCGCCTCCAACAACATATGGTTAGTTCATAATCACAACTAATGCGTCTGAAATGGCACCCTATTCCCTATATAGTACACTACTTTTGACCAGAAACCCATGGGGGTTCTAGTACCGTTGAAGTCACCTTGTCCTTGTTTCACCTCAACAGGGGGACACAGACTCCCATCTCTCCAGATCTACCTCAGTTCGCTTCTACCCTCATGACCTGGTGAGTGATCATCATGTGTGTGTACTGTTTACAGTGTGTGTGTGGTCTGTTTTGACTCGAGGTCTGAGTTCATTTTGCTTTGATCATCCCTGTAACTGTGGAGAGATCGTTTTCTAAACTAAAATTCATAAAGAACAATCGAAGCGTTAGGCTTTTCGGTCTGATATGAGCTTTTGAACACCCGAGTTTCGCTCCACTCATTCCGCTGGCGCCGTCGTGGTCTTGATCACAGCATTTGTTCACTGATATCCCCTTACTTTCAATCAGTTTGTTTTATTTTTCAAGGAGGCCTGAGGCACTTTTTCAGTCCGATTCCTGAAGCCCAAGAAACACACACTTAGCTTCCTAGTACATATCGACCTTAAAAAAAAGGTTTAACAATTACTTTTTGGGAGGGTTACATGACAGGCGCATGGGCCCCCTGATTTTTTTTTTTTGGGTGTGTTCTACAGATCCGTCTGAACCGTCTCCTGACCATTGACCCAGAGCTGTTGGAACAGCAGGATGTAGACCTGAGCCCAGAGCTCCATGATACTCCTCTAGACCTGGAGGACCCGGCCACGGCTGCAGCGCGCAAGGCCAAACAGCACTACCGTTTCTGGCTGCTGCCTAACCTCTGGGTCGGCCTGCACTTTGACAGACTCACCCTGCTGGCTCTGTTCGACAGGTTCGTTTGTTGGTTAACAGGTGAAGTTACTGAAGTTACCCCTGAAGAATGGACATTGGTCATTCACCTTAGACCAGGAGTATTTCCATTGGTCATTCACCTTAGACCAGGAGTATTTCCATTGGTTACTAACCTTAGACCAGTAGTATTTCCATTGGTTACTAATCTTAGACCAGGAGTATTTCCATTGGTTACTAACCTTAGACCAGGAGTATTTCCATTGGTTACTAACCTTAGACCAGGAGTATTTCCATTGGTCATTAACCTTAGACCAGGAGTATTTCCATTGGTCATTAACCTTAGACCACGGAGTATTTCCATTGGTCATTAACCTTAGACCAGGAGTATTTCCATTGGTCATTTAACCTTAGACCAAGAGTTTTTCATGGTCAGGCCAAGCCTGTACTTAGTTGTGAGAACATCATATATTCACTCTTGACACATTTCCCCTATACAACAGAAACCGTGAGGTTCTAGAGAACATCCTAGCGGTGGTGCTTGCCGTCCTGGTAGCCTTCCTGGGGTCAGTCCTACTGGTCAGCGGATTCTTCACTGATATCTGGGTCTTCCAGTTCTGCCTCGTCATCGCCAGCTGCCAGTACTCCCTACTCAAGGTCTACATTTAATATTTACATTTGAGTATATTTGACATTAACATTTTAGTCATTAGCAGACTCTTATGCAGAGCAACTTAGTTACAATCAGTGCATTCAACTTCAGTAGGTAAAACAACACCAGTTATGCAAGTAGAACATTCTTCAAGAAAAGCTGCTGCTACATCACTAATGTTAACTGTCACACTTGATGACATGATTTAAACCCGGTTGTTTTTCTGTATTTCTTTATTTCTATGTCAGAGTGTTCAACCAGACTCTTCTTCTCCTCGACATGTAAGCATTTCTCTATCTTTCTACTCATATCGGCCATGTTCCTTGTTCCAGAGTTAAGGGTTCCTCTCCTCCCCTGCTTACATGAATTAAGTTATTTGATTCTATGGTCTTACTATAGCCCTGTCTCTGCCCTGAGGTGAGCTCTCAAAATGGCTTTCGTACTTTGGAGGCAGTCTGTTTACTCACCCTGCTTCCCTCACTCCCCTCTCTCCCTTCCCCTGCTCCTCTCCCTCCCCTGCTCCTCTCCCTCCACTGCTCCTCTCCCTCCCCTGCTCCTCTCCCTCCACCTGCTCCCCTCCCTCCCTCTCTTCTGCTGCCTCTCCCTCCCCTCTCTCTCCCTTCTCCTAATCCCCTCCCTCCCCCCTCTTCCTCCTCTCCCTCCACCCTGCTCCCCTCCCTCCCCTCTCTATCTCCCCTCCCTCCCCTCTCTCTCTCCCCTCCCTCCCTCCTCTCCCCTCTGTATGTCTTCTGGTCTACTGGTGTATGGTCTACTGGTCTACTGCTGTATGGTCTACTGCTGTATGGTCTACTGCTGTATGGTCTACTGGTGTATGGTCTACTGGTGTATGGTCTACTGCTGTATGGTCTACTGGTCTACTGGTGTATGGTCTACTGGTCTACTGGTGTATGGGTCTACTGCTGTATGGTCTACTGTGTATGGTCTACTGGTGTATGGTCTACTGCTGTATGGTCTACTGCTGTATGGTCTACTGCTGTATGGTCTACTGGTGTATGGTCTACTGGTGTATGGTCTACTGGTGTATGGTCTACTGCTGTATGGTCTACTGGTGTATGGTCTACTGGTGTATGGTCTACTGGTGTATGGTCTACTGGTGTATGGTCTACTGGTCTACTGCTGTATGGTCTACTGGTGTATGGTCTACTGGTGTATGGTCTACTGGTGTATGGTCTACTGGTGTATGGTCTACTGATCTACTGGTGTATGGTCTACTGGTGTATGGTCTACTGGTGTATGGTCTACTGGTGTATGGTCTACTGGTGTATGGTCTACTGCTGTATGGTCTACTGGTGTATGGTGGTACTGGTGTATGGTCTACTGGTGTATGGTCTACTGGTGTATGGTCTACTGCTGTATGGTCTACTGGTGTATGGTCTACTGGTGTATGGTCTACTGCTGTATGGTCTACTGGTCTACTGCTGTATGGTCTACTGGTGTATGGTCTACTGCTGTATGGGTCTACTGGTCTACTGGTGTATGGTCTACTGCTGTATGGTCTACTGGTGTATGGTCTACTGCTGTCTGGTCTACTGGTCTACTGGTGTATGGTCTACTGGTCTACTGGTGTATGGTCTACTGGTGTATGGTCTACCTGGTGTATGGTCTACTGCTGTATGGTCTACTGGTCTACTGGTGTATGGTCTACTGGTCTACTGGTGTATGGGTCTACTGGTGTATGGTCTACTGGTCTACTGGTGTATGGTCTACTGTGTATGGTCTACTGCTGTATGGTCTACTGGTGTATGGTCTACTGGTCTACTGCTGTATGGTCTACTGGTCTACTGTATGGTCTACTGGTCTACTGGTGTATGGTCTACTGGTGTATGGTCTACTGCTGTATGGTCTACTGCTGTATGGTCTACTGGTCTACTGCTGTATGGTCTACTGGTGTATGGTCTACTGCTGTATGGTCTACTGGTCTACTGGTGTATGGTCTACTGCTGTATGGTCTACTGGTGTATGGTCTACTGCTGTCTGGTCTACTGGTCTACTGGTGTATGGTCTACTGGTCTACTGGTGTATGGTCTACTGGTGTATGGTCTACTGGTGTATGGTCTACTGCTGTATGGTCTACTGGTCTACTGGTGTATGGTCTACTGGTCTACTGGTGTATGGTCTACTGGTGTATGGTCTACTGGTATGGTCTACTGGTCTACTGGTGTATGGTCTACTGCTGTATGGTCTACTGGTCTACTGGTGTATGGTCTACTGGTCTACTGGTGTATGGTCTACTGCTGTATGGTCTACTGCTGTATGGTCTACTGCTGTATGGTCTACTGCTGTATGGTCTACTGGTGTATGGTCTACTGCTGTATGGTCTACTGGTGTATGGTCTACTGGTGTATGGTCTACTGGTGTATGGTCTACTGGTGTGTATGGTCTACTGGTGTATTGTCTACTGGTGTATGGTCTACTGGTGTATGGTCTACTGGTGTATGGTCTACTGGTGTATGGTCTACTGCTGTATGGTCTACTGGTGTATGGTCTACTGGTCTACTGCTGTATGGTCTACTGGTGTTATTGTCTACTGGTGTATGGTCTACTGGTGTATGGTCTACTGGTGTATGGTCTACTGGTGTATGGTCTACTGGTGTATGGTCTACTGGTCTACTGCTGTATGGTCTACTGCTGTATGGTCTACTGGTGTATGGTCTACTGGTGTATGGTCTACTGGTCTACTGGTGTATGGTCTACTGCTGTATGGTCTACTGGTGTATGGTCTACTGGTGTATGGTCTACTGGTGTATGGTCTACTGGTGTATGGTCTACTGGTGTATGGTCTACTGGTGTATGGTCTACTGGTGTATGGTCTACTGGTGTATGGTCTACTGGTCTACTGCTGTATGGTCTACTGGTGTATGGTCTACTGGTGTATGGTCTACTGGTGTATGGTCTACTGGTGTATGGTCTACTGGTGTATGGTCTACTGGTGTATGGTCTACTGGTGTATGGTCTACTGGTCTACTGCTGTATGGTCTACTGCTGTATGGTCTACTGCTGTATGGTCTACTGCTGTATGGTCTACTGCTGTATGGTCTACTGCTGTATGGTCTACTGCTGTATGGTCTACTGCTGTATGGTCTACTGGTGTATGGTCTACTGGTGTATGGTCTACTGGTGTATGGTCTACTGCTGTATGGTCTACTGGTGTATGGTCTACTGGTGTATGGTCTACTGGTGTATGGTCTACTGGTGTATGGTCTACTGGTGTATGGTCTACTGGTGTATGGTCTACTGGTGTATGGTCTACTGGTCTACTGCTGTATGGTCTACTGGTGTATGGTCTACTGGTGTATGGTCTACTGGTGTATGGTCTACTGGTGTATGGTCTACTGCTGTATGGTCTACTGGTGTATGGTCTACTGCTGTATGGTCTACTGGTGTATTCTATGGTCTACTGGTGTATGGTCTACTGGTGTATGGGTCTACTGGTGTATGGTCTACTGCTGTATGGTCTACTGCTGTATGGTCTACTGCTGTATGGTCTACTGCTGTATGGTCTACTGCTGTATGGTCTACTGCTGTATGGTCTACTGGTGTATGGTCTACTGGTCTACTGGTGTATGGTCTACTGGTGTATGGTCTACTGGTGTATGGTCTACTGGTCTACTGGTGTATGGTCTACTGCTGTATGGTCTACTGGTGTATGGTCTACTGCTGTATGGTCTACTGGTGTATGGTCTACTGGTGTATGGTCTACTGGTCTACTGGTGTATGGTCTACTGCTGTATGGTCTACTGGTGTATGGTCTACTGCTGTATGGTCTACTGGTGTATGGTCTACTGGTGTATGGTCTACTGCTGTATGGTCTACTGGTGTATGGTCTACTGCTGTATGGTCTACTGCTGTATGGTCTACTGGTGTATGGTCTACTGGTCTACTGGTGTATGGTCTACTGGTCTACTGCTGTATGGTCTACTGCTGTATGGTCTACTGGTCTACTGGTGTATGGTCTACTGGTCTACTGGTCTACTGGTCTACTGGTGTATGGTCTACTGGTCTACTGGTCTACTGGTGTATGGTCTACTGCTGTATGGTCTACTGGTGTATGGTCTACTGGTCTACTGGTCTCTACTGGTGTATGGTCTACTGGTCTACTGGTCTACTGGTGTATGGTCTACTGGTGTATGGTCTACTGGTCTACTGGTCTACTGGTGTATGGTCTACTGGTGTATGGTCTACTGGTGTATGGTCTACTGGTGTATGGTCTACTGGTGTATGTCTACTGGTGTGTGGTCTACTGCTGTATGGTCTACTGGTGTATGGTCTACTGGTGTATGGTCTACTGGTCTACTGGTGTATGGTCTACTGGTGTATGGTCTACTGGTGTATGGTCTACTGGTGTATGGTCTACTGGTGTATGGTCTACTGGTCTATGGTCTACTGGTGTATGGTCTACTGGTCTCTACTGTCTACTGGTGTATGGTCTACTGCTGTATGGTCTACTGGTGTATGGTCTACTGGTGTATGGTCTACTGGTGTATGGTCTACTGGTGTATGGTCTACTGCTGTATGGTCTACTGGTGTATGGTCTACTGCTGTATGGTCTACTGGTGTATGGTCTACTGGTGTATGGTGTATGGTCTACTGGTGTATGGTCTACTGGTGTATGGTCTACTGCTGTATGGTCTACTGTGTGGTACTGCTGTATGGTCTACTGCTGTATGGTCTACTGGTCTACTGGTGTATGGTCTACTGGTGTATGGTCTACTGGTGTATGGTCTACTGGTGTATGGTCTACTGGTGTATGGTCTACTGGTGTATGGTCTACTGGTCTACTGGTGTATGGTCTACTGGTGTATGGTCTACTGGTCTACTGGTGTATGGTCTACTGGTGTATGGTCTACTGGTGTATGGTCTACTGCTGTATGGTCTACTGGTGTATGGTCTACTGCTGTATGGTCTACTGGTGTATGGTCTACTGGTCTACTGCTGTATGGTCTACTGGTGTATGGTCTACTGGTGTATGGTCTACTGGTGTATGGTCTACTGGTCTACTGGTGTATGGTCTACTGGTGTATGGTCTACTGGTCTACTGGTGTATGGTCTACTGGTGTATGGTCTACTGGTGTATGGTCTACTGGTGTATGGTCTACTGGTGTATGGTCTCTACTGGTGTATGGTCTACTGCTGTATGGTCTACTGGTGTATGGTCTACTGGGTGTATGGTCTACTGCTGTATGCTGTCTACTGCTGTATGGTCTACTGGTGTCTACTGGTGTATGGTCTACTGGTCTACTGCTGTATGGTCTACTGATCTACTGTGTATGGTCTACTGGTGTATGGTCTACTGGTGTATGGTCTACTGGTGTATGGTCTACTAATGGTCTACTACTGCTGTATGGTCTACTGCTGTATGGTCTACTGATCTACTGGTGTATGGTCTACTGGGTCTACTGGTCTATGGTCTACTGATCTACTGGTGTATGGTCTACTGGTGTATGGTCTACTGGTGTATGGTCTACTGCTGTATGGTCTACTGCTGTATGGTCTACTGGTCTACTGCTGTATGGTCTACTGGTGTATGGTCTACTGGTCTACTGCTGTATGGTCTACTGGTGTATGGTCTACTGGTCTACTGGTCTACTGGTGTATGGTCTACTGGTGTATGGTCTACTGGTGTATGGTCTACTGGTGTATGGTCTACTGCTGTATGGTCTACTGGTCTACTGCTGTATGGTCTACTGGTGTATGGTCTACTGGTCTACTGGTGTATGGTCTACTGCTGTATGGTCTACTGGTCTACTGGTCTACTGGTGTATGGTCTACTGGGTGTATGGTCTACTGGTGTATGGTCTACTGGTGTATGGTCTACTGGTGTATGGTCTACTGGTCTACTGGTGTATGGTCTACTGGTGTATGGTCTACTGGTCTACTGCTGTATGGTCTACTGGTCTACTGCTGTATGGTCTACTGGTGTATGGTCTACTGGTGTATGGTCTACTGGTGTATGGTCTACTGGTGTATGGTCTACTGGTGTATGGTCTACTGGTGTATGGTCTACTGGTCTACTGGTGTATGGTCTACTGGTGTATGGTCTACTGGTGTATGGTCTACTGGTGTATGGTCTACTGGTCTACTGGTGTATGGTCTACTGGTGTATGGTCTACTGCTGTATGGTCTACTGGTCTACTGCTGTATGGTCTACTGGTGTATGGTCTACTGGTGTATGGTCTACTGGTGTATGGTCTACTGGTGTATGGTCTACTGGTCTACTGCTGTATGGTCTACTGCTGTATGGTCTACTGGTCTACTGGTGTATGGTCTACTGGTGTATGGTCTACTGATCTACTGGTGTATGGTCTACTGGTGTATGGTCTACTGGTGTATGGTCTACTGCTGTATGGTCTACTTGTGTATGGTCTACTGATCTACTGCTGTATGGTCTACTGGTGTATGGTCTACTGGTCTACTGGTCTACTGGTGTATGGTCTACTGGTGTATGGTCTACTGGTGTATGGTCTACTGGTGTATGGTCTACTGCTGTATGGTCTACTGGTCTACTGCTGTATGGTCTACTGGTGTATGGTCTACTGGTCTACTGGTGTATGGTCTACTGGTGTATGGTCTACTGGTGTATGGTCTACTGGTGTATGGTCTACTGGTGTATGGTCTACTGGTGTATGGTCTACTGGTGTATGGTCTACTGGTCTACTGGTGTATGGTCTACTGGTGTATGGTCTACTGGTGTATGGTCTACTGGTCTACTGCTGTATGGTCTACTGTGTCTATGGTATGGTCTACTGGTCTACTGGTGTATGGTCTACTGGTGTATGGTCTACTGGTGTATGGTCTACTGGTCTACGGTGTATGGTCTACTGGGTGTATGGTCTACTGGTGTATGGTCTACTGCTGTATGGTCCTACTGGTGTATGGTCTACTGGTGTATGGTCTACTGGTGTATGGTTCTACTGGTGTATGGTCTACTGCTGCTGTATGGTCTACTGGTCTACTGCTGTAGGGTCTACTGGTCTACTGGTCTACTGGTCTTTTCACTAGTTTAGGAATTAATTGATTTTGTACACGTGGATGCTTGAGACCTCCCTCTAAACACCTAACCTAAATCTAACCTCTGTGTCCAGATCAATAATGGTATTATACTACAGTCAGCCTGCTTCTGTCTAGGACTCTACACTCCAACTTAACTTGACCTAACCTGAACCTACCCTGACCTCTTTGTCTCCAGGTTCAATAAAGGTCTCATAGCAACAACCGACTAGTCTACTAAGACCTGTCTCTACACTCCAGCTTAACCCTCCTTGTCTTCAGGGTTGACGTGTTTCTGCTCGACCCGCTCAGTTTTTCCACCACAAAACACCAGAAAATGGCCAAAAAGAGTAGAACCAGTTCACTTGCTTTTTTTTCACTATGAATTGACTATTAGATGTTCAATATTTCCCCCGACTCTAGCGCGTTGGAAGTCTAGCCCCCGTGTAGTTCAGTTAGCCCCCGTGTAGCTCAGTTAGCCCCCGTGTGTAGCTCCAGTTAGCCCCCCGTGTAGTTCAGTTAGCCCCCGTGTAGTTCAGTTAGCCCCCGTGTATTTTCAGTTAGCCCCCGTGTAGTTCAGTTAGCCCCCGTGGTAGTTCAGTTAGCCCCCGTGTAGCTCAGTTAGCCCCCGTGTAGCTCAGTTAGCCCCTGTGTAGCTCAGTTGGTAGAGCATGGCGCTTGCAACGCCATGGTTGTGGGTTCGTTTTCCCACGGGGGGGGGGCAGTATAAAAATGTATGCATTCACTAACTGTAAGTCGCTCTGGATAAGAGCGTCTGCTAAATGACTAAAATATAAATGTTAAATGTTAAAACGAGCGTTTCGTTCATCTGACAGGTTGACCTTGAGATGTGGAATCATTAATCACATGAAAATAAATAATCATCTTCAGAAATTACTTTGTCAAAGCAACAAAACAACTAGGGCTTTACAATGATGGTGAAAACTTGGAGGAATGTTGGAGTTCAGTGGGTTAAAATCTTCCTGGAGGCACATGTCAAAATGCAGAATTTTAGCACTTTAGCAAGTATTTTGTTTTCATATTAAAAAATCAGATTGATGGAATTCTCAATGTGGTCTATATTAAAAGGCACTTCATTTAATATAACAGGCTTTTAAAATTTAAATATTGGTGCACAATTTCTACTTAAAATATCAGAGGGATGCAAACGGCTGTACTGCCTCTGTGTCTGTAGGGCCATAACCGTATCATCGCCTACAGCCGGCCCGTCTACTTCTGCCTGTGCTGTGTGTTGATCTGGGTGTTGGACTATGGCAGTGACAGGACCGGCTCGGCCCGGTTCACCCTGTTACGGCGTCGCCCTCACCAGCTCCCTGGTTTCTCTCCTCTGCCAGGGACCTGGTCATAGGTGAGACCATACTACTCGATATAACAACCGTCTGGTGGGTTGGATCTCTTTTAGCCCACAAGGGGCTAATCTTCCACAAATGTTTTTTTTTTTTTTTTTTTTGTTCTGTAAAACATGAAACACTGTTTTTTTTTTTTTTTTTTTTTTTGTTTTGCTGAATGTTTTGGCTATGTTGACATAGTTTGTGGTCATATGAAGTGGGCTTTTAGTAAATTCTGTTCCTGTTTTGCTTCCTGTTTTGTTTCTCTGTAGTGTTCACTCTGTGCTTTCCTATCGTGTTCTTCGTGGGGCTCCTCCCCCAGGTCAACACCTTCGTCATGTACCTCTTTGAGCAGCTGGATATCCACGTGTTCGGGGGGAACGGTCAGTGAATAAATAAAATATATATTAAATACATATACAGCCACACTGTACACATATTACAATGCAGATGCTCTCTGCTGTCTCACTCTGCTGTCTCTTTGACCTTTTTTTGTAAGTTGTGGGCAACTTAAACACCTCGTTTACACATTCTGACATGATTCACAATGAGAGATAATGCTGGTTTTGAGTTTTGCAACCAAATGTCAAACACTATCGGGTCTGATGTGGAGAAGTGATGCTCTCTCTGCTCTCCCCCCCCCCCCCTCCCCCCCACAGCCTCCACCAGCCTTCTGTCATCCCTCTACAGTGTCGTTCGTAGTGTGGTCACCGTGGCCCTTCTCTATGGCCTCTGTTACGGGGCCCTGAAGGTCAGTCAGAACTAACCTCTGATCCCTGAGCTGTTGTCTGTGTTCCGTGGTTCTAATGTCTCTAACCCCTGTATGTTCCTCTATCTAACAGGAGACCTGGGGAACCGCAGCACATCCCGGTGTTGTTCTCTGTGTTCTGTGGCCTCCTGGTGGCGGTCTCCTACCATCTGAGCCGGCAGAGCAGCGACCCCTCTGTACTGATGTGAGTCTATCCTACAGGACCGGTCCATCTGTCTGGCAGCCATTTTTATATAACTACACTATTCTCTGGGACTTGTGACATGCTACCCTTGACAACTGTAGCGTTTACCAGTGGTTTGGGTTGTATTTCCACTTACCCCATTGGCTTTTCTCTTTCTATAGTTCCTTGGTGCATTCCAAGCTTCTGCCCAACCTGAAAGACAAGAACACAGAAGACCCACTGTCAGAGGGTGCAGGACCCCTTTACCTGAGAAGCTCAGGGGCTCTGTGGTGAGTAGTTAGTAAGTTAGTTAGTTAGTTAGTTTGTCAGAGGTGCAGGACCCTTTACCTGGAGAAGCTCAGGGGCTCTGTGGTGAGTAGTTAGTTAGTTAGTTGTCAGAGGTGCAGGACCCTTACCTAAGAAAGCTCAGGGGCACTGTGATTAGTAGTTAGTTTAGTTAGTTAGTTAGTTAGTTTACAGTGCCTTCAGAAAATTTCACACCACTTGACATTTTGTTGTGTTACAGCCTGAATTTAAAAATTGATTACATTTGAGATTTTGTGTCACTGGCCTATAAAACGAGCACACAGCCATGCAATATCCCGTAGACAAAACATTGGCAGTAGAATGGAGGGTTAGAGACAGAGAGGAGGGAGGGTTAGAGACGAGAGAGGAGGGAGGGTTAGAGACAGAGAGAGGGAGGGTTAGAGAGGAGGGGAGGGTTAGAGAGGAGGAGGGAGGGGTTAGAGACAGAGAGGAGGGAGGGTTAGAGACAGAGAGGAGGGAGGGTTAGAGAGGAGGGAGGGTTAGAGACGGAGAGAGGGAGGGTTAGAGACAGAGAGGAGGGAGGGTTAGAGAGAGAGGAGGGTTTAGAGACGGAGAGGAGGGAGGGTTAGAGACACAGAGAGGAGGGAGGGTTAGACGGAGGAGGGAGGGTTAGAAGACGGAGAGGAGGGAGGGTTAGAGACAGAGAGGAGGGGGAGGGTTAGGAGAGGCGGAGAGAGGAGGGAGGGTTAGAGACGGAGAGGAGGGAGGGTTAGAGGGACAGAGAGAGGAGGGAGGGGTTAGAGACGGAGAGGAGGGAGGGTTAGAGACGGAGAGGAGGGAGGGTTAGAGACGGAGAGGAGGAGAGGTTAGAGACAGAGAGGAGGGAGGGTTAGAACAGAGAGGAGGGAGGGTTAGAGACGGAGAGGAGGGAGGGTTAGAGACGGAGAGGAGGGAGTGTTTAGAGACGGAGAGGAGGGGGGTGTTAGAGACAGAGAGGAGGGAGGGTTAGAGACAGAGAGGAGGGAGGGTTAGAGACGGAGAGGAGGGAGGGTTAGAGACGGAGAGGAGGGAGAGTTAGAGAGAGGAGAGGAGGGAGGGTTAGAGACGGAGGAGAGGGAGGAGTTAGAGAGGAGGGAGGGTTAAGAGACAGAGAGGAGGGAGGGTTAGAGACAGAGAGGAGGGAGGGTTAGAGACAGAGAGGAGGGAGGGTTTAGAGGGAGGGAGGAGAGGAGGGAGGGTTAGAGACAGAGAGGAGGGAGGGTTAGAGACAGAGGGAGGGAGGGTTAGAGACAGAGGAGGGAGGGTTAGAGACAGAGGAGGGAGGGTTAGAGACAGAGGAGGGAGGGTTAGAGACAGAGAGAGGGGGGTTAGAGACAGAGAGGAGGGAGGGTTAGAGACAGAGAGGAGGGAGGGTTAGAGACAGAGGAGGGAGGGTTAGAGACAGAGGAGGGAGGGTAGAGGACAGAGGAGGGAGGGTTAGAGACAGAGAGGAGGAGAGAGGAGGACAGAGAGGAGGGAGGGTTAGAGACAGAGAGGAGGGAGGGTTAGAGACGGAGAGGAGGGAGGGTTAGAGACAGAGAGGAGGGAGGGTTAGAGAGGAGGGAGGGTTAGAGACAGAGAGGAGGGAGGGTTTAGAGACAGAGAGGAGGGAGGGTTAGAGACAGAGAGGAGGGAGGGTTAGAGACAGAGGAGGGAGGGTTAGAGACAGAGAGGAGGGAGGGTTAGAGAGGAGGGAGGGTTAGAGAGAGAGAGGAGGGAGGGTTAGAGACAGAGAGGAGGGAGGGGTAATAGAGAAGGAGGGAGGGTTGAGAGAGAGAGAGGAGGGAGGATTAGAGAGGAATTTTTTAGAGACAGAGAGGAGGGAGAGACTGAGAGGAGGAGGGAGAGATGAGAGGAGGGAGAGGAGGGAGGAGGGAGGGTTAGAGACGGAGAGGAGGGAGGGTTAGAGACGGAGAGGAGGGAGGGTTAGAGAGGAGGGAGGGTTAGAGACGGAGAGGAGGGAGGGTTAGAGACAGAGAGGAGGGAGGGTTAGAGAGGAGGAGGGAGGGTTAGAGACAGGAGGGAGGGAAGAGACGAAGAGAGGAGGGAGGGTTAGAGAGAAGGAGGAGAGGGTTAGAGGACAGGAGAGGAGGGGAGGGAGGAGAGAGAAGAGAGGAGGAGGGTTAGAGAACAGAGAGGAAGGAGGGTTAGAGACAGAGAGGAGGGAGGGGAGTTAGAGAAGGGAGAGAGAGAAGGAGGGAGGAGTTAGAGAGGAGAGGAGGGAGGGTTAGAGAGGGAGGAGGGAGGGTTCTAGACGAGAGAGGAGGGAGGGTTAGAGACAGAGAGGAGGAGACGGAGAGGTTAGAGAGAGAGAGGGAGGGTTAGAGACGGAGGAGGAGGAGGGGAGGGAGAAGGTTAGAAGAAGAGGAGTAGAGAGAAGGGGCAGAGAGGACTAGAGAGAGGGGGAGGGTTAGAGACAGAGAGGAGGTGGGGTGAGGAGAGAGAGAGAGAGGAGGGAGGAGGTCTAGAGAGAGAGAGAGAGGAGGGAGAAAAGGGAGGGAAGAGAGGGAGGGAAAAGAGGGAGAGAGGAGGCAAGGGTTAGAGACGGAGAGAAGGGAGGTTAGAGAGGAGAGGAGGGAGGGTTGAGAGAGGAGAGGAGGGAGGAGAGGAGACGGAGAGGAGGAGAGGGTTAGAGACGGAGGAGAGGAGGGTTAGAGACAGAGAGGAGGGAGAGGGTTAGAGACGGAGAGGAGGGAGGTTAGAGACAGAGAGGAGGGAGGGAGAGACAGAGAGGAGGGAGGGAGAGAGAGGGAGAGGAGGGAGGTTGAGAGACGGAGAAGAGGGAGGGAGGAGGGGGGAGAGAGAGAGTGGAGGGTTAGAGAAGAGAGAGAGGAGAGGGTTAGAGAGAAGGAGAGGAGGGAGGGTTAGAGACGGAGAGGAGCAGAGGGAGGGTTAGAGAAGGAGAGGAGAGAGGGTTAGAGACGGAGAGGAGGGGGGTTAGAGAGAGGAGAGAGGAGGGAGAGAAGGAGGAGAGGACAGAGAGAGAGGAGGAGGGTTAGAGAGAGAGAGGAGGAGGGTTAGAGACAGAGAGGAGGGAAGGAGAGAGAATGAGAGGAGGGAGGGTTAGAGAGAGAGAGGAGGAGAGGGTTAGAGACGGAGAGAGAGAAAGGTTTAGAGACGGAGAGAGAGAGAGGAGAGAGTAGAGGAGAGAGAGAGAGAGGGTTAGAGAGAGAGGAGAGAGAGAGAGAGAGGAGAGAGAGAGAGAGAGGAGGGAGGTTAGAGAGAGAGGAGGGAGGGAGAGAGAGAGAGGAGGGAGGGTTAGAGACGGAGAGGAGGGAGGGTTTAGAGAGAGAGAGGAGGGGGGTTAGAGAGAGAGAGGAGGGAGGGAGAGAGACAGAGAGGAGGGAGGGGTTAGAGAGAGAGGGAGGAGGGTTAGAGACAGAGAGGAGGGAGGGTTAGAGAGAGAGAGGAGGAGAGGTTAGAGAGACGGAGAGGAGGGAAGTTAGAGAGACAGAGAGGAGGGAGGGTAGAGAGACGGAGGAGGAGGGAGGGTTAGAGACAGAGAGAGGAGAGGGTTTAGAGAGAGAGGAGGGAGGGTTAGAGAGAGAGAGGAGGGAGGGTTAGAGACGAGAGAGGAGGGAGGGTTAGAGACAGAGAGAGAGAGGGAGGGTTAGAGACAGAGAGGAGAGAGGGAGGAGAGAGAGAGGAGGGAGGGGTTAGAGAGGAGGAGGAGGGTTAGAGAGAGAGAGAGGAGAAGGAGTAGAGAGACAGAGAGGAGGGAGGGTTAGAAAGAGGAGGGAGAGCAGAAGAGGGAGGGTTAGAGGAGAGAGGAGGGAGGGTTAGAGACAGGAGAGGAGGAGAGGTTAGAGGACAGAGAGGCAGAGGGAGGGTTAGAGGAGAGAGGAGGGAGGGTTAGAGAGGGAGAGGAGGGAGGGTTAGGACGGAGAGAGGAGAGGGTTAGAAGGAGAGGAGGGAGGGTTAGAGACAGAGAGAGGAGGGAGAGACAGAGAGGAGGAGGGAAGAGAGGAGAGGAGAGAGTTAGAGAGGAGGAGGAGAGAGAGAGAGAGAGGAGGGTTAGAGAGAGGAGAGGAGGAGGGTTAGAGAGAGAGAGGAGGAGAGGGTTAGAGAGGAGGAGGGAGGGTTAGAGACAGAGAGGAGAGGAGAGTTAGGAGAGACGGAGAGGGAGGGAGGGTTAGAGACAGAGAGGAGGGAGAGTAGAGAGAGGAGGGAGGGTTAGAGAGGAGGAGAGAGGTTAGAGAGGAGGAGGGTTAGACAGGAGAGGGAGGAGATGAGAGGGATGGGAAGGGAGGGGGTAGAGAGGAGAGAGGAGGGAGAGAGAGAGAGAGGAGGGAGAGAGAGAGACAGAGAGGAAGAGAGGGTTAGAGAGGGAGAGGAGGGAGACAGTAGAGACGGAGAGAGAGGGAGGGAGAGAGGAGAGAGAGGAGAGGAGGAGAAAGGAGAGAGAGGAGGGAGGGTTAGAGACAGAGAGGAGGGAAAGGTGAGAGAAGGGAGAAGAGGAGGGAGGGTTAGAGAGGAGGGAGGGAGAGGGGAGAGAGAGAGAGAGGAGGGAGGGTTAGAGAGAGGAGGAGGGAGGGAAGAGAGACAGAGGAAGGAGGGTTAGAGAGAGAGAGGAGGGAGGGAGAGAGGGGGAGAGGAGGGAGGGTTAGAGAGGAGAGGAGGGGGTTAGAGACAGAGAGGAGGGAGGGTTAGAGACAGAGAGGGAGGGAGGGTTAGAGACAGAGAGAAGAGGGTTAGAGACAGAGGAGGGAGGGTTAGAGACAGAGAGGAGGGAGGGAGGAGAAGAGGAGAGGGAGGGTTAGAGAGGAGGGAGGGAGAGAGAGACAGGAGGAGGGAGAGAGAGAGACGGAGAGGGAGGAGGTTAGAGAGGAGGGAGGGTTAGAGACAGAGAGGAGGGAGAAGAGAGAGAGAGAGGAGGGAGGGAGGAGACAGAGAGGAGGGAGGGAGAGAGACGGAGAGGAGGGAGGGTTAGAGACGGAGAGGAGGGAGAGAGAGAGAGAGAGGAGGGAGAGAGGGTTAGAGAGGAGAGGAGGAGAGAGGAGAGGAGGGAGAGAGGGAGAGAGGGAGGGAGGAAGAGAAGGAGAGGAGGGAGGGTTAGAGACGGAGAGGAGGGAGAAGTTAGAGACGGAGAGGAGGGAGGGTTAGAGACGGAGAGGAGGGAGGGTTAGAGAGAGAGGAGGGAGGGGATTAGAGACGGAGAGGAGAGAGGGAGAGAGAGAGAGAGAGGGGAGAGAGGGTTAGAGAGGAGGGAGAGGAGGGTTAGAGACAGAGAGGAGGGAGGGTTAGAGACGGAGAGGAGGGAGGGTTAGAGACAGAGAGGAGGGAGGGTTAGAGAGAGAGAGGAGGGAGGGTTAGAGACGGAGAGGAGGGAGGGTTAGAGACAGAGAGGAGGGAGGGTTAGAGACGGGAGAGGAGGGTTAGAGAGGGAGGAGAGGGAGAGACGGAGAGGAGGAGGGTTAGAGACAGAGAGGAGGGAGGGTTAGAGACAGAGAGGAGGGAGGGTTAGAGACGGAGAGGAGGGAGGGTTAGAGAGGAGCGGGGAGGGTTAGAGACGGAGAGGAGGGAGGGTTAGAGACAGAGAGGAGGGAGGGAGGGTTAGAGAAGGGGAGGAGGGAGGGAGGGTTAGAGACAGAGAGGAGGGAGGGTTAGAGACGGAGAGGAGGGAGGGTTAGAGACAGAGAGGAGGGAGGGTTAGAGACGGAGAGAGGAGGGTTAGAGACGGAGAGAGGGAGGGTTAGAGAGGAGGGAGGGAGGGGTAGAGACAGAGAGGAGGAGGGTTAGAGACAGAGAGGAGGGAGGGTTAGAGACAGAGAGGAGGGAGGGTTAGAGACGGAGAGGAGGGAGGGTTAGAGACGGAGAGGAGGGAGGGTTAGAGACGGAGAGGAGGGAGGGTTAGAGACGGAGAGGAGGGAGGGTTAGAGACAGAGAGGAGGGAGGGTTAGAGAGGAGGAGGGAGGGTTAGAGAGGAGGGAGGGAGGGTTAGAGACAGAGGAGGGAGGGTTAGAGACAGATTGGTGCATTCAACTTATGATAGCCAGTCGGACAACCACTTCTATTTTTTTTTAATGGGGAGGGTGTGGTAGGGAGGGGGGCAGAAAGATTACTTTATACTATTCCAGGTATTCCTTAAAGAGGTGGGGTTTCAAGTGTCTCTGGAAGGTGGTCAGTGACTCCGCTGTCCTGTCGTCGTGGGGGAGCTTGTTCCACCATTGGGGTGCCAGAGCAGCGAATAGCTTTGACTTGGCTGAGCGGGAACTGTGAGGGGGGCTAGCAGACCAGAGTTGGATGAACGTAGTACCCTCGTTTGGGTGTAGGGTCTGATCAGAGCCTGAAGGTAAGGAGGTGCCGTTCCCCTCACAGCTCCGTAGGCAAGCACCATGGTCTTTGTAGTAGATGCAAGCCTCAACTGGAAGCCAGTGGAGTGTGCGGAGGAGCTGGGGTGACATGAGAGAACTTGGGAAGGTTGAACACCAGACGGGCTGCAGCGTTCTGGATAAGTTTGTTTTTTGTAGGGGTTTAATGGCACAGGCAGGGAGCCCAGCCAACAGCGAGTTGCAGTAATCCATACGGGAGCTTTCTGTGTAAGGTAGGGTCGTACTCTGCGAATGTTGTAGAGCATGAACCTGCAGGATCGGGGTCACCGCTTTGATGTTAGCGGAGAACGACAGGGTGTTGTCCAGGGTCACACCAAGGTTCTTTGCACTCTGGGAGGAGGACACAATGGAGTTGTCAACCATGATGGCGAGATCATGGAGCGGGCAGTCCTTCCCGGGAGGAAGAGCAGCTCCGTCTTGCCGAGGTTCAGCTTTGAGGTGGTGATCCGACATCCACACTGATATGTCTGCCAGACATGCAGAGATGCGATTCGCCACCTGGTTATCAGAAGGGGGAAAGGAGAAAATTAATTGTGTGTCGTCTGCGTAGCAATGATTTGAGAGACCATGTGAGGATATGACAGAGCCAAGTTACTTGGTGTATAGAGAGAATAGGAGAGGGCCTAGAACTGAGCCCTGGGGACACCAGTGGTGAGAGCACGTGGTGCGGAGACAGATTTCTCGCCACGCCACCTGGTAGGAGTGACCTGTCAGGTAGGACGCAATCCAAGAGTGAGCAGCGCCGGAGATGCCCAACTCGGAGAGGGTGGAGAGGAGGATCTGATGGTTCACAGTATCAAAGGCAGCAGATAGGTCTAGAACAGGGTTCTTCAATTCCGGTCCTGGGGGGCCGAAACACCTCTGTTTTTCATCCTCTCCTTCTAATCAGGGGCTAATTCAGACCTGGGACACCAGGTGAGTGCAATTAACTACCAGGTAGAAATAAAAAACGGAAGTGTTTCAGCCCCTCCAGGACCGAATTGAAGAACCCTGGTCTAGAAGATAAGAGCAGAGGAGAGAGAGTTAGCTTTAGCAGTGCAGAGAGCCTCCGTGACACAGAGAAGAGCAGTCTCAGTTGAATGACCAGTCTTGAAACCTGACTGGTTTGGATCAAGAAGGTCATTCTGAGAGAGATAGCAGGAGAGTTGGCTAGAGACAGCACGCTCAAGAGTTTTGGAGAGAAAAGAAAGAAGGGATACTGGTCTGTAGTTGTTGACATCGGAGGGATCGAGTGTAGTTTTTTTTTTTAGGAGGGGTGCAACTCTCGCTCTCTTGAAGACGGAAGGGACATAGCCAGCAGTCAAGGATGAGTTGATGAGCGAGGTGAGGTAAGGGAGAAGGTCTCCGGAAATGGTCTGGAGAAGAGAGGAGGAGGGGATAGGGTCAAGCGGCAGGTTGTTGGGCGGGCCGGCCGTCACAAGTCGCAAGATTTCATCTGGAGAGAGAGGGGGAGAAAGAAGTAAAAGCATAGGCTAGGGAGTGTGAGCAGGACCAGCGGTGTCATTTGACTTAATAAATGAGGACCGGATGTCGTCAACCCTCTTTTCAAAATGGTTGACGAAGTCATCCACAGAGAGGGAGGAGGAGGATTCAGCAGGGAGGAGAAGGTGGCAAAGAGCTTCCTAGGGTTAGAGGCAGAGGCTTGAAATTTAGAGTGGTAGAAAGTGGCTTTAGCAGCAGAAACAGAGGAAGAGAATGTAGAGAGGAGGGAGTGAAAAGATGACAGGTTCGCAGGGAGTCTAGTTTTCCTCCATTTCCGCTCGGCTGCCAGGAGCCGTGTTCTGTGAGCTCGCGATGAGTCGTCAAGCCACGGAGCAGGAGGGGAGGACCGAGCCGGCCGGGAGGATAGGGGACATAGAGAGTCAAAGGATGCAGAAAGGGAGGAGAGGAGGCAGAATCAGGAGATCGGAGGGAGAAGGATTTAGCAGAGGGAAGAGATGATAGGATGGAAGAGGAGAGAGTAGCGGGAGAGAGAGAGCGAAGGTTGCGACGGCCACATTACCATCTGAGTAGGGGCAGAGTGAGTAGTGTTGGAGGTGAGCGAGAGAGAAAGGATACGAAGTAGTGGTCGGAGACTTGGAGGGGAGTTGCAGTGAGATTAGTAGAAGAACAACATCTAGTAAAGATGAGGTCAAGCGTGTATTGCCTGCCTTGTGAGTAGGGGGGGACGGTGGGAGGGTGAGGTCAAAAGAGGAAAGGACTGGAAAGAAGGAGGCAGAGAGAAATGAGTCAAAGGCAGACGTAGGGAGGTTAAAGTCACCCAGAACTGTGAGGGGTGAGCCATCCTCAGGAAAGGAACTTATCAAGGCGTCAAGCTCATTGATGAACTCTCCAAGGGAACCTGGAGGGCTATAAATGATAAGGATGTTAAGCTTGAATGGGCTAGTGACTGTGACCGCATGGAATTCAAATGAGGAGATAGACAGATGGGTCAGGGGAAAAAAGAGAGAATGTCCACTTGGGAGAGATGAGGATTCCTGTGCCACCACCCCGCTGACCAGATGCTCTCGGGGTATGCGAGAACACATGATCAGACGAGGAAAGAGCAGTAGGAGTAGCAGTGTTTTCTGTGGTAATCCATGTTTCCGTCAGCGCCACGAGGTTGAGGGACTGGAGGGTAGCATAGGCTGAGATGAAACTCTGCCTTGTTGGCTGCAGAACCGCAGTTCCAGAGGCTGCCAGAGACCTGGAACTCCACGTGGGTCGTGCGTGCAGGGACCACCAGATTAGAGTGGCAGCAGCCACGCGGTGTGAGGCGTTTGTATGGCCTGTGCAGAGAGGAGAGAACAGGGATAGACAGACACATAGTTGACAGGCTACAGAAAAGGCTACAATAATGCAAAGGAGATCGGAATGAAATTAAACTAAACATCTGGGAAAGCGAGAGAGCGGGGCCTCCCTCACTTACGTTTCACTGAAACTCTCAAATATAACTCTCCCAACTTCCACTTTAGAAATTATATTTGTTGTAAACTACACGGTTCAATGTTTTCTAGGAATAGACTCTAACTTAGTTTATTCAGCTAGCTAACTTGGTACAGTATTCTTCCGTGAAAACCGCCCAGGGCCGCCCATGCCATAGCTAACTAGCATGCTAGCTTCCAATAAACACGGTTTAGCACCAATACTCGGTTACAACAAACTACCAATAGTGTGTTAACACGCTAAACGGATCATTCGTGTCCGTGTCTAACGTTGTGTAAAGTTTTGGGGTTAGTTTTGACAGTTTTAGTGAGTACGTCGTCAACTTATTCAGCCAGTTAGTTTAGTTAGTTAGCTAGAATAGTTAGCATAGCCATTGCTCTCTGTCAACGAACCAACCCCTCCTCCCACGGTATGAAACACACAGAGAGAGCCAAGCTAATGTTAACTAGTCACCCATGTCTTGAATTCCTTTTGAACGACTCTGGTTACCCGTATGTAAAAATACATGTAGGTTATAACTTACCCTTAGTAGCTACTGTTAGCTAGTTAAGTGTAAAGCTAGCTACTGAATCGACTCAGCCAGTTCGCGTCTGTTCGCTAGGTCGTTCCAGCTATTGTTTAGTAGCTATCCAGGTAGCAACAAGCTAGCTACATTTCGAGTACAGTAGCTACTAACTACCTAACGTTAACGCTTCAGATAATGAGGTTAGAAAAACAGCTTAATGGTAGGTAGCTAGCTGGCATAATTACAGGTGCTCTTCATTACAGGTAATGTATCTAGGCTGTAGGCCAAGGATGTTGATGTGTAATTCCAAACCTTACTGTTCTGATGTCAGGCATCAATATCAACCACCTCTGGTTCTCGCCTGGTCCCAGATCTGTTTGTGTGTTGGATCAGTTTGTCTGTCTGTATGTCCTCTCCTAACCGTCCTCCTGTCTGTCCCCCAGAGTGAGCGTCTTCATTCCGACCTGATCATCTGCGTCGTCATCGCTGTCCTCTACTTCGCCGTCCACGTCAGCACCATGTTTCATCGTTTCTGCAGGTACAGAACAGTAGAGCTCTGCCACGTTCTGCAGGTACAGAACAGTAGAGCTCTGCCACGTTCTGCAGGTACAGAACAGTAGAGCTCTGCCACGTTCTACAGGTACAGTGGGGTTCCCTCTGCCTACCAGGTGTACACCTGATCACCATCTCTTGCCGTTGTGCCCTTGAGCAAGGCACTAAACTGCTTTGGTGGCGTTGCAGTGTTCCTGGGTTTCCAACCTCTTGGTGTGTTTTTTGTGTGTGTGTGTCTCGGGCAGTTGAGCTGAAAGCAAAATGCCTGATAAGAAAATTTGACAAAGTATAATTTTTCTTCTATCACATGATTAACATCTTTAACTCATCTCTCTCTCCTTCCCCCTCTCTCTCTCTCTCTCTCTCTCTCTCTCTCTCTCTCCCCTTCTCTCTCTCTCTCTCTCCCCCCCCCCCCTCTCTCTCTCTCTCTCTCTCTCCTTCCCCCTCTCTCTCTCTACTTCCCCCCCTCTCTCTCTCTCTCTCTCCTTCCCCCTCTCTCTCTTCTCTCTCTCTCTCTCCTTCCCCCCCCTCTCTCTCTCTCCTTCCCCCCCTCTCTCTCTCCCCCCCTATCTCTCTCCTCCCCCCCTATCGCTCTCTTTCCCCCTCTCTCTCTCCTCTCTCTCTTTCTCCTTCTCTCTCTCTCTCCTTCCCCCTTCTCTCTCTCTCTCTCTCTCTCTCTCTCTCTGCCTCTCTCTCTCTCTCTCCTCTCTCTCTCTCTCTCTCCTCTCTCTCTCTCTCCTTCCTCTCTCTCTCTCTTCTCTCCTCTCTCTCTCTCTCTCTCTCTCTCTCTCTCTCTCTCTCCTTCCTCTCTCTCTCCTCTCTCTCTCTCTCCTCTCTCTCTCTCTCTCTCTCTCTCTCATTCTCTCTCTCTCCCTCTCTCCTTCTCTCTCTCTCTCCTTCTCCCTCTTTCTCTCTCCTTCTCCCTCCCTCTCTCTCTCGCTCTCGAATCCTCCCCCTCCTCACTCTCCTCCTCTCTCTCTCCTCCCCCTCTCTCTCCTCCCTCTCTCTCTCTCCTCCCCCTCTCTCCTCTCCTCCCCTCTCCCTCCCGTCCCTGTATACCACCCCAGCCGTTCCTGAGCTACGTGCTGTACTCTCTACTGGGGGCCGTGGGCCTGCTAACACACACTACCTGCTGCCACAAGTCCGCAAGCAGCTGCCCTGGTACTGCTTCTCACACACCCACTGCTCAAGACCAAGGAGTACTACCAGTTCGAGGTCAGAGGTCAGTCACCCCAAATACCAAACTGGATTGGTGGAAATTGTCTTTCCTGCTGTCAGTAAAAAATATTAGGGGCCAGTTTACCTGACCTAGATTAAGCCTATCCAGGACCACAACGCATGTTCAATGGCGTATCATTTCAAAGTGCTTTTAGGTCCAGGAGTAGGCTTAGTCTGGGGAACTAGTCCAATGTGTAATAGTTTATTATCACAACATAGCAGAGTGGCTAACTGACTGACCCAAACCCTTTGTTGTGTTGTTTGTTTGTAGGCGTGGCCCATGTGATGTGGTTTGAGAAGCTCCATGTGTGGCTGTTGTTCTTCGAGAAGAATATTCTGTATCCCCTGGTCATCCTCAACGTGCTGAGTGGCAGTGCCAGGGAACTGGCCAGTCCCAGGAAACTGGACATTGAGTGAGTCCTGTACCTGTTCTTTATCTGAAATGCTACCCTATACTCTAGCGTACTGCTTGTGACCAGGGCTCATAGGACGCTATATAGGGAATGGAGGAGAGGTCTTCAAGGGTCCAAAAAGTTGGACCTGTTACGAAATAGATACGCGATATGATTTTAAAAAAAGCGGTACCTGAGCATCAAGTCTAGGTCCAAAATTCTCCTTAACAGCTTCTACCCCTAAGCCATAAGACTGCTGAACAATTAATCAAATGGCCGCCCGGACTATTTACATTGACCCCCCCCTTTGTTTTTACACTTCTGCAACTTGCTGTTTATTATCTATGCATAGTGCACTTGCTTTACCCCTATCTACTGTTTACTATTACCTTGACTAACCTGTACCCCCGCACATTGACTCGGTACCCGGTACCCCCTGTATATAGCCTCATTATTGTTATTTTATTGTGTTACTTTGTATTTAATTTTTTACTTCAGTTTATTTAGTAAATATTTATTGAACTGCATTGTTGGTTAAGGGCTTGTAAGTAAGCATTTCACGGTAAGGTCTACACCTGTTGTATTCGGCGCATGTGACAATAAAAAACATTTGATTTGATTTTATGGCTCCGAGACAGGATTGTGTCGAGGCACAGATCTGGGTAAGGTACGATAACATTTCTGCAGCATTGAAGGTCTCCAAGAACACAGGAGCCTCCATTCTTAAATGGAAGAAGTTTGGAACCACCAAGACTCTTCCTAGAGCTGGCCGTCCAGCCAAACTGAGCAATCGGGGGGAGAAGGGCTTTGGTCAGGGAGGTGACCAAGAACCTGATGGTCACTCTGACAGAGCTCCAGAGTTCCTCTGTAGAGATGGGAAAACCTTCCAGAAGGACAACCATCTCTGCAGTACTCCACCAATCAGGCCTTTTATGGTAGAGTGGCCAGATGGAAGCCACTCCTCAGTAAAAGGCACATGACAGCCCGCTTGGAGTTTGCCAAAAGGCACCTAAAGGACTCTCAGACCATAAGAAACAAGATTCTCTGGTCTGATGAAACCAAGATTGAATTCTTTGGACTGAATGCCAAGAGTCACGTCTGGAGGAAACCTGGCACCATCCCTACGGTGAATCATGGTGGTGGCAGCATCATGCTGTGGGGATGTTTTTCAGCGGCAGGGACTGGGAGACTAGTCAGGATCGAGGGAAAGATGAACGGAGCAAAGTACAGAGAGATCCTTGTTCCAGAGCGACTTACAGTTAGTGGGCGCATACAATTATAAAAAAAAAAAATTGTCCTTCTTCATACTCTCCTCTCCTCTGACACAGATAGCAAGCTCACACAGTTTCTCATCACCTCACACACATTAACAGAGGACGGGTCCAGTCGGTAAATCAATTTTAATTGCACATACCCGAGACCCGTGCCAATTATATCAGAGGCGATCCCAGACAAAAGTCAGGACACGGGTCGGATCTGGTTATTTTCAGGTCTGTTGGACCCGTGAAGACCCCCTAGAATGTTCTGTATCGGATCTGGTTATTTTCAGGTCTGTTGGACCCGTGAAGACCCCTAGAATGTTCTGTATCGGATCTGGTTATTTTCAGGTCTGTTGGATCCGTGAAGACCCCTAGAATGTTCTGTATCGGATCTGGTTATTTTCAGGTCTGTTGGACCCGTGAAGACCCCTAGAATGTTCTGTATCGGATCTGGTTATTTTCAGGTCTGTTGGGCCCTTGAAGACCCCTAGAATGTTCTGTAGCTCCTTTACATCTGCATTCCCTGTTCTCTGTCTCATCATTAACCAGCAGGTAGTTGAAATCAGCTTGTAATCTGGTTTTAGTGACTTCATTCGCCCGCGCTGGGTAGTTGAACAAATACAGTCTTGTCATAAAGTCCCCTCTTCTTATCTCTCTTTTCCCTCTCTCCACCCCCCCCCCTCTCTCTCTCCTCCCCCCCTCCTCTCTTTCCCTCTCTCCAACCCCCCCTCTCTCTCTCCTCCTCCCTCCTCTCTTTCCCTCTCTCCAACCCCCCCCTCTCTCTCTCCTCCCCCCTCCTCTCTTTCCCTCTCTCCAACCCCCCCCCCTCTCTCTCCTCCCCCCTCCTCTCTTTCCCTCTCTCCAACCCCCCCCTCTCTCTCTCCTCCCCCCTCCCTATCTTTCCCTCTCCAACCCCCCCTCTCTCTCTCTCTCCTCCCCCCTCCTCTCTTTCCCTCTCTCCAACCCCCCTCCCCTCTCTCTCCAGGGTTGGAGCGTTGATGATAACAGTGGCAGGTCTGAAGCTACTTCGTTCCTCCTACAGTAGCCCCACCTACCAGTACATCACAGTACTCTTCACCGTCCTCTTCTTCACCTTCGACTACCGCAACCTCTCGGAGACCCTGCTGCTGGACCTCTTCCTCATGTCCATCGTCTTCAGCAAGGTGAGGGGAACTGAGAGAGAGAGAGAGCGCTGACACCTGGGTCGTGTTTATTAGGGCACACCGTAGCAAAACTTTTGAAAAAATGTTTATTAAAAGTAGTCCACTGGTCGATAGGCTGTTGGTCGACCAAGATTTTCTTTAGTCACTACAGACCCCCTGGTTCTATTCCAGGCTGTATCACAACCGGCCGTGATTGGGAGTCCCATAGGGCGGCGCACAATTGGCCCAGCGTCGTCCGGGTTTGGCCGGTGTAGGCCGTCATTGTAAATAAGAATTAGTTCTTAACTGACTTGCCTGGTTAAATAAAGGTTAAATAAAATAAATACAAATAAAGTGGCAAATTTATAAAAAATAAAATGATGGCCCATGAGACATGTCTGATTCCCTCCTGTCTGATTGGTCGAATCTATTGCGGAGGCAGCGGCGATCGCACACCAGGATCACCAGTAGTACATTCACCGTTATTTACCATTTCTCATCTACAATGTTTGTTTTTGGTTACGGTCATTTCTGTTCATGCATTCAATATATTATTATTATTATTATTATTACAGTCTTACTGTTGTCATTGTCAGAGTGGACACTTTGTTTGCAGAGTCACAACCGACCAATCAAACCTCGGCTACACTTGTGAGGAAAAAGTTTTGGTTTATTTAATTCCATTTATGAGTTGTGAATTTATTCATTGTCTTTTGTTTGGAGCGCTCCTGTCAATCTTGAGTAAGGACACGCACCTGATTACACATAGAAGTAGGACTAGTCTACCTGGCCTGCAGTCAAATGTAGGCCTATAAATGTGCCCATTTGGGGATCTGATACTATTTCTGATTGTCTTAACTCATCATCACTGTTGAGCTTCTCAAAGTAATTTTTTTATTTGCATCAAACAGCAAGTAAACAAAGTCTGTTTTTACATCCATTGAGAATGACAATAGTTCCTCAACGTAGCCTATTAGAAAAAATATTTCCAGCTCTCTCCCTTTCGATAACCACTCAGCATGAAAGGGGGGAAAAAATGTCATGCTCTGATCCGATGGAAACGTCCTAAAATAGGCCTACCTGATTACTTCTTATCCCTTGCCCAAATAGCCTACAGCTGTGTCTGTCTGTCCAGAGCTCACTGGCTCGGAAAACTGAGGGCCCAGAATATTTGATACAATGTTGCAAGTTTGTTAGCACAAGCTTTGGCCAGACCAAGTTAATACAATATTTGATACAATGTTTCAAGTTCCTTGAAGACAGGCCCATGCATAGCCAATGTGATTTATAGGATATTTTTTTTTTGACAGGATATTTTCAACCTGGAGACTGCAATGTTTTTATTTGTTGGCTTTATGTAGGCAATTTTTACATAGTTGGAAATAGAGGTTAGATTTGTATCATTTGGATTAACCACATGACATTTGAATTTGAGGCATGAAGACTTTATTATAAATGAAATAAACTTGTTCCACGAAAATGTGCGTATGAAAATCATAACCGGCACGCACGCAGATCAGCAGAAATGGTAGGATAACTTGGCACTCCAAATGGGAAAGGTTTCTGATTTCTGATCGAATGGTGTAACCTATTAATGGCAACTTCAGGAGCGTAACGGCAGAATCTGCGAAGGGCAACAGCAGCGGGAGGAAGGTCGGGTCGGGAACAGTTCCTTTTTTTATTTTCTGGTCAGGCTATATTGATCTCTGGCTCCCTCTTTAGTAATTTGTGTGTCCGTTTATTTTTATCTCAGTGCTTTAAGCATCAGACAAACTCAGTAGCCTACAGATAGTTGATTTTATTCAAACTTAGGGGTGTGTCAATATATGGAAAAATACATGTTTTAACATTTCGACCAATCAATTGGTCGACAGAACAGATGACTCTTGGTCGACCAAGATTTTTTTTTTTTGTCGGGGACAGCCCTAATTAAAAGCCTTATTGCCATTTGTCATGGTATATCAAGAAGAGCGAAGTGATACTTCCAATAGATAGAACAGTAAACAAGTTATCATACCCATGGTATATTGTCTGATATGCACACGGCTGGAATGCTGTTTTAGCCAATCAGCATCCAGGATCCTCTTCCTCATGTCCACCGTCTTCGTCAGTTGACGCTGCATTTTCCCCTGACACCTGGTCTGTATACTACAGTGAGGGGAAAAAAGTATTTGATCCCCTGCTGATTTTTGTACGTTTGCCCACTGACAAAGAAATGATCAGTCTATAATTTTAATGGTAGGTTTATTTGAACAGTCAGAATAACAACAAAAAATCCAGAAAGACGCATGTCAAAAATGTTATAAATTGATTTGCATTTTAATGAGGGAAAAAAGTATTTGACCCCTTCTCAATCAGAAAGATTTCTGGCTCCCAGGTGTCTTTTTATACAGGTAACGAGCTGAGATTAGGAGCACACCCTTAAAGGGAGTGCTCCTAATCTCAGTTTGTTACCTGTGTAAAATACACCTGTCCACAGAAGCAATCAATCAATCAGATTCCAAACTCTCCACCATGGCCAAGACCAAAGAACTCTCCAAGGATGTCAGGGACAAGATTGTAGACCTACACAAGGCTGGAATGGGCTACAAGACCATCGCCAAACAGCTTGGTGAGAAGGTGACAACAGTTGGTGCGGTTATATGCAAACGGAAGAAACACAAAAGACCTGTCAATCTCCCTCGGCCTGGGGCTCCATGCAAGATCTCACCTCGTGGAGTTGCAATGATCATGAGAACGGTGAGGAATCAGCCCCGAACTACACGGGAGGATCTTGTCAATGATCTCAAGGCAGCTGGGACCATAGTCACCAAGAAAACAATTGGTAACACACTACGCCGTGAAGGACTGAAATCCTGCAGCGCTCTCAAGGTCCCCCTGCTCAAGAAAGCACATATACAGGCCCGTCTGAAGTTTGCCAATGAACATCTGAATGATTCAGAGGAGAACTGGGTTTAAGTGTTGTGGTCAGATGAGACCAAAATGGAGCTCTTTGGCATCAACTCAACTCGCCGTGTTTGGAGGAGGAGGAATGCTGCCTATGACCCCAAGAACACCATCCCCACCATCAAACATGGAGGTGGAAACATTATGCTTTGGGGGTGTTTTTCTGCTAAGGGGACAGGACAACTTCACCGCATCAAAGGGACGATGGACGGGGCCATGTACCGTCAAATCTTGGGTGAGAACCTCCTTCCCTCAGCCAGGGCATTGAAAATGGGTTGTGGATGGGTATTCCAGCATGACAATGACCCAAAAAACACACGGCCAAGGCAACAAAGGAGTGGCTCAAGAAGAAGCACATTAAGGTCCTGGAGTGGCCTAGCCAGTCTCCAGACCTTAATCCCATAGAAAATCTGTGGAGGGATCTGAAGGTTCGAGTTGCCAAACGTCAGGCTCGAAACCTTAATGACTTGGAGAAGATCTGCAAAGAGGAGTGGGACAAAATCCCTCCTGAGATGTGTGCAAAACCTGGTGGCCAACTACAAGAAACATCTGACCTCTGTGATTGCCAACAAGGGTTTTGCCACCAAGTACTAAGTCATGTTTTGCAGAGGGGTCAAATACTTATTTCCCTCATTAAAATGCAAATCAGTTCATAACATTTTTTACATGCGTTTTTCTGGATTTTGTTTTTTGTTATTCTGTCTCTCACTGTTCAAATAAACCTTCCATTAAAATTATAGACTGATCATGTCTTTGTCAGTGGGCAAACGTACAAAATCAGCAGGGGATCAAATACTTTTTTCCCTCACTGTATATTATACAATGTACAGCAGGGCTATTCAATTACACTGGTCCAGCTGGGCTATTCAGTTACACTGGTCCAGCTGGGCTATTCAATTACACTGGTCCAGCTGGGGCTATTCAATTACACTGGTCCAGCTGGGCTATTCAATTACACTGGTCCAGCTGGGCTATTCAGTTACACTGGTCCAGCTGGGCTATTCAATTACACTGGTCCAGCTGGGCTATTCAATTTACACTGGTCCAGCTGGGCTATTCAATTACACTGGTCCAGCTGGGCTATTCAGTTACACTGGTCCCAGCTGGGCTAGTTCAGTTACACTGGCAGCTGGGCTATTCAACACCACTGGTCAGCAGGGCTATTCAGTTTCACTGGTCCAGCTGGCTTATTCCAGTTACACTGGTCCAGCTCTATTCAGTTACTGGTCCAGCTGGGCTTCAGTTACACTGGTCCTGCTGGGATTGGATTTGGTAGAGCACTTTACACCAGGAAATAGGTTCGATTCCCCGCTGACAGCATTACTGTGCAGGAGACCAGGAAGAGCCTGCCCTCTTTTACTCCCCTTCGTAGATTTGATGGGGTGGATTTTGTGCAAGCATTACGGCAGGAAACTAGGTAGAGCCAAGCATTACGGCAGGAAACTGGGTAGAGCCAAGCATTACGGCAGGAGACTAGGTAGAGCCAAGCATTACGGCAGGAGACTAGGTAGAGCCAAGCATTACGGCAGGAAACTAGGTAGAGCCAAGCATTACGGCAGGAGACTAGGTAGTGCCAAGCATTACGGCAGGAGACTAGGTAGAGCTAAGCATTACGGCAGGAGACTAGGTAGAGCCAAGCATTACGGCAGGAGACTAGGTAGAGCCAAGCATAACGGCAGGAGACTAGGTAGAGCCAAGCATTACGGCAGGAGACTAGGTAGAGCCAAGCATTACGGCAGGAGAATAGGTAGAGCCAAGCATTACGGCAGGAGACTAGGTAGAGCCAAGCATTACGGCAGGAGACTAGGTAGAGCCAAGCATTACGGCAGGAGACTAGGTAGAGCCAAGCATTACGGCAGGAGACTGGGTAGAGCCAAGCATTACGGCAGGAAACTAGGTAGAGCCAAGCATTACGGCAGGAAACTAGGTAGAGCCAAGCATTACGGCAGGAGAATAGGTAGAGCCAAGCATTACGGCAGGAGACTAGGTAGAGCCAAGCATTACGGCAGGAGACTGGGTAGAGCCAAGCATAACGGCAGGAGGTAGAGCCAGTTGTTTCTGATTCATGGAGGGGGGGAGTGAACGAGGCTAGAGAGAATGAAAGACAGCCCTGGTCTTTATGATATCATGTAAGGGATAATGTATAGAAAATCTGACCAGAGGATGTGTCCTACCTTCCCCCTACCCACATAGGAAAATAAGCTGGCTGGCTAAATATGGCACATTTGACAGAAATATTGATCAATGTGTATTTTCATGGTAAATAAATGGAAGTGTTCTGTGTAGTTCATATGGAGTTAACTCTCTCTCTCTCCTGTCGTGCTGCCGTAGCTGTGGGAGCTATTCTACAAGCTGCGTTTTGTCTACACCTACATCGCGCCCTGGCAGATCACCTGGGGGTCGGCCTTCCACGCCTTCGCCCAGCCCTTCGCTGTGCCTCGTATCCTTTTCACTGTGGTCAGATGAACCCTCCACGTGATCACTACTGTCGGACCTCGTCACATCTAAATGGACAACCTTGTTCTTTTACAGGTGTCTCGTTTTCCACAGAACATCTACTAATCAAAAAAGAAAAAAAGATGGATAGATGCTCACACACTGTTGAATGACTTTGTTTTTTCACGTTGATAATGTCTTGGAAGATAATATAGATGTTTAATTTAGCTGAATGTAGGACTTGATGTACCTATGATTTGATCTAAGGTAATGTGAAGCTCCTTGACTCCTCGCCCTCTGCCAGACTCTGCCATGCTGTTTGTTCAGGCTGTGGTGTCAGCAGTCCTCTCTACTCCACTCAACCCCTTCCTGGGCAGCGCCATCTTCATCACCTCCTATGTCAGACCCGTCAAGTTCTGGGAGAGAGACTACAAGTAACGAGCTCTCTGATACTAGACTGTCTCTGGCTGAAGTCACTGTCTTGTCTGTAGTCAATGCACTCCTCTCTGTCTGTCTGTCTCTGTGTCTGTCTGTCTGTCGTTCTCTGTGTCTGTCTCTGTCTGTCTGTTGTCTGTCTGTCTGTAGTCAATGCACTCCTCTCTGTCTGTTTCTGTCTGTCTGTCTCTGTCTGTCTCTGTCTGTCTGTCTGTAGTCAATGCACTCCTCTCTGTCTGTCTGTCTGTCTCTCTGTCTGTCTTTCTCTGTGTCTGTCTCTGTCTGTCTGTCTGTCTGTCTGTAGTCAATGCACTCCTCTCTGTCTGTCTGTCTTTCTCTGTGTCTGTCTCTGTCTGTGTCTGTAGTCTGTCTCTCTGTCTGTCTTAGTCAATGCACTCTCTCTGTCTGTAGTCAATGCACTCCTCTCTGTCTGTCTCTCTGTCTTTCTCTGTGTCTCTGTCTGTGTCTGTCTCTGTCTGTAGTCATTTTTCTCCTCTATGGTAGATGTGTTTGTTGGTAGTTTCTGTCTGAGTGAGTTTCTGATTTGTTGTCTATTGCAGCACTAAGAGAGTGGATCACTCCAACACCAGACTGGCTTCTCAGCTGGACAGAACCCCAGGTGGGTGCAATCTCTCTTATCCAGAGAGACTTACAGTCAGCGCATTCATCTTAAAATAGCTAGATGAGACCACCACATATCTATTATTTTTTTTTTGGGGGGGGGGGGGTAGATCAGCTTAATATTGCAGATAGATTGTAACTTCCATCAATGTAATTGTCTGCATCACTTCCAATCCCCCATGTTTATACATACATACATACATACATACATACATACATATACATATCCTTTAAAAAATATATATATATTCCCCTTTATTACTTTCCAACCCCGCCACCCTTTCCCTACTTGGAGTAAACTAGTGAACAACAACGCTTAGGCCTCTACTTCCAGCTTATACTTACTATATACATTTTATGGACACGGTCAATTTTACAATAATTATATTTTGTTTGTTTTTTCTCCTGAACTTCTTCTACTCTCAACCACATATCTTAGTAAGCCCATGTTCTTCAGTAAGAAGCCATCAGCCATGTCAGTGCTAGGAAGAAACGACAAGTGGGAGTGTTAGTTCAGATTTCACTCTAATCTATTACTCTAATCTAGAGTATTACCAAACGTTTTCCTACCAGTAGTTGCTGATCTTCTCACCTTCAGCTTGCTACACGATTCAGATATTTTGGTTGAAAAAAACTATTTGGAGACAGGCAGCAATTATTTTCCCCATCTTGAAGTTAATTCCTCCTTCCCTCCATTCCTCCTTCCCTCCATTCCTCCTTTCCCTCCATTTCCCTCCTTCCCTCCATGCCCTCCTTCCCTCCATTCCCTCCTTCCCTCCATGCCCTCCTTTCTCTCCATTCCCTCCATTCCTCCTTCCCTCCATTCCTCCTTCCCTCCATTCCTCCCCCTTCATTCCTCCTTCCTCCTTCCCTCCATTCCCTCCTTCCCTCCTTCCCTCCATTCCCTCCATCCCTCCATCCCTCCATCCCTCCATCCCTCCTTCCCTCCATTCCTCCATCCCTCCTTCCCTCCATTCCTCCTTCCCTCCATTCCTCCATTCCTCCTTTCCTCCTCTTCCTCCTTTCCTCCTTTCCTCCATCCTCCTTTCCTCCGTTCCTCCTTCCCTCCATTCCTCCCTTTCCTCCATACCTCCTTTCCTTCCCTCCCTCCTCCTCCTCCATCCCTTTCCTCCATCCCTCCTTTACCTCCATTCCCTCCTTCCCTCCCATTCCTCCTTCCTCCTTCCCTCCATTCCTCCATCCCTCCATCCCTCCTCCTATTTCCTCCTCCATTCACATTCCTCCTTCCCCTCCTCCTTCCCTCCATTCCTCCATTTCCTCCTTCCCTCCATTCCTCCCATTCCCTCCTTTCCTCCTTCCCTCCATTCCTCCTTTCCCCTCTTTCCTCCATTCCTCCTTTTCCTCCATTCCTCCTTCTTCCCTCCATTCCCTCCATTCCCTCCATCCCTCCATTCCCTCCATTCCTCCATACCTCCTTCCCTTTCCTCCATTCCCTCCTTCCCTCCATTCCTCCATTCCTCCTTCCCTCCATTCCTCCATTCCTCCTTCCCTCCATTCCTCCATTCCTCCCCTCCATTCCTCCTCCCCTCCATTCCTCCTCTTCCTTCCTTCCCTCCTTTCCTCCTTCCCTCCATTCCTCCTCCATTCCTCCTTCCTCCTCCAGGTTCTGATGACAACAACCTGAACTCTATCTTCTATGAGCACCTGACGCGCTCCCTGCAGCACAGCCTGTGTGGGGATCTGCTGCTGGGCCGCTGGGGCAACTATGGGACAGGGGACTGCTTCATCCTGGCTTCAGACTACCTCAACGCCCTGGTTCACCTGGTGGAGATCGGCAACGGACTGGTCACCTTCCAGCTCCGAGGACTGGAGTTCAGAGGTCAGGAGGCGGAGGGAGTCGCAAAATAAACTAAACTCGCTAGCTAAATATCTCTCCTTCCTCCTGAAGTGTGCACTTGTTCCCTGTTCCCCACAAATTTAAAAGCATTGGATTGTTGTAGGCGTGGCCTAGACAGAGCTTCCATTTACCGGTCATGGAAGTGAACAAGTGCACACGGGAGAAAGGACAGATCATTGGGACGCAACCGAGGTCTTGTAGACGTCTAGGAGAAATAAGACTTTGAAGTGGCTTTGGACAGTGTTCTATCATGATGGAATAGGGTTTCTTACAATTCTCTAGGGCCTGATTCAGGTGAATAGGGTTTCTTACAATTCTCTCAGGGCCTGATTCAGACTTGAGACTAGCGAGCGCAATTCTGACTGACGCTTCAATCATTAATTGATGTCAAATGGGAGACTTTCACAAACATTTGAGTTAAGCCTGCAGATCGCAAGTCAGAATAACGCCCCTAAGTTTAATTCATAGTGTTCATGAGTGTTTCTGAAGCCGTCCTGTCGCTGTTAGGGTTAGCTTATAGAGTTTATGAAGCGTTATAGCGTGTTTCTGAAGCCGTCCCGTCTCCCCCCCCAGGTACGTACTGCCAGCAGAGGGAGGTGGAGGCCATTACGGAGGGGGTGGAGGAGGATGAGAGCTGCTGTTGCTGTGAGCCAGGCCACCTGCCCCATATCCTGTCCTTCAACGCGGCCTTCGGACAGCGCTGGCTGGCCTGGGAGGTGCTGGTCACCAAGTACGTCCTGGAGGGCTACAGCATCACGGACAACAGCGCGGCCTCCATGCTCCAGGTGTTCGACCTCAGACGCATCCTGACTACTTACTACGTCAAGGTGAGTGGGTGGGACTGGCTTGTTAGTCTGTTGTTTTGATCTGTGATATACAGAGGGTTGCAGCATTTCTAAACTGGGGTAGCAGGTAGCTTGGAGGTAAACCGGAGGGTTATCGGTTCGGGTCCAGTGTTATTACAGATGTCCTACTGCCCTTGAGAAATGTACTAAACCCCTAAACTTGCCTTCACTACCTGCTTCCTGTCTCCAGGGGATCATATACTATGTGATAGCCTCTACCAAACTGGAGGAGTGGCTGGCCAATGAGACGATGAGGGAGGGGCTGAAGGCCTGTGGAGAACGGAACTACGTGGACCTGGACCCGACCTTTAACCCCAACATAGACCAAGACTACGACCACCGCCTGGCTGGTATCTCCAGGGACTCCTTCTGCCAGGTCTACCTGGGCTGGATCCAGTACTGCAACTCCCAACGGGCCAAGGTAGGGGCAGGGGCTGATTTTTATTCATAAATATTTCTGTAAATGCCTTTTAGACGGAGCACAAAAGCACACACACATTTCCTTCAGGCAATATGTCCTTTTGTATGTTTGTGGTGAGAGAATTGAATCACAGTTTAGACATCTGAAGAAGAAGATTAAAATAAAACAACTTCTAATACAACTAACATAAACATGAATACTTCTACCACTATTGATATGCTCATGTCTTTTATTTCATTTGAACCATCCCTCCTCTCTAAACTATCCATCTCTCCTCTGAACCTCCTCTCTAAACTATCCATCTCTCCTCTGAACCTCCTCTCTAAACTATCCATCTCTCCTCTAAACCTCCTCTCTAAACTATCCATCTCTCCTCTGAACCTCCTCTCTAAACTATCAATCTCTCCTCTAAACTATCCATCTCTCCTCTGAACCTCCTCTCTAAACTATCCATCTCTCCTCTGAACCTCCTCTCTAAACTATCCATCTCTCCTCTAAACCTCCTCTCTAAACTATCCATCTCTCCTCTAAACCTCCTCTCTAAACTATCCATCTCTCCTCTGAACCTCCTCTCTAAACTATCCATCTTAACCTCCTCTCTAAACTATCCATCTCTCCTCTGAACCTCCTCTCTAAACTATCCATCTCTCCTCTAAACCTCCTATCTAAACTATCCATCTCTCCTCTAAACCTCCTCTCTAAACTATCCATCTCTCCTTCTAATCTCATCTCCTTTGCAGCCTCTGGACAGTGAGAAGGACTCTTCCCTGGTGTTCTCCTGCTTAAACCTGTCCTCTCTAAGCACTGGGGACCGCTGCACACCACATGTCTAGGTGAGACTGACTGTCTGTCACTGCGGAGTAGGGTTGCAAAATTCAGGTTGTCCAGAAATCCCTCCTGATTCGGGGAATCTTCCAACCAGGATTTCAGAGAAACCTGGGAATTTTTCTGACTCCTCTGCAACCTCCTCTGTGTAAAACTGGATACATCAGTATCTCTGCTCATCACATAGAGGATGTGGCCTTTCTAATTAATACATTTGGTGATTTCCTGAGACAGTAGCTGTGTTCGAATACTCATACTAACCATAATATTTGTGACTTAAATTGAGTATGTACTATCCATCTCTCCCGAGTGGTGCAGTGGTCTAATGCACTGCATCGCAGTGCTAAAGCTCCCTCTAGAGATCCTGGTTCGAATCCAGGCTCTGTCGTAGCCGGCCGTGACCGGGAGACCCATGGGGCGGCGCACAATGGCCCTCCTCGTCCTAGGGGAGGGAATGGCCGGCAGGGATGTTGATAGAGCATGGCGTTCTAACGCCAGGGTTGTGGGTTCGATTCCCGCTCCAGTATGAAAAATAAAAAATGTATGCACTCACTCTAACTGTAAGTCGCTCTGGATAAGAGCGTCTGCTAAATGACAAAAATTTAAAAAATTTAAAACTATATTCTTATCTGGTCATAGTCTGGAAATAGTTAGTATGCTAAACCTCCTCCGGATGTCGTACTACATTCGCCGAAATACGAAAGTCCTCTCATGTATATTTATCTCTCCTCTGAACCATCCCTCCTCTCTAAACTATCCATCTCTCCTCTGAACCTCCTCTCTAAACTATCCATCTCTCCTCTGAACCTCCTATCTAAACTATCCATCTCTCCTCTGAACCTCCTCTCTAAACTATCCATCTCTCTCTGAACCTCCTCTCTAAACTATCCATCTCTCCTCTGAACCTCCTCTCTAAACTATCCATCTCTCCTCTGAAACCTCCTCTCTAAAACTATCCATCTCTCCTCTAAAAACCTCCTCTCTAAACTATCCATCTCTCCTCTGAACCTCCTCTCTAAAAATCCATCTCTCCTCTAAACCTCCTCTCTCTAAACTATCCATCTCTCCTCTGAACCTCCTCTCTAAACTATCCATCTCTCCTCTGAACCTCCTCTCTAAACTATCCATCTCTCCTCTGAACCTCCTCTCTAAACTATCCATCTCTCCTCTGAACCTCCTCTCTAAACTATCCATCTCTCCTCTAAACCTCCTCTCTAAACTATCCATCTCTCCTCTGAACCTCCTCTCTAAACTATCCATCTCTCCTCTGACCTCCTCTCTAAACTATCCATCTCTCCTCTGAACCTCCTCTAAAACTATCCATCTCTCCTCTGAACCTCCTCTCTTAAACTATCCATCTCTCCTCTGAACCTCCTCTCTAAAAACATCCTATTGCTCTGCCTCTCTAAACTATCCATCTCTCCTCTCCTCTAAAACTACGTTATCTCTCCTCTGAAACCTCCTCTCTAAACTATCCATCTCTCCTTGAACCTCCTCTCTAAAACTATCCAGTCTCTCCTCTGAAAAGTTAAAGTTAAGTTATCCATCTCTCCTCTGAACCTCCTCTCTAAACTATCCATCTCTCCTCTGAACCTCCTCTCTAAACTATCATCATCTCTCGATCTCCTCTCTGAACCTCCTCTAAACTCCTCTCTAACCAGCTTCTCCTCTGAAACTATCCATCTCTAAAGACAGTTTGTTAGCTACGCTACCCTTACGAACTGCATAGCATATCATTACAGCAGTTGCTTGTATGTTAGCTAGCTACCTAACGTTAGTTGGCTACTAAAAGATGGAACTTGCCAGTATATTAACTATATGCTATCTAACTAACTACCCAACGTTTATTCAATTGATTATTCACGTCATTCTTAGCTTAGCTAAGTGGTATAGTCGTTGTGCATTCTCAATGGACATTGTTAATGAAATCGTAAAATGTCTAGCTAGTCATTTGTTATGCTAACAAGCTAGCAAGAGGTTGCATAGCAACAGCATCAACTTCCGGTACACAGGCGAAGTGCTAGTACACTCAACTGAAAGGATAATGTTTGATTACAGTATACTATAATGAACTAATAGTATGTAGTATATACTCATTAAGTATGGTAGTGTACAGTATGGTAGTGTACAGTGTGGTAGTGTACAGTGTGGTAGTGTACAGTGTGGTAGTGTACAGTGTGGTAGTGTACAGTATGTATACAGTGTGGTAGTGTACAGTATGTATACAGTGTGGTAGTGTACAGTATGTATACAGTGTGGTAGTGTACAGTGTGGTAGTGTACAGTGTGGTAGTGTACAGTGTGGTAGTGTACAGTATGTATACAGTGTGGTAGTGTACAGTGTGGTAGTGTACAGTGTGGTAGTGTACAGTGTGGTAGTGTACAGTATGTATACAGTGTGGTAGTGTACAGTGTGGTAGTGTAGAGTGTGGTAGTGTACAGTGTGGTAGTGTACAGTGTGGTAGTGTACAGTGTGGTAGTGTACAGTGTGGTAGTGTACAGTGTGGTAGTGTAGAGTGTGGTAGTGTACAGTGTGGTAGTGTACAGTGTGGTAGTGTACAGTGTGGTAGTGTACAGTGTGGTAGTGTACAGTGTGGTAGTGTACAGTATGTATACAGTGTGGTAGTGTACAGTGTGGTAGTGTACAGTGTGGTAGTGTACAGTGTGGTAGTGTAGAGTGTGGTAGTGTAGAGTGTGGTAGTGTACAGTGTGGTAGTGTACAGTGTGGTAGTGTACAGTGTGGTGTAGTGTACAGTGTGTATACAGTGTGGTAGTGTACAGTGTGGTAGTGTACAGTGTGGTAGTGTACAGTATGTATACAGTGTGGTAGTGTACAGTGTGGTAGTGTACAGTGTGGTAGTGTACAGTGTGGTAGTGTACAGTGTGGTAGTGTACAGTATGTATACAGTGTGGTAGTGTAGAGTGTGGTAGTGTAGAGTGTGGTAGTGTAGAGTGTGGTAGTGTAGAGTGTAGAGTGTGGTAGTGTAGAGTGTGGTAGTGTAGAGTGTGTAGTGTAGAGTGTGGTAGTGTAGAGTGTGGTAGTGTGGTAGTGTAGAGTGTGGTAGTGTAGAGTGTGGTAGTGTAGAGTGTGGTAGTGTAGAGTGTGGTAGTGTAGAGTGTGGTAGTGTAGAGTGTGGTAGTGTAGAGTGTGGTAGTGTAGAGTGTGGTAGTGTAGAGTGTGGTAGTGTAGAGTGTGGTAGTGTAGAGTGTGGTAGTGTAGAGTGTGGTAGTGTAGAGTGTGGTAGTGTAGAGTGTGGTAGTGTAGAGTGTGGTAGTGTAGAGTGTGGTAGTGTAGAGTGTGGTAGTGTAGAGTGTGGTAGTGTAGAGTGTGGTAGTGTAGAGTATGATACAGTGTGGTAGTGTAGAGTGTGGTAGTGTACAGTGTAGAGTGTGGTAGTGTAGAGTGTAGAGTGTGGTAGTGTAGAGTGTGGTAGTGTAGAGTGTGTAGAGTGTGGTAGTGTACAGTGTGGTAGTGTACAGTGTGTACTATGGGTATTCCAACACAGCTATTTTGTTTTTGAGTTTTTTTATATTTTGTTACCATTTCATGACTTGTGTGTCCCTCTCCCCTGTGTCCCTCTCCCCTGTGTCCCTCTCCCCTGTGTCCCTCTCCCCTGTGTCCCTCTCCCCTGTGTCCCTCTCCCGTGTGTCCCTCTCCCCTGTGTCCCTCTCCCCTGTGTCCCTCTCCCCTGTGTCCTCTCTCCCGTGTGTCCCCTCTCCCCTGTGTCCCTCTCCCCCGTGTGTCCCTCTCCCGTGTGTCCCTCTCCCGTGTGTCCCTCTCCCGTGTGTCCCTCTCCCCTGTGTCCCTCTCCCCTGTGTCCCTCTCCCGTGTGTCCCTCTCCCGTGTGTCCCTCTCCCGTGTGTCCCTCTCCCGTGTGTCCCTCTCCCCTGTGTCCCTCTCCCCTGTGTCCCTCTCCCCTGTGTCCCTCTCCCCTTGTGTCCCTCTCCCCTGTGTCCCCTCTCCCGTGTGTCCCTCTCCCCTGTGTCCCTCTCCCCTGTGTCTCTCTCCCCTGTGTCCCTCTCCCCTGTGTCCCTCTCCCCTGTGTCCCTCTCCTCTGTGTCCCTCTCCCCTGTGTCCCTCTCCCCTGTGTCCCTCTCCCGTGTGTCCCTCTCCCCTGTGTCCCTCTCCCCTGTGTCCCTCTCCCCTGTGTCCCTCTCCCCTGTGTCCCTCTCCCCTGTGTCCCTCTCCCCTGTGTCCCTCTCCCCTGTGTCCCCTCTTTTGTGTCCCTCTCCCCTGTGTCCCTCTCCCCTGTGTCCCTCTCCCCTGTGTCCCTCTCCCCTGTGTCCCTCTGTGTGTCCCTCTCCCGTGTGTCCCTCTCCCGTGTGTCCCTCTCCCCTGTGTCCCTCTCCCCTGTGTCCCTCTCCCCTGTGTCCCTCTCCTCTGTGTCCCTCTCCCGTGTGTCCCTCTCCCCTGTGTCCCTCTCCCGTGTGTCCCTCTCCCGTGTGTCCCTCTCCCCTGTGTCCCTCTCCCGTGTGTCCCTCTCCCGTGTGTCCCTCTCCTCTGTGTCCCTCTCCCCTGTGTCCCTCTCCCCTGTGTCCCTCTCCCCTGTGTCCCTCTCCCCTGTGTCCCTCTCCTCTACCCAGTAACCTGGAGTCTTTCCTGTATGGGCTCCACGCTCTGTTCAAGGGAGACTTCCGGATCTCCTCGGTGAGAGATGAGTGGGTCTTTGCCGACATGGAACTCCTGAGGAAGGTGGTGGTGCCTGGGATCCGCATGTCACTCAAACTACACCAGGTGAGAGTTACCTGGGATACGCATGTCACTCAAACTACACCAGGTGAGAGTTACCTGGGATCCGCATGTCACTCAAACTACACCAGGTGAGAGTTACCTGGGATCCGCATGTCACTCAAACTACACCAGGTGAGAGTTACCTGGGATCCGCATGTCACTCAAACTACACCAGGTGAGAGTTACCTGGGATACGCATGTCACTCAAACTACACCAGGTGAGAGTTACCTGGGATACGCATGTCACTCAAACTACACCAGGTGAGAGTTACCTGGGATCCCGCATGTCACTCAAACTACACCAGGTGAGAGTTACCTGGGATACGCATGTCACTCAAACTACACCAGGTGAGAGTTACCTGGGATACGCATGTCACTCAAACTACACCAGGTGAGAGTTACCTGGGATACGCATGTCACTCAAACTACACCAGGTGAGAGTTACCTGGGATACGCATGTCACTCAAACCACACCAGGTGAGGGCGGCTCCATCTGTACTAGCTGTTTGAGTAGGACAGGGAAACCTGTTCCATGTCAACTCTGTATTGCTCTAGTTTAGTCTCAACCAAAACCCCTATAGTGGTTTACTTTGTTGCAAAGCTCATTTATAACATGTTGGACTGTTAAAGAAGCTCTACAGAACGTTTTCCTCTGGGGTGCTATTGACCCAAAAGGTGTCCCATAAATGAACAGAAATATTGTCCAGTAACCACCTCATTGGACTTCCATAGTGTATCTTTAAGTAACTCTCTCCTCTCTCTTTCTCTCCCAGGACCATTTCACATCTCCAGATGAGTATGACGAACCAGTGGTTCTGTTCCAGGCCATCTCGTCTCACCAGCAGAACCTGGTGATCGCCCACGAGGGTGACCCGGCCTGGCGCAGCGCCGTGCTCTCCAACTCGCCCTCACTACTCGCCCTGCGCCACGTCCTGGACGAGGGAACCAACGAGTACAAGATCATCATGCTCAACAGACGATACCTCAGCTTCAGGGTCATCAAGGTGCGACAGACCTGGTGACAGAGGAGAAAGGAGGCCAGGACAGAGCTTAGGAAGAAGAGGAGAGAGATGGGAGGCCAGGACAGAGCTTAGGAAGAAGAGGAGAGAGAGAGAGAGAGAAGGGAGGCCAGGACAGAGCTTAGGAAGAAGAGGAGAGAGAGAGAGAGAAGGGAGGCCAGGACAGAGCTTAGGAGAAGAGGAGAGAGAAAGAGAGAGAGGAGGCCAGGACAGAGCTTAGGAAGAAGAGGAGAGAGAGAGAGAGAGAAGGGAGGCCAGGACAGAGCTTAGGAAGGAGAGGAGAGAGATGGGAGGCCAGGACAGAGCTTAGGAAGGAGAGGAGAGAGAGAGAGAGAGAGAGGCCAGGACAGAGCTTAGGAAGGAGAGGAGAGAGAGAGAGAGAAGGGAGGCCAGGAGAGCTTAGGAAGAGAGGAGAGAGAGGGAGGCCAGGACAGAGCTTAGGAAGAGAGAGGAGAGAGAGAGAGAGATGGGAGGCCAGGACAGAGCTTAGAAGAAGAGGAGAGAGAGAGAGAGAGATGGGAGGCCAGGAGAGAGAGAGATGGGAGGCCAGGACAGAGTTTAGGAAGAAGAGGAGAGAGAGAGAGAGATGGGAGGCCAGGAGAGAGAGGAAGGAGAGAGAGAGAGAGAGAGAGAAAGGAGGCCAGGACAGAGCTTAGGAAGAAGAGGAGAGGGAGAGAGAGATGGGAGGCCAGGACAGAGCTTAGAGAAGAGGACAGAGATGGGAGAGCCAGAGACCGAGCTTAGGAAGACAGAGGAGAGACAGAGATGGGAGGCCAGAGACAGAGACTTAGGAAGAAGAGGAGAGAGAAGGGAGGCCAGGACAGAGCTTAGGAAGGAGAGAGAGAGAGAGAGATGGGAGGAGAAGGACAGAGAGAGAGAAGAGGAGAGAGAGGGAGGCCAGGACAGAGCTTAGGAAGGAGAGGAGAGAGATGGGAGGCCAGGACAGAGTTTAGGAAGAAGAGGAGAGAGAAGGGAGGCCAGGACAGAGCTTAGGAAGGAGAGAGGAGAGAGAAGGGAGGCCAGGACAGAGCTTAGCAAGGAGAGGAGACCACGAGAGAGAGCGAAGGGAGGCCAGTGTTGACCAACGTCAGCAGAAGCCTGAACCAGAGGAAGTACTGAAAGAAACATGCGGGGGAAAGATACATTGAGTAGGATGAGAAGAGAGGGAGGAAACCAGCTGTTGATTAGGCATAAACAAGACTTTGCTCAACTTCACATGTTGTCATTTATACTGGACATTCATGAACTTCAGGCAGTGAGCTTTAAGGATATGTGATGTGTTACACAATGGGACTATAGAATGAAGTAGTTTTTTTAAACTGTATGAACTATCTGAATTGATTCTGTGTGATCGTCCTCCTGCAGGTGAATAAGGAGTGTGTCCGTGGTTTGTGGGCGGGACAGCAGCAGGAGCTGGTTTTCTTACGGAACAGGAACCCGGAACGCGGAAGCATCCAGAACGCCAAACAGGCGCTACGCAACATGATCAACTCCTCATGTGACCAGCCCATTGGATACCCCATCTACGTGTCGCCCCTGACTACGTCCTATTGCAACTCCCACACACAGCTAGGTCACATCCTGGGAGGACCTATCAGCATCGGGAATATAAGGAACTTCATCGTCAGTACCTGGCACAGGTAGGATTCTGGGTATGTCCCAAAGTGTACACTTGTTCACTTCCCTTCACTAATTGAAAAAGCAATGACTGGTATAAGAATATTGGTGGAAACTCCCATTTAACCCATGCCTCTACCAAGCCAATGCTTTTAGATTTGTGGGAAGCAGTGAAGGAGTGAAGGAGTGTACACTTCAGGAGGAAGGAGAAATTATTGGGAAGCACCCCCTCTCTCTAAAATGTATTCTAGGGAGTTAACTTGCCACTGTGGTTCTGCTTGCTTTTTGGGGTGTTGGCCTGGTTACTGTAAAACACTGTGCTTGCTTTTTGGGGTGTTGGCCTGGTTACTGTAAAACACTGTGCTTGCTTTTTGGGGTGTTGGCCTGGTTACTGTAAAACACTGTGCTTGCTTTTGGGGTGTTGCCTGGTTACTGTAAAAACACTGTGCTTGCTTTTTGGGGTGTTGGCCTGGTTACTGTAAAACACTGTGCTTGCTTTATGGGGTGTTGGCCTGGTTACTGTAAAACACTGTGCTTGCTTTTTGGGGTGTTGGCCTGGTTACTGTAAAACACTGTGCTTGCTTTTTGGGGTGTTGGCCTGGTTACTGTAAAACACTGTGCTTGCTTTTTGGGGTGTTGGCCTGGTTACTGTAAAACACGGTGCTTGCTTTATGGGGTGTTGGCCTGGTTACTGTAAAACACTGTGCTTGCTTTATGGGGTGTTGGCCTGGTTACTGTAAAACACTGTGCTTGCTTTATGGGGTGTTGGCCTGGTTACTGTAAAACACTGTGCTTGCTTTTTGGGGTGTTGGCCTGGTTACTGTAAAACACTGTGCTTGCTTTATGGGGTGTTGGCCTGGTTACTGTAAAACACTGTGCTTGCTTTTGGGGTGTTGGCCTGGTTACTGTAAAAACACTGTGCTTGCTTTATGGGGGTGTTGGCCTGGTTACTGTAAAAAACACTGTGCTTGCTTTTTGGGGTGTTGGCCTGGTTACTGTAAAACACTGTGCTTGCTTTATGGGGTGTTGGCCTGGTTACTGTAAAAAACACTGTGCTTGCTT